>CM068548.1:4801968-5141968 GCA_035048495.1 Euptelea pleiosperma
TTGGAAGGGCACATCCTTCGTTGAGAGGACAATGTTCAGTTGTGTGGTAGGGTTGCATACAGAGATTGCAAGTGTCCATAGAGTTCTCCTGACCCACATTCATGACTTGGGAAGATTGATGAGCAGGTTTCTGAACAGAGACAGTCAAGGTAGATACGGACTTAGTCAACTTCTGAATGAGGGATCTCAGCTTAGTATCAACTGTAGCTTCATGTCCCTTGGTGGTCCTTTGGACCGGAGTAGTGTGACTGAACTCTGAGTCAGTTGTCCAATGTTGAGAGTTTTTCCCTAACTCTTCTAAGAATTTGTAAGCTTCAGTCGGAGTCCTGTGCATGAATTTTTCCTAGCACATTGACTCAACCATGGTTCGGAACTCATCCGTAAGTCCCTTGTAAAATATATAGACAAGATTGCCCTTGTCAATACTGTGGTGGGGACACTTCGTCAGATAGTCCTGAAATCTATCCCACACTTCAAAGAATTTCTCATCGGACTTCTGTTTGAAATCCTGGATGAGTTGCTTCATCTGGTTAATCCTAGTCATGGGGTAGAACTTGGACATGAATTTTTTCACTAACTCTTTCCAACTACTGATTGAGTCAGCGGGTAGGGAGTAGAGCCACTCTGAGGCTCGATCTTTTAGTGAGAATGGAAAGACTCGCAGACGTACATTGTCATCGTCAAGATTTTGGTTCTTGAAGAACAAGATAACATGTTGGAATTCCCTAATATGGGAATATGGGTCTTCTCTTGGGAGACCACGAAAGGTTGACAACATTTGTATTGTTTGCGGCCTGATCTCAAACTGCACCGTCGTAGTAGGTGGAAAAACGATGCATGTTGGTAGATTTGCCGAGATCGACGCATATGTCTCTATGAGAGGGCATTCTGCTGCCATCACTACAAAGGTTGTTTCTCTGGGAGAGGAGGGAGGGGATAAGGAAGGTGAAGAATCCACTATAATCAAATGTTTCTCAGATCGAATCAATCTCTTGTTCTGACGAGTCCAAATGGGCATACACTTGAAAAGCAAGCCCTAGAGTACTTGGCAAGAAGTTGTCACAGGAGACATGAGTCTAGCAATCATAGATGATGCAGTCAGAGAGCAAATAAGATAATCATATGTCTAAAACAAACAGGGTAGTTTTAGGATATATCTTTTTAGTCTGTGGGCTGAGGTAAATAATGACAGTTGGTGGACCACTGGTTTTATCTTTTGTTACTCGCCGGACAAACTGTGTCGCTCTTAGGTTCACACAAGGATACACTCGTAAGAATCCGCCTGGTACTAACACAAGTTCATTTCTCTAGAATCCGTAACCTAGACAGACGTGCGACACATCGGCCATCTTAAGTACGCCCCAGGTTAGCCGAATTTGTCGAGGGCTTACAAGTGTGGTTCTTAGGGGAAACTTGGTTTAATTTTGTGTTCCTAACCCAACAATTAGCAGACCAACAAAGCACCAGGGAAGCCATTGGCGAGCTCGGTATACTTAAGTAGTAGAGACCTATGGGTGTGTTAGACAACAGGGACCCACGCTCATGGACTTATTCGACCTGGATTGATGGAATGACTAAGTGGAGGGGTGTCCTACAACACCGATCTAGTTTGGCCCTAGCTCTTGATTCTTTTTAATTTAGTGATCTTGGGGATCAAACTCAGCTGGAGTTATGAGGTGGGTGATGAAATCCCACCAATTTTAAGAGGAGATGGGTCTGCTCAATTAGGGTTTATTAATTACCGGCCATCCACGCAGTGCGAATAAGTTTATATATGCAAAAAGCAAATAGACACACGATACTTTAATTCATCCAAATAGACACAGAACAAGTACTGAATTTAGACAAGTTTTGTAATTAGTTTCCAAATTCGGGTTGGGATTCGAATTTAGGAATTTCAAAATTGGAAAATTCCTATATTTGAAATGTTTTCCGAACTTTGGAAATCTTCCAATAAAGATTTAGATTTTGAATTCCCTTACAATTTGGGAAATTTTCCAAAATTTGAATTCTGCTAAATTTAGGGTATTTTCTTTTGCAATTTTTTTCTAAATTTAGAGGCTTTCTAAAGATAGAAATACTTTTAAAGTAGAAGTGTCTAATTTTGGAAACCCTAATTTGGCGAAATTTCAACTTTTGAAAACTTTCCGAAAATTGTAAATCCACAATATGAGATATTTCTAAAAATTTGCAAAATATAACAAACCTAATTTTTTTGAATTTTTGATTTTTAAAATTTTTTTTAATTATTTTATATTTTCACTCAATCTAGGGTTTTTAGCAAACCCTAAAACAAGATCTAGCAGTAAATATCTAAAAATAAAGAAAATGTCCTAAGTTATTACAAGTTGCACTTGGCCGTTCGAAGCATTAAAAATAGTAATAAAAATTGCTAAAAATAACTAAAAAGTTAGAATTGAAAGTTTCCAACAATGGAACTTTCCGCTTTAGCAGCTCTCTGATTCCGTCATCTTCATTCATTTTCGTGCTCCCGTACACCCGAGCGGCAACGTCGCCATTTGAAACAACGTTTTTTCTGATCGTTGGATAGAAATCCCGGTTTCAACAATATTTGTAAATCCAATTTTTAATCCTACGGAAATATGAGATTTGTATAGGGATTCGTGTCGGATGTCGATCCGCACTCAAAATTAGCCGAGTTAGCGCAATACTGAACATAAAATGACGAAAAATGCTACAAGAGTTTGTGGAGAGGTGAGAGTGATGGATTATTCTAGATTTAAAATATTTTTTTATAGAGAAATTTTATCACTAAGAACATGAAATAACATACTCGGATCAAATAATCTCACTTTTATTAATTCTACTGATTGCCATTACATTGAAGGAGAGTTTAAACAAAACATAAAATCTAACTAGGCAACAATAAGAAAAAAGGTAGAGAGATGTAGAGAGCGAAATGGACTAGTTGGAGAGAGAAAATGAAAAGAAAGCAAGAGTTTTTAGAGAGAGAAATAGATAGAGATAAAGAGAGAGAGAAAGGAGAAGGATAAGGAGTTTTCAGAGCATTTTCTTTTATTTTTATTTATTATCACATCCTAGATCTTGGATAAACGAGTTTGATCCACAAGCATTCGGGGTGAGCTAGGGTACCCAAATTTAAGGTGTGACAACATTCATTTCACCATCTTTTCTTCTATTTTTCTTTCCATCTTAGAAAGAGGTGAATCACCTCAGAAAATCTTTTCCTTTTGCTCTTTCAAGCATTGAAATAGCCTGATGTAACAGGTGGTTGAGATTCTCAGCCCATTTGAGAAACTCTTGTTAATTTCTTGAAAGTTTGTCCCAAGTAGAGGACCTCAAAATGTAGACCTCATATGGTCTGTAAATAATCCAAAAGGACTTTAAGCCATGGCCACCAAGGCCAAAATCTTGTTCTTGGGCATGCTGGCCCATAAAACAGTCCACTAGGACTTTAAAACCATGGCCATTAGGCCAAAATCTTATTCTTAGTTCTGTAGTTGTCCCACAAAATGGTCCACAATGGACTTTAAACCATGACCACTCAGGCCAAAACCTTGTTCTCGAGCTTGCTGGCCCATAAAATAGTCAACGAAGACTTTAAACCAGGGCCACATTGGCCAGTACTTTGTTCATTGGATCTGTTGGCCCACAACTCAGTCCAAAAGGACTCCCCAATCAAGGCCAGGCCAGAACTATGTTCATGGGCTTGCTCGCCACAAAATAATCCAAAATGACTCCTTAATTAAACCTCACATGCCATAATCATGTTCATTGGCCTATTGGCCACAAAATAGTCCTCAAAGGACTTTAAAAAAGGGCCCTAAACCCTAAACCCTAAACCCTATCTAGCTGTAGTCAGATGATGGATTTCATGTGGCTCAACAGGGGGAATGTAAAGTATATCATCCTTTATTAAACTGTTTTTTTTTTTTTTTTGATAAGTCATCCTTTATTAAACTGTTGTAATCTTTGTAAGCCCAAAGGCTATCTATTTTCATTTTACCCATATTGGAATCCAAAAATTGTGTTTCCAACAAAAAAAAAATGGAATTTAAATCACTCTGTAGAAAGAAAAAGATAATTTATGATAACCCTTTATATATATTGTGTTTCGCAACACATTTTCATTAAACTACATTCAAGAAACAATTTGACAGCTAAAACATACAAATCATGTTGACTTGATAATGGGCAATTCCTTAGATTGAGACAATTCTTCTTCTTTAATGGCTTCTCCCTCGTCTGGAACACTAGTTCTTTCTCCCTCACAGGGTCCATAAGTCCAACAACAAACAAGAAAATAAAGAAAATTAATTGAACTCGCGATGGTAAGAAACCAATAGTAATAATCATAGTGACCCTTGTTAAGGTTACTTGAAACCCAACTCTCCTTTCCCCCTCCTTTAGTAACATCATCCACAATCCTTACGAGAACACCTACTATTAGGTTCGCAATAGCCATCCCTAGTCCAAAAAGAGACGTTCCGATGCTCGACATGCTCCTAGGGAACTCACAGTAATAGAACTCCATTTGCCCTACTGCATTGAAAGCCTCAGCTAAGCCAAGAAGGCAATATTGTGGTACTAGCCACATAGCAGACATGTCCAGCACAGCATTCGGATTTTCCAAGAATCCTTGCCGGATTGCATTTCTCCGCCGAGCATTCTCAACTATTGCCGACACAATCATGGCCAAGGTCGAGAGTACTATTCCGATTCCCATACGTTGTTTATGGCCAATACCACGTGGGTTTCCGGTGAACTTTACCATTATGGGAAGGATTAAGCGGTCGTAGATGGCTACCCATATTGCTATAGTGGCGATCGTAAACATTCCGAAGGAGCCTGCTGGAATTTCGAACTTTGAGTTTATGTGTCTATCCATGCTTTTTGCCTGGAGTAATGGGAACGATTGTTGGCTCATGTTCACAGCAACCATGATTCCAGTTGACCACATGGGGATCACTTTTATCAATGATTTTAGTTCTTCTACTTGCTCCACTGTGCAGACATTCCATGGTTTTGAAGCTGACCCATCAGGGTTTAAGTCATTTTTAGGATCTCTAATGATACAAGCTTTGTTAAGAAACCTGGAGACAATCAATGTAGACAAAAATACTGACATCAAATACAGTTAAATGTTTTTTCACTCGTATCAGGGCTTGATTTGGATTCAAAATCTATTCATATAACCAAGATGAGTTCAAAAACTGTGGTCGATTAAGCAAAATGAGCTCTGAAAGAATCGAAATGGGAGTTAAAAAACACTAATCCCATAGAAGAAGAAGCGAAATGGGAGTGACGAAAAAAATACTTACGAGCTCTGGAAGAAGCAAAATGGCCGTTTTGAAAATAGCATTCCTAAAGCAACATCAGCAAGGCATTGTTTAGCCTAATACCTTTACTTCGATGGTATTTAACGATCGTCAAAGTTTCAAATTTCGGCGAAACTCTTGAAATTTTGGTTTTGAGCTAGACCGAAATCGAAATCCCAAAATTTCGGCTCTCTTCTACAGTTCAGTATTAATTAGAAAAAAGATAATTATAATAGCCATTATAATGATTTAAAAGTTTCACCTGAAAAAGGATTCAAAATCATACCGGTGACGACCGCTAGCTAACCTTTATGCCATTATAATGGTCCTTTGTAAAACTTGATTAGAACTGTTACTTATAAATCCATAATTACGATAATTTTAATGGTGATACCTTAGTTTGTAAGTCGGTCTGACGAGCTTTGAGTCCTTGTTGTGATGGTAACATCCATCTGAGTTGTTCGGCGGTAAAGCGAGACGTCTGTTTTTTATGGCGGCCACAACCACTTGAGCAAACCCAGTAAATAAGCTCCTGTTGGCCATCACCTTAATATAGAATGAAGAAGCCAACATGAAGAGACTAGCAGACAAGAACATGAGAATGACAGGAATTCCAAAACCAACTTTCCATCCCATGTGATCTTGAATGTAAACAATGACGGTAAGCGAAACCAATACCGAAACTGCAGCAGAAGCATAATACCAGTTGAAGAAGCTCTGTAAGACCCTTTCAGAATTGTTTTTTCCATCGAATTGATCTGCACCAAAAGCTATAGAACATGGCCTAACGCCACCAGCTCCAATGGACATGAACACAAAAGCGGAAAATAGGAGAGCGAGTTGGGGTGACGTGGCCGGTTCGCAGTTTCCGGAATATATGTTGCAGATGGGAGGCTTTGCTTGTGGAATCATGGTTGTTAACCATAGTAGAATCATCCCCTGTGATAAAAACAAAGAGTTTTTCTTGATAATATGTGATCGTTTACAAGCAATTTCATAAAACCAGGTCTTATATAAAACACATTAGGGTGCACCCTATGGTCTGAAGACTCTGAACCCCATGATTTTTCTACTACTCATGGATCAATTGATGGGGTTGCACATCAAATATTTCTCTCTTGACATAATTTTGTTAAAGAAAAAACCTAAATTAATTAATCATGCTCTTAATTGATTAATTGATTACTCTGATGAACAATAGTTTTAAAACTTGACGAGTTGACTCAGAACTCAATTAACGCGATATGACCTAGTTAAATACTTAGATTTCGTCTAGACCCTGGGCTACGCAGGTCTGCCTCTTATGATTCAATGGAGTCTACTCCATACAAGTCAAAATAGTAGGATTTTCTCATTTTTCTAATTAATGATATTGTAGTCAAAAATAATTTTTTTTTGTTTAATATTTTAATGACTCAACGAGTGGACTCGTGAGTTACCGAGTCAATTTGACTCAACAAATTTTCCATTCAGTTCTTAGGCTTCTAAACAATGATTGGAACTTGTGTTGTCCACTGGCCAAACTGTCATGTTGATTGTAAACTAATAGAAGGTTGGGTACCTCTATGGGCACACACGTCTTTCAGCTGGGCACCCACGTTTTGGACGAAAAAAAAAATTACCAAACAACCCTCCCCGGTTTGGTTACCCACCCCACCCCTTCTCATTCTCTCTCTCTTTCCTCTCTTGGCCTTAGCCCCCATGGTGTTGAACTACCGTAGGGGCTAAACGCAGAGAAAGAGAGAGAAGGAGAGAGAGAGAGAGAGAGAGAGAGAGTTGCAGTAGAGAGAGAAAGAGATAGGGAGGGAGAGAAGACGAAGGAGAAGGGGTGGGGTGGGGTGGGGTGCCCAAACTGGTGGGGAGCATTTTTCTCCCGTGGGCGCCCGTAGATTTTCCCTAGAAGGTTTAGTTCCCTTGGGATCAAAAAATAAGTTTATCAAGACAAAATAATTTTGACAAATAAAAATATTAAAAAATTAATAAATAAAAAAGGATTCAACAAAGAAATTTGCAGACCAGAAGGCTGGCGATGGATCCGAATGCGATTACCCGAAACCGACCCAAGTAAGAATCTGAAATGAAAGCCCCAACCGTGGGAGTGAAATTGGATACAGCTCCCCACAAGGATAAAAAACTCGTTCCCGTGGCGATGTCCATGTGATACCCTCCCATTAAGTACAAAATCATATTCGGCATAAGCCCATAGCTTGCAACCTTTTCAAACGCCTCATTCGCTGCCAAAATATTAAAAAAAAAAAAAATCAGAAAAATATGTATGTATGTGTGTATGTATGAATGTATGAAGGAGATGGATGGAGTGATCACCTATGATAAAGGGCATAGTTTTAAAACCACCCTTTCTCTTGGTTGAACTTGAAACCTGTTGGGGTGTCTTCTCTGGATCTAAAGAAACCTCCATCGTCGTCATAGTCGTCCCTTCTGCAACCAACTGGTTTCTCACACTCTTGTCCATTAAAACAGAGTCTGAGAGAACTTTGTTGTTGAAACTTGAAACTTCTACTTAAAACGGACAATTGCACCACTATTTATATTTATATTTAGTGGGGTCGGGACCTATAACTCCTGCAGCTCTACTCGGTGGTTGTTAGTCCTGGTCACATGGTCTTCTACGTCGGCAATTACGTGACGGACAGAACGATTATATGGTTACTCGCGCGAGTACAAGGATACTCGGTGGTTCTTTATGACTGTGACGACAAAATGTGCATTATGTGATACTCGTGGCGGTAATAATAAGTATGGGACAAGGTGTTCACACAAAAGAAATAGATAAGAGCCCTCCGGAGAATTCTTTTTGGGCCTGCAGGCCACACCTATAAAAACGCCACGTGCCATAATCTAAGAGATCAATGATATATGTATATGTTTGACCCATCCCTAGGAGGAACTATAGACCGAAAATCAGCCTTATTGGTAATTTCAAGACGTTGGATCTTAGGTGTGGCAGCTTTGAGTGTTTTTTTGAAGGCATCAATCAAGCTGATTTTTAGGTGTGGCAGCTTTAACTCCAGGTTTCAGGGCAATGGCCCTCACGGGAGAAAAAATTTGCTGGTCCCCACGACCTTCAAACTTTGAAGGTCCCCTCCCAAAATGTCTGCCACGTACTCTATGTTAACCACGCTCAACCAGCTAACCAAGGGTTTAACGTGAGTTGGGATTAGGCCTTGACGTACGTGTCAGACATTTTGGGAGGGGAACCTTCAAAGTTTGAAGGCCTCACGGTGTGGATTCGGCCCTAAGGTGTGGCAACGGGTTGGTTCCAATTTGGTTACTAAGGTGCCTAGAACCAGAACCAATATTATCAGTTCTTATTGGTTTGTGTTCCTATTGGTTCCGGTTTCAAACCGGTCGGTTCTGGTGTTAGGTAGATCGGTTCCAATGTTGATAATGTGACAATTTTAACACTGTTGTTCCAATATCAAACTACCTACAACCAGAACACTGTTAAAATTGTTATATTATCAAGATTGGAACCAATGTACCTGGAACCGGAATCAGTACTTCGTTTCGAGTTCTGATTCCGGTTCTTATTTAGTCGGTTCCTAAAAACGTGGAATTGGAAAAGGGGTTTTCAGTAATTAACACCCCTACTCAAGGATGTTACAAAGAGGTAGGTTTCTTTCATTTTTTTTTTTTATTATTTTAAAATACGAAAAGATGATTTTTGGTTACGGGTAAGATTTTTGCCACATGGAAGAAAAATATTAGGCTAAAACTTGCTATCTGGGACGGAGATAAAAGGGGGAAATAAGTGAAACATCAGGTCCACCGTCCACCAATTCTGAGCAACATGTTGAAGCGCCGATTATGGAGACTTTATACCCTGTGTCTGTGGAAAAAGTTACTTCAAATTTAAGCCACAAGCCACAAGCCAACCCTATCTTTGGAGTTATGAAGATTCAAATAAAATGGGACTAGTGGAAGGGACCACAAGGACTAGTATTTCTCCAGAAACGCGTCAGACAAATGGATGAGACAGCATACGGCTTGACAATGGGTTCGAAAATGACTCCGAAACGCGTTTTCTATAAGGGTCACTCTAGTCTAGAGGCGCCTACGTCTTTCCGCTGGGACAAATATGCTCCCAGTTTCGGCATCCACTCTCTCTCTCTCTCTCTTAGCAGAATTACAGTAGAGAGAGAAAGACAGAGAGCGACCCTTTTTATAATTTGGCAATCATAGAATCCCGGATCCCCACTAATTAATGCATGAAATAAGTCTCTCAAGTAAAATTTTGATGACATTGCAATATGAGCCATGTGGCACAATCATAGAGGACTCTGACTGTATAGGTGTTTTTCCAATCCTTAGGTGAACCTACAAACCAAAAATTGAAATTGAGCTTGATTAGTGATTTCAAGCCTTTGGATCTTTGTACGTCAAATAATGGTCAATCATGCTCAAATTCCCACGGTCAAAATCAACCCATGAAAATAATTCAAATCGAACTCCTAGAAATCACTAATCCAGCTAATTTTTGGTCTGTATCTCTATCTACGGTTGGACCAAACACCAATATGGCCAGAAATCTCTAAGCACATGCCATGTGGCTGATATTGCGGTCGGTTAGCAACTTTGCTTACTGATGCCGGTCAGGGAAGTTCAGTTGTACCTGAGTAAAACTCCGCTGATCTTTGATGCCTACAATATGAGCCACGTGGCACAATTTTAGAAGACACTAACCGAATGAATATTTGCCCAATCACTAAGCGGACCTACAAACCAAAAATCATCATGATTAATGATTTCTAAGCATTGGATTGGAGTAATTTTGATGGGTTGATTTTAAGCTTGAGAATTTGAGCATTATTGATCAGGGGTACAAAGATCCAAAGGTTTGAAACCACTTATTCAAGCTGATTTTTAGTTCTTATGTCCACCTAGGGATTGGCCAAACATCAACACGGTCAGCGTTCTCTAAGTGTGTGGAGTTCAGCTTGCCTCACCGATTTGGCTGAGGAGATGCCTCAACCCCCTATCATGTTGTGACATATGGAGGGTCAGGGCTACGCAACAGCTACCTAAACAGTAGGTTACTTCTAAAATCTTATTTCTCTCTTTTTTTTTCCTAAAATTAGTTGTTTCTTTCTTCGGAAAATTTCTAAAAAGAAAATAAACTTTAATCTATTTACAAAAAAGAATACAACTTTTCGCAAATCCCAAAAAAGAAAACGAGGTTTTATTACGTGGCACATGTTTATCAAAAAACGCCCTTTAAAAGGGCGTTTGCCAGTAAAAAACGTCATTTTAAAGGGCGTTTTTCAGTAATAGACGCCTTTTTAAAAAACGTCTGTCAGATCTCTGACAACTGACAGACATTATTTTAAAGGACAGACATTATTTTAAAGGGCGTTTTTTGATACCCAATTTTTACTCCCATTTTGGCGTACCCAGAAGATGAATCAATGGCTGATTTTTGGTGAGGATGATCTCTACGGTGAGGAGATCATCCTCACAAAAATTCAAATCATTCCGATATTCGTAGATTGGTTTAAAAGTTGAGGAATTATGGACGTTTTTTAAAATTTCTCAAGAATAAACGTCCTTTAAAAGGGCGTTTGTCAGACGTGTCAGCCATCAATCATTCGTTAGTCAGTCGGCGACTGATTGGACTGACAGCAGACGAAACGCCCTTTCAAAGGGCGTTTCGTTTTCTTTTTTGGGATTTGCGAAAAGTTGTATTCTTTTTTGTAAATAAATTAAAATTTGTTTTCTTTTCTGCAATTTTCCGTTCTTTCTTTTATGTAAAAAGGGTCGGGCTCCGTTGACAGGTGAAAAATGACAGGATTCTGTACATGGACACAATATAAGCCACGTGGCATATTCTTAGAGGAATCTGACCGTATGGATGTTTTTCCAATCTCATGGTGGACCTAGAAACCAAAAATCAGCCTAATTAGTGATTTATTGGCTTTGGTTTGGACTTATTTTCATGGGCTGATCTCAACTGTGGGAATTTGAGCAGTATTTGAGGTACAAAGATCCAACGCCTATAAATCACTAATCAGGCTGATTTTTGGTTTGTAAATCCTCCATGGGATTGGACAAACATCCATACTGTCAGATTCCTCTAAGAGTAAGCCACGTGGCTTATATTGTGTCCCTGTACAGAATCTGTCATTTTTTCACCTGTCAACGGAGCCCGACCCATGTAAAAAACTTTTCTTTGTCAAATCTTACAAATTTAGAGCGAAGTACTGTTCTATGTACTTCTTTTATTCCATGGAACCACAAGTCCACTGCAACTATTCTTTGCAACGTGACAATGCCAATCACAATGTGGCAGACGACGAACAGGAATTGCAGGGGGGATGGGATGGTGGGGACGACTCCATCTTCTGCGTGTTAGGCAGCCTCTCCCTCACATCGATCCCTACCATTTTCACGGTCGCCACTAAAAGCAATCGAGGTGCTGGAGAAGCTATGATCTCTGACTTCAAGAGGGTAACGTTGGTAGTTGAGAGGGGTATTGGGTTTCACTTTCTGTGCTTTCTTTGCTGAACCATCAAACAGAATTGGAGAGAGAGAGAGAGAGATAAAACGAAAGTAATAAATAAGGAGACAGGAGAGAGAGAAAAGGACTGTTACCAAAAAACAAATTCTTAAACCAAAACTGTTTATCATGGTTACCATTCACCTCCCCTCCACATTTCACCACATGATAGGTGGTTGAGTCATCTCCTCAACCAAATGGGTGAGGAAAGGTTTTTCGCGCTAGTAACGCTTGTGGGAGACCTCACGCAATGTTCATCATGACGTAGGGGCCCATGATTTGATGGGAGAATACTTTAAAAATGCTGTGTATTGACTATGGATGAACGTTCATTGATTGCGTGACGACCTCTCGGTCAAGCATTGAGTGAGGCAAAATTCACGAGTAAAACTTGTGTCACAAGATGTTGTGACCGAAGACGGTCACAGCACTCAATACGAGCCACGTGTTATACTATTAGGGACAACGACTGTATGGATGTTTGGGCAGTCCCTCGATGGACTAGTACACAAAACATCAGCTTGATTAGTGATTTCTAACTGATTCTATTGAAGTTATTTTCATGGGTTGATTTTAACGGTAGGAATTTGAGCATTATTAAGCGTTATTTGGGTGCATAAATCCAAAGGTTTTAAATCACTAATCAGGCTGATTTTTGGTTTGTAGGTCCACCGAGGGACTGGTCAAACATCCATACGGTCAAAGATCTCTGATAATATGGCACGTGGCTCGTATTGAGTGCTGTGACCGTGTTCCATCACAACATCTTGTGACACAAGTTTTACTCAAAATTCACCCTCTCTTTCTGTCAGGTGGTGAAAGAGTCTAGAGCCTAGACAGACAGTGTAGAGAACCAGCCCCTCATCCCCCCGTCCGAGTAAAACTTCCATCACACGAAATTGTAAATCACACAAAACACAGCCAATGGTTCTCGGCACGTACACAAGTGCTTTGCAACGTACCCATTGCTTTTGCTTTTTAGGTGTACGTGCCGAGAACTCATTGGCTGTGTTTTGTGTGATTTGCAATCCCATTGTGACAGAAGTTTTACTCCCCCGTCCTGCTTTTCTATTTCTTGCACGTTTCAACTATGTTCTCAAGTGATCCATCATTTCTCCAATCATTCAATCAAAAGACACCAAGGGATTGTGCGTGTAGATGGAAGAACATATCTACACCCCAAACCACATAAAAAAAAACCTCTTTTTGTAGGTGGATCAGTATTCCAAGCGTTGCGAGCCAAACAACCATATTAAAAACTAGGGTTTAGCTAAACCCAAACACCCCCAAGGGTGTCCAGATACTAGTTTGCCAAAATATTAATGCATTTTTTCAAGGGTCGGGCTCAAGGGACCCCCATATCTGACCCCCATCTTGGCATACCCACGTAGAAGATGAATCAATGGCTGATTTTTGGTGGCGATGATAACCTCACCGTATAGATCACCCCAACAAAAAATCAGCCCATTCTGAAATTTCGAACCCCATCAAATGTGGTTTTAAAGTTACACGGTTAAAAATCGACGGTCCATAATGCTTCAGCTTCTAAACCAGTCTATGAATATCAGAATGATTTGAATTTTTGTCAGGATAATCTCCTCATCATAGAGATCATCCTCACCAAAAATCAGCCATTGATTCATCTCCTACGTGGGTACGCCAATATGAGGGCCAAAAAAGGGGGTCAGAAATGGGGGTCCCTTGAGCCCGCCCCTTTTTTCAATTACAAATCCGAATTGCTAACTAGCTAGTACTGCAGATTCAAGGGTCAACCGACTCAACCCTCGTGCAAATGGTCCAAAGCCTTAAGTCGGATGTCTGAACACAATCCCTTGTCTGGTTGATTTTTGTGTCATGCGCTCCTAACCCCACTTAACTGACTTGGCTGGTCACGAGAAATTTTCTCCATCCCTACATTTATGAGCATTAATTACTATAAAGACGTGATGGGAAATAATAATTTGCCATTATTGACTGAACGCGGCCTTCATTAATTGTACCTTGCCCAACAATAATTTGCTTTGGAACTTTAAAAAATTGGAGAAAGATAAAACATTTGTGCTCACGCAAGGCAGGACCTAAAAAAGGCTTTCTACAAACTAAGGAGCTATCACCACATGAGTAAATCTTTGACGCCGGATGTCGGTAGTCAAAGTTGTTGACAGACCACAGTTTGAGCCACGTGGCACACTCCTAGAGACCACTGACCTATAGCCAAACAATGAATTAATGGGCGAGATGCTAACTATGATGGGGTAACATGATAATTCTTTAAAAATGCCGTGGATCAAGTCTTCCTGTATCCGTCCTGTGCTTGCGTGACATCCTTTGGATCAAGCATTGCGTGAGGCAAAATTCACGTTCTCTTTCTGTCAGGTGGTGCAAGATTCTAGAGCCTAGACAGGCAGTCCAGAAAACCAGCCCCCCAAATCTCCTGTCCTGCTTTCTAGCTATTTCTTGTTCGTTTCACGAGTGATCCGTCATCACTCTATCATTCAAATCAAAAGACACAAAGGGGTCGTTTGGTTGCAGGAAAAAGTCTATATAGAATAGACTATGACTCACAAGTAAAACCTTGTCTTTGGAAAAATAAATTTTTACACCCCAAAACACATTAAGGGCCTGTTTGGTATGTGAGAAAAAGAGTTTCGATGGCGAACATTTAGCCAGGCGAATATTATCTTGGCTAAATATTTGTTCATATCAATATTTAACAATGTTTGGTACATGTATAAGCTAGCTTACTTCATTTTCTTTCAATTTGAGTGGGTCCCACATATCAAAGTAAGTCAAAAATGGGTTAGGCGAGTGTGGGAACCACATATTATGTAGAAGGATAAAAAAAAGTCATTTTTATCTTTTTATATATTAAAAAAATTATTTTTATTGAAAATAGTGATTTTTCCGCTAGAAAATAAAATTTTCCCACCAAAGCTTAATTGGCGTGAAAATATTTACATAAGGGGGGGAGGTGATCAAATGTTTTCCCGCTGTGGCAGACAAATTTGTGGGCCCGACTAGATATTCACCAGGGGCAAGTGGCTGCCAAACGCACCTGGGCGAATATTAGCACACGCAAATATTTTATTTTTCCACCGCGGTACGTTACAAACAGGCCCTAAAAGCTTCTTTTTGTAGGTGGATTTGTATTCCACATGTTGCGAGCCAAACAAGGGCATTAAAACTAGGGTTTAGCTAAAACCAAACCCCCCCGCTGAAGCCTGAAGCCTGAACTTTGAAGATTGAACACAATCCCTTATCTAGTTGATTTTTGTGTCATGCGGTCCTGCCCTGTCCCCACTTATTGGTTGGTCTCCCAAATTTTCTCCATAAATATATTTATGAGCATTAATTACTAATAAGACATATGGGAACCTATTCCAAGACGGAATTGAATTCACGCGATATTTGACACCCATGTGAGTTTCCTAGCGAGGAATATGATAGTTATAGATTGAGGCTTCACCACCGTTGATGCGTCCCACCTAGGAGTTTCTCAATATGAAATGTTGACCTAATTGTATGAACACGGCCACTCAACTTGTAGACTACATGTGAACAGTTTGTCGTGGTTGTATATACAAAAGTGATGGACGGCTTGATCATTAGCAGTGTTGTGGGGATAGGTGGCCTCATTACAAATCTTGCTGGTGGATATGAGGTAGCAAATGCTGCTCTCAGCGAGTAGTGATCCTAGTTGTTAAATTCGCAATTAATTCATGAATTAATTACTTTTAGGTGGTATATATGTCTATATGGACAAACACATAAAAAAATATGAATAACTCGCGATTTTATAGAGGTTCACGAATAGAACGCGAATATGCCTTTGTAGCGATTAATTCGGTCAATTTAATCAAGTTGCAAAATAATGAAAGAATGATTAAAATAAAATAAAAAACCTCTAATGGTCCCTACGGACCCTGCCCCCTTTCACTCTTATGAATATTAGAATTTTAGGTATATTTTGTAAGTTTAACCATAGATCTAAGATATGGAAAAGTATGTATTATTAGGAATTTTGAGAAAATGCATACATGTTATAGATACGAAGTGTTGTTAATTTTATTTCCTTACTTGGTTGCGGATGACCCAAGTTGAGTTGAACTAGACTCATCTTCACTTGGTTTGCAGAGAGCTCAAGTTTAAGTTGGACTGGTTACTTTATATCATTCCCCAAGAAGGGCTTCGGAGGGAACGGTGGATTTGAAGGGTGATGACTGGGTCGGAATTGAGATTGGCAAACCGTCAGACTTGGAGAGATCCAACAGTCCGATAGATGATCTAACTGTGAGAAATCTATGAGAGATTGGATAGAGCTAGCGAAGAGGAGATCAAAGGTTAGACGATGGAGATTGGTGGGTTCTGATGATTAATCCGAGGATCGAATGGTGAGATATAGGCAATTCGATCATGGAGAGGGGGATAAGAAGGTAGATCTGAGGATCTAATGGTAGGATGAGATGATCTAAGGGTTAGATGTTAAAGTCTAGAGATATGGAGTGAGAAGAGAGAGAATTAGGAGAGATGAGAGAAAAAATAATACAAAGTAAAGGCAAAAGAGCTGACGAAGGGTCTTGAACCCTGATCTTCAACGTAGTCTTCAGTAGGCTTCACCAATCACGTAAGCCGTCATTTTATGTTATTTGGTGCGACTTTGAATCACTTCGGTCCGTCTCTTAATCTTCAGCTTTTCATCTCTTTTAGTTCTTTCGGCTAGCTTTGCGATCCTCTAGCTTGGCCCGTACTTGGTTTCTATCTTTTTGTCCTAGTTTGCTAGCTCTTTAAGCTTTGATAGTGGGCTTCTGTTGTTGATTGTGGGCCCACAAGTCTCGAAAATTGTCCGATCTAATTTCTTGCGAGCGAGAGAAAAGTACGTAATGAGACTTAATCAAAACGGCCTAATATCTAAACTTTCAGAAATGTGTTTAATGCATACAAATATATTATTTCATCTAGAAAAGTGTGTTCTACGCAATGGAAGAGACTCTTACGTAAAAAAGTGAATATATAGGAAAATTTTGCGTAGGAAAGTACGATAACGCTAAGAGGATAATAGCTTAAAATAAATATTTTTAAGCAAATATCACTTTGCCCATATATTATTGTCATAGCCTGTTGGCTCTTTAAGCTTTGACAATGGGTTTATGTGATTGATCGTGGGCCCGCAAGTTTCGAGAATCGACTGGGATTCTTACGACAGTAAAAACTTGTAAAGAGACTTTATCAAAACGACTTTATATCTAGACTTCCGAAAATATGTTTATTTCATGTAAATATATTATTTATCTAGAAAAATGTGTTTTATGTAATAGATGAAACTCTTACATAGAAAAGTTGATAAAAAATAAAGTTATACGTAGGAGAGTGTGATAACGCTATAAGGATAATAATAAAAAATAAGTATTTTTTAGCGAATATCAATCGCCTATCTACAAAAAGAAGTAGTCTTTGATATTAAAATACAATAAAGTACGATGGTTTGCGATTATCTTGCTCAATTTAAAACTTTAGCTGATCAAGTGCTAGGATAGATGGAATTGACAGAACAAAAACTTGTGGGTTGCTTTGTTAAAGGCTTAAAATAATATATTAGGTCTAATATGGAGAAATAGTAGCCAACTACTACGATGGCCGCTATCGGACTTGCACGATTGAGAGAGGAGGCAAACCATGAGACTCATACTATTGAATTGGAACCTAATAATGTTGAGGTTCATTTTAACAATTCCAACATCAAGCTTGATGGGCTAGATATCATCCAGGAGCATGAGATAGTTGTTGATGCAATTCATGTCAACGTTGAAGAACCCTTTATCCAACCTAAGATTCTAGATTCTTTTGGCAAGTGTAACGATGGAGACAGATCCCATGTAAGTATCGAGAACACCGTCAACATTGAGGATCAATGAGAGGTAATTGATTTTTTGTTGATGAATGACTTCAATAAACATCCAATCTAGTGTATTAATTATTACAAAAAAGTGCGGCGACGAGAGATTACTTTTTATTCTGATTCATCCAATCGAGTCGAATGGGTATTGATTACATGATCGTCATCACCTCTACAACATACATGCAATCCAGTGAAGAGTTTGATCGGTCTAACTCCGAGGAAGGACATCTAAAAGTTCTATCATCTCTGCGTGCTCTAGCTTTGCTGATCGAGATGGGCAGCGGCAGAGCCAGTAAGGGGCCAGGAGGGGCACGTGCCCCCCCTCAACTTTAAAAATCTTTAAGGGGAAAGAAAATTTCTGAAATTTTTTATTTTATTTGCACTTGGTGCCCCCCTTCAATTTTAGTTTAGTGCCACCTATTAGAGGACGCTGACCGTATTGATGTTTGGGCAGTCACTAAGTCGACCTACAGACCAAAAACCAGCCTGATTGAAGGTTTCAAACCATTGGATATTAGTACCCCAAATAATGCTCAAATTCCCCGGTTAAAAATCAAGCCATGAAAACGACTCTAATCCAATGCTTAGAAATCACTGAACAGGCTAATTTTTTGTCTATATGTTCATCTAGGGTTGCGCCAAACATCCATACGTTCAGAAATCTCTAAGAATATGCCACGTGGCTCATATTGTAGGCAGTTCCAAGGTTTAAGAGGGGTCATTATAATGGTATAACGGACTGGGGGCGTTACCGTTTTTCCATCATAATGAATTGTAACGCTCATTGGCTCATGGCAAAAATGAAAAAATAACAGAAAATATGGCACTTGAATTCTAATTTTGAAATTTGAATTTCAAAAACGGAAAATAACAGAAAAAAAGTCCGTTTTTTTCACAAAAGTTTCCAGCAAATAACGGTTGTTACTTTCGATATAATGGAAAAATAACGATCGTTATAACGAAAGTAAAGCCCATTATTTTTTGGGCTTTTTAACGGTACATAACGTAACGGGGAGGTCCGAATCCATTATAACGGCTGTTATTTTCGTTATAATGGCCGTTTTTTAAACCACAGGCGGTTCTACTCAATTGAATGTGCCCCCCCTTGAACAAACTTCTGGCTCCGCCGCTGGAGATGGGGCAAGGGTCTTCTTCGATACCTAAATTGATTACCTCTAAGCATTCTGCAAAGGCTTCACACCATCTTTGATGTGTTCAGGGGCATTGATGACAAGTTCGCAGTCGGAATGGCCAACAATATCGATTTGGATATGAAAGATGGTGTAGGAAGTGGTCGTTAGGAGGAAAAACCATTTTGCTCACTGTTATCAAATTGAGTTGGGAAAAAAGCTGGATATGAATCTATTTCCCTCGAACAATAGCCTTCTCACACTGATGATATGTTGAACTCATGGCTCGGTGTTTATGCAGGCATGGGCATCCGTGGAGGTGGTGAGTCGTCTCTGCCTTCAGGAATTTGTGTGGGAGCTCAAATGGGCCTCAGTGCAAGGTTGACAGTGGCTAAATCCAATAGTCTATTGACTAATGCCAATGAAATCAAAGACCCTTCTGGGTGAGTGGCTGATACGATGACCATGAATGTTGATGGCACCTAGCATCACTAGAGGTATCAAATTTAGGGAGATACCCCGGTATGAGAAAAATTTTGAAGCGGCCACATTTTTGAAGCAGCAATCATTCGCGCGCCTCATATACCCGTGATTACTTTTTAAAAAGTCTTTTAAAACCAAAAGCAGCAATCATGCGCGCGCCTCCCTCATATACCCGTGATTACTTTTTAAAAAGTCTTTTAAAACCAAACGATGATCGCTGTGATCATTTATGCATCATTGGGCACATGATCGCTGCTTCAAAAATCCCGCCGCTTCAAAAATTCTCCCAGTATCGACAAAAACTAACTTGAACGCGGCACCATTTATTGAGGCTGTGACATAGTACGGGCATAAATGATCACTTTATAGGTTGTCACATAAGTCGGGTTTGACATCAGCCGGAAGGCAGTGATCTGACTAGGTCGATATGACTGCTAACGTGAAAGCAGCTTCAAGTTGCTTGGTTTCCGAGAACGACCACAACAATTGAGTAGAACAGCCTACAATATGAGCCATGTGGCATTTTCTTAGAGATTTCTAACCGCATGGATGTTTGGCTCAATCCTGAATGAACATATAGACCAAAATTAGCCTAATTAGTGATTTCTAAGTGTTGGATTGGAGTCGTTTTCATGGGTTGATTTTTAACCATGGAATTTGAGCATTATTTGGGGTAAGAAGATCAATGGTTTGAAACCATTAATCAGGCTGAGTTTTGTTCTGTAAGTCCACGTAGGTACTGCCCAAACATCCATACGGTTAGCACCCTCTAATAGGGGGAACTAAAGTTCAAAGGATGCTAGCCAACCCATTGTTAAACGTTATTAACATTTTGCGAATGGATTCAGGGTTTATATAGTTACACATGGCCATCGGGAGGCTAACAACGCTGCAAATCATTTTGCTCACTTTGGTAATGGTCATACAAAAATTCAAGTTTGGAACCATGTACCTCCAAGCTAAGCTAAATCGGTTCTTAGACAATGTAATAGGGAATAGTACTCCCAGATTTCTGTATGTTCGGACGTGTTGATACAGAAATTTTTTTATGACATTTAGGCTCTGTATAGTTGGTCTGAATATGTTTTTTAGAAATAATTTTCGCTATAAATGTCATAAAACTATTTCTGTATCATCACTTTCCAACATACAAATCCTTTTTCTGTAAAACTTTCTGTTCATCACCATACAGAAAATGGATTTGTATGTTAGAAAGCGAAGATACAGAAATAGTTTTATGACATTTAGGCTCTGTATGGTTGAACTGAATAAGTTTTCTCGAAATGTATTTTGTATATAAATCTCATAAAACTTTTTTCTGTATCAACACTTTCTAATATACAAATCCTTTTTCTGTAAAACTTTTTGTTGATCGCCATACAGAGCCTTATATGCAAAAATCATTTCTAGAAAACTTTTCAGGGTAACCCTATAGAGCCTAGATATAATATTACCTATAATACATATGTACAGACATGTCCACGTATCAGACTTCTTAAGGCATCGTTATGTACAGATGTCCTCGTGTCAGACTTCTTAAGGCATCATGTTAGACACCGACACACAGCCGTATCATTGTTACATCTATTTGTATATCTTTAAAGGGTAGTCCCTATCATACATAATAAACCCTGCAAGAACTTAAACTAACATATGACACACATAACAAGCATCACTTGATCAATAAAAAGGGCCCCATTGCTTGTTCATGAAGCTGACTTGATTGTTCAGATTGTCAAAGAAATAGGTTGAAAGGAAAAAAGTAACAAAATGGCAGTATGGAAGGAAAGCCAATTGCATTCATCCAATCATGTTGAATAAGAAAAAAAGCCAGCTTTCCATGAAAGAACCTGTGTTTTGAAACCCATTATTCCTTCATACGAACGAGAAAAAAGTGTCATTGCAGATATCATTGGTGGTGGGAATTGTAGGACCATGGAGGGGTGGTTCCATTTCTTGCACCTACATCACGTCTAGTCATTGTATAATGTATATATGATCTACTGGACAGGGAAGATGTATTATCCCTCATTAGTCTTCCAAGTTGTTGCCTTCTGTCAAAAAGCCTTTTTTTAATAGTAATACAGAAGGTCTTTCCTGCTTTCTGCTATTTTATCTAGTGATGAGGATACAAAAGAAGCTCTGTATACTATTAACATTTTCTCAGTCATGGGCAATGTATTACAGTTTGTTCTTTCCAGCAAAGAACGCGAATCAAACCTGCCTCCACGTTACAGACGTGATGGGAATCAGAGGAAGGGAGAGTGCCTCTTCAGCACCGGACTGGCACCACTCCTCTAACGTCGGGGTTGCTACTCCAATGTTTTTCATGTCAAAAATATTAGCTGTTTCAGGAATTCCAAACTTCAAGTTAGTTAATGGTTTACATGGGAGAAACTATTCACCAATACGATTTTTAAAGCTATTTGAAGTACAATGATAGGTGCCCTGACACATATGCGGAGGTGGCCACCGGTAATAAAACTCTTCATCTACCAAAATACAGGTCATGGGATCGATCCAAGTATTTGATCTAATATATTCATACCATGCAATAATTGTTTTAGGGGAAACGGAAGCTTAAATCATCCAAAAATGTAAATGATGAGAAAAAATAAGGGAATTAAATTGTTTTTCAATTTCTCCCTGCCCATTTGAAGAAACAGGAGAAAACAGCTGCTATAACATTTTCACTTTCTAAATTCCTCAAGAACTGGAGACCTGCCTGATATAATCCCAAGTGCAAGCACCACATCACTGAAAATACGTAATAGAACAAATCCAGAAACCATAAATGCGAGAAAGTTCATCAGTTCTAATTCAGCAATTCCTACATACTGCCAACAAATGATTTACAAAATCAACCACTATCCGCTGATACAATTCAAACAAACCTAAATCCCATAATTTCAAGAAAATTAATCAGACCATAAAGCTGTACTTGGAGACACTTGAAACCATGACCATGACCATAAAGCTGAGGGCTCCTATTATATTTGTCTTTTGTGGATCCTAAAGAAGTACTTGGAGAATTGACCTTTTTCTTAAATGAATCCATATGAAATTATTGATGTAGCCTTGGAGTTTGTAATGTGCTGGTTTTGCAGCTTCTCGAAACAAGCGAGCCGGCCAGCACTGTAAGAAACAAGCCTGCCAGTGTGGCTTACTCTAACTGGGAATAATGTGAAGTTGTCATTGTAATGTGAATTTTGTGAAGTTATGCAAGTGTCATATTCGTCGGTACATATGGCTTCTCTACGAAATGCGGCCAAGTTATAGTGGGTACTTTAGGGACTGGTAATGGGCTTTGATTGTCGAAAGTAATCTCGATTTTTTTATGCCTACTCTCTTGAGCAACTCGAGTTGGACCATTTTTTTTATCGTTAAAAAAAAACTTTTATGTTGAAGGATGGTTTTCTTTCAATTATTGATGCTTCTTTGCTAAAATCATTCCAAAAATCGTTGTGGGTAATAACTCTTTATGAAACTCAGAATATTTTATGCTTAAAACTAGTCTGATATTAGTTTTTAGGGGTGTTTGGAACGCCGTTTTTCAAAAAAAAAAATTATTTCAGAAAAATGACTTTTTGAAAAATGTGATTTTCTTAAAAAGGTCGTTTGGATCATCATTAACGCAAAATGTCTTTATCTTCTCTTAGTTGACCCCACCACTATAATTGATCATAGTAATAGATGGGGAGGGCTAGGAGTTGGGGTTTCTTTGTTTATTATGTTCATTGAGCTAGCAAAATTTAAGTGTCTTTTTTTTTACTTGAGAAACAGCTTTCAGCTATTTTTTTATAAAAAAAACTTTTTGGCTTAAAAATATATTTTTACGGAATAAATACTTTTTAAAAAATGGTCATCCAAACAATCTATTATTTTGGAAAAAGTATTTTTGTGGAAAAAAGGACTTTTCCAAGTCTAAAAATGGTGATCCAAACACCCCTCAAATTTAAAAAAATCTTATAGGGCCATAGTTTTATTGGAAGTTTGGACCAGCTACGATTACATTTTTGAAACTTAGGACCAATAAGTCCCTTTTAAGAACATCGATCACAATAGCCCACTTATTTTTCTGAAAAACCTCAAAATGCCCTTTCTTTAATCTCTCATCAAGCATCGTATCCAATTCTTGTCAAGATGTCAGTCACATCTCCAATCTGTCTTGTCTTCCCTTCTTCTTTCTCTCTCCCTCTGTTTTCTCTTCGTACATTCATCTCTGTCCATCACTCTCCACATCTCATTCTCACTCAAATAAAAAATTTATCAAACAAGAAGTCCAACAAGTATCATCAAACAACAAAGGGGAACACATTAAATACTTCAATTGCAGTTTCTTCAGCTATTGTATAATTTGTATGATGGCAAAGCCTGATTTCTACACCATTAACAAACCTAGAGTCGGATCAAATATGCAAACCTCCAAGAAAAAGCCTCACAAATGGGGTAGTCAAAACAACAGGAACAACAGCTTAGTTTAGTATTCGCCGCTGCTAACAATGTTGGCCATGTCTTTATTGTGCTTCTACTTCAGGTTCCCCCAGCTCAAGCAACCAGTTTTATTTGTTGGTACAAAAAGTACTTGTGTTACTCGACCAAAAACCAGTTTTACTAATTATGGTCAGTGTTTCTAAAGGCGTGTGAGGCTTACGCCTAGGGGTGCGCCTCGGGGCAGAGCTCTTAAAAACGTCCTGAGGCTCAATCAAAAGGCGTTTGCACATCTGAGGCGTACGCCTCACTCCAAGAGGCATTGATGAGGCTTACGCCTTACACCTCGTCAACGCTTCTTGGATTGGGCGTACGCCTTAGATGTGCTATTTTTTTGGCATGCTATTTTAAAAAAGAAATAAAAAAAAGAATGTCAAGATATTAAAAAAAATAGGTGTCGAAGGGACCCAACATAAAAGTAAAATAAAGAACCCTAAGTTTTATATTTAAAAGGGACCCAACATCGATTAATCTACAATTGATTGACGACGAGATGCTGAAATTCAACTTGGACTATCTAGAAGAGGATGTTGTTCATATAATTGATGAAGATGCATTTAAGTTAGTAGAAGATTGAGTCTTTGATTGGTGTTGTGCTTTTTTGTTAGAGTAGTTGGAACTTAGAAACATGCTTTGTTTTTTGAATTTTCGCTACATTTATTTATAGATTTAAATATTTATTTACCTAAAAAATGTGTGCGTGTGAGGCTTACATCTTACACCTTGAGGCATAAGCCTCAAGGCTTTGGCTAGTGAAGCGCCTTGCCTCACACCTTAGCGTTTAAAAACACTGATTATGGTACCAATTTTACATAGTTGAATGGGAAGTCCACAATTTTCTAAAGATCCTTAATTCAGTTTATTAAGAAAGTCATCAAGGTCAAATTGAAGTCCTAAACCTTTACTATAACTGTGTCCCACTTAGAAGATCTCCAAGCTAGAAAATTAACCTAGATGGCACTCCAAATGGTGATTCTCATCCAATCTTATCAGTGTTGGTAGACAGATGCAGTTTTTCCTGCTCTAAGTTTGTCCCTTCCCCCAGCTCAAGGATTCACCCCAAATGTTAATTACTGTCAGTATGAATATGATGTTTTATTAAGGTCTTTGTTTCTTGTCCAAAGGGAGACTTAAAATCTTGAACCATGAATGTTAGTAAACTCAGCAAATATGTTTACTGTTAGTGCTATGATCCTGGTGCAGCCTGGAATCCCAAGGACGATCTCTAATTCTCCTGAAGTTAAAACATAGCATCTGTCACACTTAAAGCATCTCTTGAGCCTTGGAAAGTGGAAGCCCAAGTGATAGGACATGACAGACAAGGAGAGCTACTCTGCAAGAGCTTAAAGACGGAATTAAGTGTCTTGAGGCTGAATTCTCAACTAACAAGAAATATGTTGTTTAAAAGGGTTTCGTGGAAGATGTTTTTAGAGAGATTTTGAAACAAAGGAAGAGTGTGTGTGAGGGTGAGAACATTGTATTTTGACAATTTCTTAGTGGAGATTCGATCATCAACGCCCGTGGACGTAACTTTCATCCGAACCACATATATCGCCTGTTTTCTTGTTTTCTTTGCTTCGGCTTCTCTTTCGGTGTGTTTTGGTGGCTATTGTTTGCTATTCAGTTGATTCTTAGGGCATAATCCGCAACAACCACCATCTATACTATTATAAAGCCAAAACTGGGGTTGCCCACCCACGTTTGTGACAATTAAAAGCCTCCCTACTTCAAAGCAAAAACCTTGCCTCATTAAATGCTTCTCTATTTTAAAGCCAAAACCTGAGTTGGGGTACACCCGCGTGTGTTGGGGTACGCCCGACCTCCATGAGGGACCAAAGTATAAGCCATGTGGCGCGCTCTTAGAGATCACTGACCATATGGATGTTTGTCCCATCCCTATGAGGACCTATATACCAAATGCTGATTAGTGATTTCAAACCTTTGGATCTAAGTACCCCAAATAATGCTTGATATCTACAGTTAAAAGTCAACCAATGAAAACATTTCCAATCGTATCCTTAAAAATCACTAATTAGGCTTTTTTTGCCTGTAGGTCCACCTAGGGATGGGCCAAACATCAATACGGTCAGTGATCTCTAAGACTGTGCCACATGTAAGATGCTGCCAGGTGTAAGGTACACGTGCAACACACGTAGAGTCCCCTAGTAGAAATAAAAATAAAACAAGAAAAATAAACTTATCAGCTCTTCATTTTAATGAGTTACCTTAACAGATGATAGTTTTGAGACAAATACCTGACATATCTACTCATTCATCATCAACATTCAACAGTTAAAAAGTACATATATATGTTTAAGATAATTAGAACCATAAACCAAAGATAATAAGTTAGCAAAGGACCAATTACTTCCACTTCCTTGTTTAGCACCTCCTCTCACCATTTTCTAACAAACACCATGTAAACATAGGAAGAACAAACCAAAGATAAATAATAATATATAATAAGATTTTGAACGTATTTGTCAACAAAAAGGAGAATTTTTTTTACAAGTTTTTACCTTAAAATTCAAGTAATCCTTTACTTAATTGTGTATACTCGAGCCACATTGTTGCAAGGAATCTGTAGGAAGTGACGGAATTGAAATCGGATAAAGAATGAGAACATAATCACAAAATCTCCCAAAATGAGAAAACTAGCGCAAAATAGCTCAACTTTGAGACTTCTCTCAAATAAGAGGGAAAATATGGTTAAAACTATCTTCTTTTAGGGTATTAAACCATTAAAAACAATTTGAGAAGGCATTATAGGGGAAAAAACAAAACGAAATATTAATAAAAATCAACTTTTAAAAGTTCAGCCAGCACATTATTGTGCACACACCTCAACTGAGTCTTGTGCCTCACACCTCAAGGCTTACACCTCAACTAAATGAGGCTTAAGCCTCATAAAAGTTCAGTTGAAGCTTAAGCCTCAAGGCATGCGCCTCAAGGAGCACCTTTTAAAAACACTGGGTAACACTCACAGATCTACCTAACGTTTCAGTTTAGTTGTGTGTTTCTCATATTTCATGGAAGGGCAAGAAAGAGGACACTCTCAGAAAGCGGAATACAGAGAAATGTCATCCATGTGAAGCAAGATCATTTGGTTACAATCACAGTGTCAGGTATACCTCTATGGAGATCGCTTAGTGCTAGAAGGCCTGAGATATTGGATTTTTTGGCTATGTAACAAGTTCTGCTATAGTAAAGATATAAACTGGACTAACGATGTTGGAACATCTTAATCATTTATACATCTGGGAATGGCTTCTCTCAACTATCAGGAGCATTAGTTATCAGAAGTAGGGGTGTCAACGGGTCGGTTCCGTTTCGGTTCCTAAGGTGACCAGAACCGGAACAAACGGTTTCGGTTCTTATCGGTTCGGGTACTTATTGGTTCCGGTTCTCAAAGTGATGGTACCAGAACCAGAACCGATTATGTAGTTTTTGTCAGTTCCGATTCCGGTTTCGGGTATAACGGGTCCAATCTTGGTAATATGAGAATTTTTACACTATATTTATATATTGGTTCCGGTTCTTATCGGTTTCGGTTCCATATTAGAGTACCGGAACCGTAACTATTAGTTTCCGGTTCGGTTCCGGTTCCAGTTCTTTTTAATCGGTTCCCAAAAATGTGGTACCGGAACCGGTGTTTTCGGTTCCAGTTAAATCGGGTAAAATTGACACCCCTAATCAGAAGGTAATGTGCCTCTAGAAGTGACGGCACAAGAAGGCACAAAGGCAAGTGTGATTCTCCCAAGTAAACAAGAGCAATTACGACTGAGAAGTTCAAAATCAGTTCTCCGAGTCTAATATCATCCTTGTGTGTTGCTTCAGGGTATTAAAAGAAAAACCCATCTACATACTGAATTCCTCAACAGCTTGCTTAGTAAGAAGATGCCGGTTAGAATGCCACAGAGAAACAAAAGGACAAGGGATGCATACAAGCTGATATCTGCGATTAACTAGAGAAACAAAAATGAAAATGCATTTTCCTAACATAGGCACTACCTATGAAAACTGAATTTTGTGCGTTTAAACTACAATTGAGTACCAGATAATAAAGGATATTGTTTATCACACATGTAAGAAACTACATCAGTACTGCCCTATCGTATTAACAGAAGAAGGTTAATTATTGGTTTCATATGCGAAGGTTGCATGAGTTTATGTATCAACATAGTCAAACTTATATTTATAGGCATGGAACCAAACCAAAGCAGCATAAAACATAAACTCCAGAAAGATAAATGCATTTGAGAATAACTAAATAACAGTTTTGTGAGATCAAAAAACACGTACCGACATGTACTTCGGGTGTAGCAGCAGCTGTGGCATCAACGATGACAGTAACAGATTGGTAATCCAATGCTACCGCATCATAGACAGTCTGCCTGATACAGTTTGGGGTCTGAACTCCTGAACAGAGAAACAACGAATTTAATCCACCTGTTTACATAATTGGAATCCAATATAACACAACCGAAAATACATCATAAAAGATGCATTTTTGGTTGATCACTCACCGACAACAACTAAACTATCGATGCCAGCGCCTTGAAGAAATGAATGAAGGTGTGTTGAGAAGAAAGCACTAAATCGTGTCTTCACCAACTTATAATCCCCTTCTTTGATCACAAGTCCATCAACTAGTTCTGCACCCTCACTTCCCTTAACAGTGGGTCCTGTTTTTTCACCACCATACATGTGTCGGCGGAAGAGTTCAACATCTCTTCCCAGGGGGTCATGTTCGCGAACAACCTATATTACATTGTTCCATAATCATCATCAATGTGGAGCTTTCATACATCGACATTAATATGAAAACTAGACGTGGAGTTCCACCTTTCTAATAGGAAAGAAACACAATTGAGTTGAATTATGTCATTGTGAGCTAGAAGTTTAGTTCCACATTGGCTTGGTTCCTTGTTTTTTGCATTTCAGTGTGGACTCAAAGATGTTGAACTTGTAGAACCAGGATAGCTCTTCTCCAAGACTGTCTTTGTTTCTTGCTAAAATTCAAATGATATAATTTTTTCACCTTTAATCTGATATTAACAATAGAATTGTTCATTAATTTGGACATTGATTAGCACATGTTAGTATTAGATTGCACTAACATCACACAGGGACGGGTTTTCTAGAGCGACAATCCAGAACTCATCACAGAATTGGCAGGCTGCCACCTCAGTATCTCCCCATGTGGCAAGTTCCACCAAATAGCACTCAGCCACATGGCACAAAGAGGATGTTTCTTTTGTATTTTTCCTATTTAATTTTACAACGACATCAATGGCCGCAATTCTCTGGAGAAGTACAATAGATGGTAGGGAATGGGTGTGACATGGACAATGGGATGTCAAAAAGGTCACTGTCCTCCACATGGCGAGAAAACCCCATTAATCCACTGAAGAATTCTAGAGTGTCATTCCAAAAAAAAAAAAATCCCAGTTTACACAGAAAAAAATTCTAAACATAAATTTTTTAAAATCATTAGCTTTTGGTAAAAAAAAAAATCCCTTCTTCCCATCTGAATTTTAGATGCACATTTAGGGGAAAATACATGATGATGCCGGTAAATTGAGGTTAACAATGAAAATCAATCCAGACAGTTCATTTTGTGGGCACACCTCTTACATGAGGAAACAATCTTGCCGATGGGGCAATCTTAATCGTGGGAACAAGAGGTAAAACTTGGATAGCTAATCAAACAGGAACAAAGTTCTCTTCTACAAATTCTCTCTTTTTCCCCATTAGATAATAGATTCAGAGTGTTTAAGTACTAAACCAGCAGTGTATTAAACAAAAATTCTAAATAAATGAAGGTAAGTTTGAAATTCTAAGAGAAACAAAGGGGTGAGTGAGTGAGTAATACCCAAACTACAAGAATGCCACGCTGCCTTGCAACATCAATGGTCTTAATAACAGAAGGAACGATAGCTTGGCCCCCACCGACGTGAAGCAGACCTCCTGGAACTATAAAATCTTTCTGAAACAAAGAAAAATCCAACAAAAAAGACTCTACTTTCTTATTAACTGAACTCTCTCTCCATCTAAACAGTGTAGAAATACAAGGAGGAGGATGAGGACCTGCATGTCTACGACTAGTAGTGCTGTCTTCTTCCACTTCTCTGCCATGCTCACCCACACTCTACCCCCTCAGGTTTGCCCGAACGCCGGAAAGACTTCTCTTTTTAACTTCTATCCCATTTGTGGGAGAAAATATTTGGTGTCACTGGAAGACTTCAAAATTTGAACAACCCTCGCAAAATGCCATTTGGAGCTTAGTTTAGGGCCCACTGACCTTATGGATTGGAGTCTTTGGACTACCTCTTGATGGACCTACGTACCAAAGATCAGCTTGATCGATGATTTAAAACAGTTATATTTTAGCATCATACAAAAAAAGTAAGGCTCAAATTCAACTGTCAAAACTGTGTTATTAAAATACTAAATCCAACAACTATAAATCACTAATTAAACTGATTTTTCATCTATAGATTCATAACCAAATATCCATAAGGTAAGTGATTCGTCAGCTGGTCTCTTCAGGAGTTCGAGGGGTCTCAGGCAGGGGGACTCGCTATCCCCTTTTCTCTTTATTATTGTGATGGAGGCCCTTGGCAGATTGATCTCCAAAGCTGTTAATTTGGGGGAGTTGAGTGGCGTTTCCATCTTGGGGACTCGGGGCCTACAATCTCCCATTTGCAATTTGCAAACGACACTTTGATCTTCATGGGGCCAGTCAAGGAGCACTGCATTGTTTTGAGAGGTCTTCTCGTTTGCTTTGAAGTGGTTTCGGGCCTCAAGGTTAACTTTGAGAAAAGCAAAGCCTATCTGGTGGGTGAGATCGAGGATTTTCCAAACTTGTCTTCGGTACTGGAGGTGTCATCTGCAGTTCTCCCGGCCACTTATTTGGGGCCTCCCCTTGGAGCTCCTTATGGATCCAAAGTTCTGTGGGACCCTGTTATTGAAAGAGTTTAGAGGAGACTTGCCATTTGGAAAGCTAAGTATCTTTCGAAAGGAAGTAGACTAGTTCTCCTAAAAAGCACACTTTCTAACCTGCCCATTTATTTCCTCTCTCTTTTCTCCATGCCGATTGCAGTGGTGAGAAGGGTGGAGATGTTGATGCGCTGATTTCTGTGGTTTGGCAAGACAAAAGGTCCTGGTTTCCCTTTAGTGAATTGGAAGCTGATGTGCTCTCTTAAGAAAGAGGGAGGATTAGGAGTCAAGAATCTCCGCTTAAAGAACTCAACCCTCCTTGGTAAATGGATTTGGCGCTTTGCTACAGAGTATGATAGTTTGTGGAGGCAGGTAGTCGCGACGAGACATGGCAGTGGCCCGTTGGGTTCATTCAGCAGGGATGGTCGGACTCCCTTTGGGTGTGGCATGTGGAGGGGTATATTAAAAACCTTGAAATCTTTTCTTGCGAGAATCCGATTTAAGGTGGGGAAGAGAGATAAAGTTCTTTTCTGGCACGTCGTTTGGTTCAGGGATAAGCCCCTCAAGGTGGATTTCCCATAGATCTTTGCCATCTCCTATAAGAAAGATGATACGGTGCATATTGTTAAAGTGCAGTCTGAGGGGGGGCATCTCTTGGGTCTTAGACGTAATCTAAATGATCGGAAGATCCCTGCTATAGTCTCTCTTCTTCAGAGGCTTGAAGGGGTAGTCCTGGATGGGTCCAAGGAAGATGTCATGTGGTGGATCGACAAGCCGGATGGTCCCTTCTCTGTTCTATCCTTCTATTTGATGCTTTATAGATCATGGAGAAGGTCCCCATAGTATGCTGCCATTCCCATACATCTAAACTTTCCTATGTCCAAGATTTTGGGGATGTAGGTGCCATCTAAGGTAACTATCTTTGTGTGGTCTATGTCCCTGGGGAAGATTCTCACGATTGACAACCTCATAAAGAGAAGTATGGTTCTGGTTAACCGCTGTGTTATGTGAAAGGTAGCAGGGGAATCAATCAACCACATCTTACTTCACTGTAGGTTAGCTCGGGAAGTGTATGGTATCTTCTTTAACTCTTTCAACATTTGTTGGGTTCTTCCTGCTTCGGTCCTCCATACGACCGGGAGTTGGACTGTTATGAGCTTCCCCCCTTGTGGTGGTAGGATTTGGAGCTCCTCCCCTTCGCAATTTGTTAGGGGCTATGGAAGGAGAGAAACAGAAGAACCTTTGACGGAAATGAAACCCCATTCTTTGAGATTGTGCTATCTATCAAGGCTCTTCTCTATCTCTAGTCCAAGGTCTTTGAAGAGTGTAAATGGCTAGTTTTTGAGGACCTAGTCTTCAGATGGGAAACCATTATGCATATGGGGTAGTTAGGTCCTCGTACCCTAGGAGGTCCTTTTGACCTCCGATCCATGTTTGTAATTTTGCTTGATTTTAATAATATCTTTACCTTAACAAAAAAAAAAAAAAAACCCTTCGTCATCCCTTCCCATGTCAATAACTAAAATGAAAAAAAAAAAAAAGAGAATGTCAACGCATCTGGGAATAAACGATTGATCTCTATCAATAAACAAGCTAAAAACCCAAACCATAAAGTACTTAGCACAGGTGCCACAGCCCACTTACGTTTTGGATGTTCGGTTCACTTCTTGATGAATCTATACATCAAAAATCAGTTTGACTGGTAATTTTTAGCCGTTGGATTTAACATTTTCGTACTGTAATTCTTAGCCGTTGGATTTGATTGTTTTTTAGCAGCTAATATATAACGGTTAGAAGTCATCGATCAAACTTATATTTGGCTAATAATAATGTTATTAAAATGTTAAATCCAATTTTTAGAAATCACCGATTAAATTGCTTTTTGATTTGTAGATCCATCAAGAAGTGAACCAAACAGCCAAAAGGTCAGTGGGCTCTGAAGTGTACTCCAGGCCATTTGAAAATAAGAGGAACACTATTCTTCAACTGAAAATTTTATAATGGTTTTATTTTCCTTATAAAAGACAATGTACGTAATTTGGACCAACCAAGCTTCAATCACATACATCCTTGTAAGCATGGTTTTAAAATAACAACGTTTAAACGATTTTAACTGCCGTTATAACGGTAACTGCCCAAGCCCGTTACGTTAAAAATGTTTTGACGCTTAGAAAATACTGCCGTTTTTTCTTTTTCTTTTTAAGGGCTATTAAAATCTGGAAACTTTTGTGGAAAAAAACCGTTATTTCGGTTAAAATCTGTTAAATTACATTTTTTTCGTTTTTGAAAATTTGAATTTCAAAATTTGACTTTTCGACGCCATCTTTTTTTCGTTTTTTCTCATTAAATTCTATTTTTTCCATTTCTGCCCCTGTCCGTTACAATCTGTTTTAACGGTAATGCCCCTAGTGTTAAAATGGCCTCTTTTAAAGCTTGCTTTTAAGTGCGCTTACTCCGTGGCAGAGCCAGGTGGTCAAGGGTGGTCAACTGACCACCTTACTTGAAAAGTCACCCTGTTTGGAGCTAAAAATTGGGGTCACCCAAGGTCAGTCTTGATCTACGTTTCGCATTTTGAGCTGCGTTTGGGTAATCTTAATAATTACAATAAGCCAACTTTTAGCAGCTTTTAAGCACTTATCAAAAAAGCTATATGTTTGGTAAAACTTGAAAGCACTTTTTTTTAAAGCCCAATAAACTCCCAAATCACCATAAGGAGAAACTGTTTCTAATTATTTTTGCGGGAATACGTTCTTAAAAAACATTCTTTACAAGTTTATCCTTAAATTTTTTTTGGTAATACTAGAATTAGGCATTTGTAATGTCAAAACTTAAATTTTTTTCGCTTATACCACCAAAAAGTATTTATTTAACCAAACATTATCGAAGGGAGGTTCTGAGCTTACCCCATAAGAGAATATTTATTTAGATTAACAAATGGTAAAGACGAGAATTTTAAAAATGAAAAACAAATAAAAAGATGATCTACGATGACAATCTTCACTTATTAAAACAATAAGGCGAGCGCAAGCAATCTCTTGCCCAACCTTGAAGAAAATCCTGACTCCACCACTGCACTTAGTTTACTTTACGTTTCGATTTTTGAGCTGCATTTGGGTAAGCTTAATTAACAATCCCAATAAACCAGCTTTTAGCAGTTTTTAAGCACTTATGAAAACAATAAGGCGATGAATCTGATGATAACAGTAACTGCATTTTGGGCAGCCAAAGGAGCAAAAATGGCAGCTTCATTTGACTGAGAAGAACCCCCACCAGCAAGATCAGATAGAGCCCTAAAAGCAATGAATGGAGTCCTTTGTTGGAGACAAACAAGAGCAACTGCAGCGCTTTCCATGTCGATAGGTGTTATGTTGAATTTGGAATTTAGAAATTCCCTATATGCTGCATTATCAACAAAAGCATTTGCACTACTTCCTCTTTCCACCCGGATCACCATAGGTGCTCTTGGCAAACAAGTAGAGTTTATACATCCCTCCAACTTCATATCCTGTACACCAAAGTCATCAAATCCATTACTGAAGCGCAGATAAATTGCTGGATCATTACTGAAGCTCCTGCTATTTTATTTTCATCTATGGCTGTGTGGTGATCAACAAAAAGTTTTATAGAAAAAAGGATTTGTATGTTAGAAAGTAGGGTCGGGCTCCCGTGACCAGCCTTTTATGACAGTCTCACAGGACAGGCCTTGTCAGGCGTGGATTCCGAGATAACAGTTGTGCTAGAGATGAGCTAGCAAACCACCCGTTGGATTCCACACCTGCCAAGGTCCCCCACCCCAGCCTATCATAATAAGTATTGACACAGAAAAAGTTTTATGACATTTATATGCAAAAATCATTTCTAGAAACTTACTTATTCAGGGCAACCATACAGAACCTATGGTTACAAAAAGTTTTATAGAAAAAAGGATTTGTAATAGAGATGAGCTAGTGTTCACTTTTCGCCAAAGCAAAACTACCGTTGGATTCTCGGAATCTACACCCGATAAGGCCTGTCCCGTGAGCCTGTCATAAAAGGCCGGTCACGGGAGTCTATGCCTAGAAAGTATTGACGCAGAAAAAGTTTTATGACATTTATATGCAAAAATCATTTCTATAAACTTATTCAAGGCAACCATACAAAACCTATAATTACAAAAAAAGAAAAAATCCAACTTTGTTCAGTTAAAGAGGGAGCTCTTCACAGTATGAAATATCAGAGTTTTTTCCGAAGAATTAATCAACCACTTTGCACTGGCATACCAAAAAAAAAAAAAAAATCCAATCAAAGAAAAAGGAACCCATTGTGTAATATGATATAAGAATATGAATATCACAAACATTCAATAATTTTTTTTTTTTTTTTTTGCGAGGTAAGTCTGTTTTTAAAGTGATCAGTAACACGGTGAAGGCGGTTTTGAACCCTGATCTATAGTATCATCACCCACAAACTTTACCAACGAAGCAAGCTAGCAACTTTCAAAAAAAAAATCAAAGTTGAGAACTTCATTAATAAATAAATGAAAAGAAAAAAGGGAATGCAGGGTAGAAACAAAACTACCTCAAGCTTCTTTGCAACTTCAAAGTAGTGGTTGTTAACAGGAACCCAGAAGGCATGCTGTCTTTCTTCAGGAATCCCGTTTGTGGGAAAGATCTCCTCAGGCTGATACCACACATTATTCAGAAGGTTTTCAGAGAAGTTTCCATTTTTTGTATCATTGTTGTAATTTGAAAATTTTAGATATCCAATTTTCCTTGTGTAATCTCCATTAGACTCAAAAGGTAGTTCATCATCAGGTCCATCTCCATATCTCTACAAAAACACAAAGGAAAATTAAAAGAGAGAAACAAAACTTTTTTACTTCAAATTAGCCAAAGGGAGATCATAAAATAAATAAATAAAATAGAAGCCAGCTTGTCGACAATGGAAAGACGCCTATGGTCAGCGGCGGAGCCAGGATTTTATTCAATGGGGCCCCAATCAATTGAGTACGTATAACCGGCCAAGGTTTAAAATGGACCATTATAATGGTATAACAGATTAGGGGCGTCACCATTTTTTTCGTTACGAATTGTAACATTTAGGGGCAAAAACAGAAAATAACTGAAAATTAACAGAAAAAAATGGTGCTGGAATTCAAAATTTGAAATTTGAATTTAAAATTTTCAAAAACAAAAAAATAACTGCCATTTTTTCACAAAATTTTCAAGAAATTAACGGTCATTATTTCGTTAAATGGAAAATAACAGCCGTTATTTTCTTATTTTCTGGGTGCTTTAGCAGTACATAACGTAATGGGAGATATCCGAATCCATTATAACGACTGTTATTTTCGTTATAACGGCCTTTTTTTTAACTATGGAACCGGCTACAATATGAGCCACGTGGCATTTTCTAATAGATTTCTTATCATATGGATGTTTGGCTCAACCCTAGATGAACATATAGATAAAAACATTAGCCTGATTAGTGATTTCTAAGCATTGGATTGGAGTCGTTTTCATGGGTTGATTTTTAACCGTGGAATTTGTGCATTATTGAGCATTATTTGGGGTACAAAGATCAAATGGTTTGAAACCATTAATCAAACTGATTTTTTGGTTTCTAGGTCCATCTAGAGACTGCCCAAACATCCATACGGTCAGCGTCCTCTAAAGGGGGCACTAAACTAAAACTGAAGGGGGGCACCAAGTTAAAAAAATAAAACACTTTATTCCAAAAATGTTTATTTTGTTTTCAGGATTTCAAAGTTGAGGAGGGCACCCCCCACCCCCCCGGCTCCGTCGTTGCACGTGGTTCTCAATTTAATGCCAATACTTCACTTTTTCAAACGAGGGAGGGCTTCTCTCTCGGCTTGGCTTGGCGCGGATTTTCTAATAGCGAGAAGTAGAGGTGGGATGCCGTCAGATTTTCTCTCCATCTACAACCGCACTGGTTATAAAGTATTTTCGAGTCATTTTTTCTAGTCCCCGGTTCTCAATTTAATGCCAATACTTCACTTTTTCAAACGAGGGAGGGCTTCTCTCTCGGCTTGGCTTGGCACGGATTTTCTAATAGCGAGAAGTAGAGGTGGGATGCCGTCGGATTTTCTCTCCATCTACGACCGCGCTGGTTATAAAGTATTTTCGAGTCATTTTTTCTAGTCCCCATAGCCCGACCCTTTAAACAATGATTTTAGTCTTCCGTACTTTGTTACACCATGCATATGATGACCCCCCTCCCTCTTCCCATCGGATAAAACTTTGATGACCGGGCCCTGTCATCAAAGGAGATGACAGGGCAGGAGATCTTGGCACGTGTATTTTGTAGGACGGACCACCTTGGCCTCTCCGCACACGTACCCAGGTGAGTACTTGAGTGCTTTTTCCCAAAACACTCACCTGTGTACGTGCGCGGTGAGGGCAAGGCAGGAGATCTCGGCACGTGTATTTTGTAGGACGGACCACCTTGGCCTCTCCGCACACGTACCCAGGTGAATACTTGAGTGCTTTTTCCCAAAACACTCACCTGTGTACGTGCACAGTGAGGGCAAGGTTGTCCATCCTTACAAAATACATGTGCCGAGATCTGCTGCCCTGTCATCGAAGTTTTACTCTCATCCATAGACGGGATTATAAAATATCGAAGAGCACTAACAATTATTGGCCTATGAAAATGTGGTTAATGGTCGGAAAAAAGGTGAACATGTCCAGCTGTTAAAAAGTTCGATTGGAATGATTTTTTATGGCTATGATCCTTTCTATGGCTATTCCAGTCATGGTTAAAAGTCTTGGTCTTGGCCATCGGATCGCTCAGCTGTTGAGACCGAGTTGACTCGGGAGAGTCAATTTGATCTCGGCACCGACTCAGCTGATATAATACAAAAAAGAGCAGTATGGGTTGTCTCACATGAGTCAGTCCAAGACAGCACGTCTTTGTCCATGCCGAAACCGAGTTGACTCGCCTGAGTCAATTCAGTCTCGGGCTAATTGATGAGATGACCCAATCCATCCACATTAACAGTGACAAACACCCATACAAAAATGGAGGATTGCTCTTCTGCCTATGGAGTTTGTCTTAACAAGAAAAATAAAATTGTACAGTCTTGTATGTAGGTTTGTATGCCCTATATATCCGCGAAACCACCTGGGGCGGTGGAGCAACTTGGGTGTGCTCCCCAAGGTCGCGAGTCTCCAAGAGGGGTTTTTTACACGATATGCCAGTTTTGGTGGCGGCCTTGGCGGGGCCTATCCGTAGGGATTAGTCCTCCTTCCAAATGGGGTGGGGACACCCTATCGCTTTTACTCTTATTTCTAGAATTACTGAATTTTTAAATTGGATTGATATCCTTACCTGCCAATTCCAAAGGCCAGTATGAGCCCAGTAGTGTGGAATCGTCACATCTCCGATTTGAAGATTCGGGTTCGCATTTCCTGCAATTCCAAAGTGCAGAACTCCTTTCACCCTAAATAGACTTAATAGCAATTCTGTTGCAAGACCTGCATTGAGCTAGACCCAACAAAAAAAAAAACCAGGGAATTTTTATTATTTTAATATAATTCATAATTATGGAAGAAAGAAGGTAAAAAATAACAAGCACTAGTTTTTTTTTTTTTATCTAAATTTCCTCTCCACATACCATGCTCAATCCTGTCATGACGATAATAACTTTTTCATTTTCCAACATTCCGACTCGAAATCTTCTTCCTGTGGAGTTGAATACAATATGTGAGAATTTTCTTAACCGTATTATATAGATAAGAACGAATTCTATTCGTGGTAAGGTTTTAAATTTTGAATTCGCCGAAAAAAGTCCAAAATTTCAGACCGAAACGATATGAAAAAAAAATTACAGAAATTTCAATTTTTCGTTCTAAAATTTCGTATTTTTTTTTTCAAAATTTTGTTGAAATTTATTAACTTTTTCAAAAGAATTCAGATTTTCATGAATTTCATTCTAAATTTTAGAGATTTTGAAATCCCGCCCGAATCTCGCTGATTGTGCAGTACTCAATCCAATCTTAATTATTTTTTTGAATTTCTAATCTAAAAAATCCAGGACTTTTTTAAATCTCCTTTTTTTTCAAAACTTTTCGTGAAATTTTTGTGGAAATTTTAAAATTTTTTTTGTTTATAATCTCCATTTTAACAAAATTTCGGTTTTGGGCCTCATCGAAATAGTATACGAAATTAAAATTCAAAACCTTGATTGTAACTGGTAAGTAATTTTATGTTTATAGTTCATGGGAAAAAATCATAAATAATAATATTGATAATTTATCCAAAATCTATTATTCTTATAAAATTAGCCACTTTACAAAAATCCAAAAAGGAAAAAGATATTTTCATTAAATAATTTAAATCAGGACTAATATTAAAAAGAAAAAGAGATATCAACAAAAACCCATTAATAATACTAGGGATGAATTCAGATTTTGGGTGATGGGTTGCATTTTTTTTACCTGAAAAGTCCAAGTAAGGAAGCTTTTCATCAGCAACAAAGCTTGGAGACTGAAGAAGAGGAGTCATCTCAAAGGCGTTTGGCACCACAAGACCTAGGTAAGGACCCTCCTTATTGATTCTACCAATCTTTCTCATAGTCTTCCTAGAAACCGCACCATCAGCTCTATTGCTTGTACCCACCAAAACAAGAAAACCCATTAACAATAGCTTCAAATGGGGAGCCATCTCTGAACCCAAGTTCCTCTGAAAGACTGATACCCTTTAATGGCGGAGAGAGAGAGAGAGAAAGATTTTTATAGAGAGAAGTGGAAACCCATTAAAGAGATCCAGGAAACATGATCATATTATTTTGGAAGCCTTGGGCAAAGTCAACTATTAGAATCGCAGACATTTAGCTTGTGAAAAGTCAAGTCGTGAATACCGATGAAAGTTTCCTTTAAAAATCTGAAGGCGATTACCATCCACGGCACGTCTTTTTATAGTAAAACTATCTTGTGACGGTGCCGGTCACAACCCACAATACGAGCCACTTGGCACATGTTTAGAGGGCACTGGCCGTATGGATTTTTGGCCAGTTCTTTGGTGAGCCTGCAAACCAAAAATGGGCCCGATTAGTGATTTCTAACCAAAAATGGCCAGTTCTTGTCAAAGAAATTTTACTACGTCTATCTGATCGAACAAAGGTACGTAGTTTGGTTTTATAGATTAAATATAAGTTCAGGTTCCGAGGATCCCCTTTTTCTGACCCCTCTCGTGTTCGCGCGCTCGGTCATGTATTTCATGAATCCAACGGTTGTCGTTAGCACCGAAAAGAGTGAAAAAGTGATGCCAGCTCAGGCTGACAGCCACCGTTGGATTCTTGGAATCGAAGAATCCAACAACCTAGCACACGAAGAGGGGAGTGGTCAGAAAAAAGAGGGGTCCCCTATGCGTAGTGGACACGGTGCATCATTTATAAGTATAGAAAGGGCTGTTATAACGGTATAACGGACTGGGGGCACTACCATTTTTCCGTTATAACGAATTGTAACGTCAGGCAAAAATGGAAAGTAACGAAAATAAATGGCATTGAAATTCAAACTTTTAAAATAAAAAAATAACAAAAAAATAATGGCCATTTTTTTTCACAATTTTTCCAGAAAATAAGGGTCGTTACTTTTGTTATAACAGAAAATAATGGCTGTTATAACGAAAATAATGGCCGTTATTTTTTGAACGATTTAATGGTACATAATGTAACGGGAGAGGTCCGAATGCACTATAATGGCCATAATTTTCGTTATAACGGCCATCTTTTAAACCATGATCTATACCATTAAGCCGGAACACACCAAGAGGAAACGACCAACTATGCATTAATTTTCTTAGTGGTAATCCAACAAAGGAACCCTCGTGTCAATATGTCATTGGACAAATTGTATAAGTAGTTTTATTGACAGGGTCGGTTCAGAGGACACCTTTTTTTATGACCCCTCTTGATGTTCGTGTGCTCGGCCGTGAATTTCAAGAATCCAACGGTGGTTGTCAGCGCCAATCTGGCACGACTTTTTTCACTTTTTAAGCCAACGTTGGATTCATGAAATCCACGGCCGAGCACACAAAAACCAAGAGGGGTCAGAAAAAGGGTGTCCTCGGAGCCTGACACTTACTGAAATTGCCACTGTGGTCTGCGATAAAAGTTTGCTGTTACCGTTGAAACAGCCAGTTTGAAGTTCCCCCATAAAATAAAAAAATAATCTACGTGGCACACTTTGGGCCCACAAACCCACCCTTAGTGTTCCTACATCAAAAATCAGCCTAATTGGTATTTTTAGCCATCATTTGAAGCGTTTTTTGGGGGATGATTTGTTGCCTTGGTTTCGAGAATATTTTGGGGGGTACTCAATTGCAATAATTAAAAGGAAAAATGCTACCTGCGGATAAGAGGATAAAATTATATCCAGTTGAGTCCCTTGACCATTGGATTTAAGAGATCCACAGTCCATGAGGCAACAACTGCAGAGAGTAAAATAGTTGTTGCCTTGTGGATCTCTCCAATTAAACAGTCAGGCCTCAACCGTACGTATTTTTGTCCAGTTATCACAACTCTAATTAAAATTCCCAAATCAAGTTTGATTTTCGGCGTGTGAAGCCACAAGCGGTGGGCCAACACATGCATGGGTACAGTTGGACCACGGGCAACTACAGACTTTGTTTTCTCCAAAGGATGGCGGAAAATTTTGTCTAGGGAAGATAAGGAGAAAATTTTTGAAGCGGTGGGATTTTTTAAGCAGCGATCATGTGCCCAATGATCGTGCACCACATATACCCATGGTTCAAACTTTTGGTTTAAAATCATTTTAAAAAGTAACAATTGGTATATGTGGCACGCAATCATTGGCACATGATCGCCTCTTCAAAAACTCTGAGGCTACAAAAACTTTCCGGAAGATAAGGCATGGTTACAGTGATCAAAAGTCCATATCACATGGTTTGGTACTGCCCATTTTTGGTCAATAAAGAAGTGATCCATCTCAATCTCTATTGCCTCGACACTTTGACAAGCACCCATGAGGCCATGATAAGACTGATCTTTTTAAAAAGGAAAAACACGTTTTGCTATGAATACATGTCAAAGTGTAGAGGCTTACGTGATTGAGTGGGTCAAACTGATGTGGATTGTGGACCCTACCTCAACATTGACCTCGACCTTTGCTGTCGCAACAAAATTTTTCTCAGACGGCCTCATAAGTGTTTATACAGAAAACTTGTGTGTTGCGTGTTGCGACTGCAAGGGTGATGTTGCAGTAATCAAGGCCACATGTTAACGTTCTCCCGCATCACTTTTTAGTAAAAATTCTGTCACAAGATGTCACAACCCACAATACGAGCCACATGGCACACTATTAGAGGGTGCTGACCATATGGATGTTTGGCCAGTCCCTCGGTGGACATGCAAACCAAAATTCAGCCTGATTAGTGATTTTTAAGCGTTGGATTGAAGTTATTTTCATGGGTTGATTTTAACAGTGGGAATTTGAGCAATATTGAACGTTATTTGGGTGCAAAAATCCAAAGGATTCACTAATCAGGCTAATTTTTAGCTTGAAGGTCCACCAAGGGACATGCTAAACATCCATACAGTCAGCACCCTCTAATATTGTGCCATGTGGCTTGTATTGTGGATTGTGACCGGCTTTGGTCAAAACATCTTATGACAGAAGATTTACTCATCACTTTTGCAATATCTCCTTTGTAATAATTATAATTCTCCAATCAAGTTTAATTTTTGGCATGTGAAGTCACCAATGGGTGGGCCAACACATGCACGGCTACAGAGTGGACCATTTGGGAAGGAAGAACTTCAAACTCTTTTTTTTTTGATGACCCAGGTATCTCTCAACACACATTGGTGATGGGACTAGTCCTAAGTTGTGTACGGCTTACGCAAGGGGGCGAAGTCTCGAACTCACGACCTTGAGGAAGAACTTCAAACTTTTAACATACTAGGCAACTACAAAGGCGGAGATAAGGTATGGTTGCAATGATCAAAAGTCAAGATCACATGGTGAGTTGGGTTTCACACTGCCCATTTTTAGTCAATAAAGAAGTGATCCATCTCAATCACTAAAGCCTCCACACTTGACAAGTAACCATGACAAAACTGATTTCGAAAAAAGTTTAAGTTTCAAAAATAAAAAACATGCAATTTGTTATGGGTTTATGTTAAGTGTTGAGGCTTAAGTGATTGAGACGGGTCACTATTTTAGTGACCAAAAATGAACTCCGTTCCACGTGTTTTAAAAAGGAGACATTTCAAACTGATATGATCCTTACCCCAACATGTGGTTTTGATTATTGTGACCTCAACTTTGCTGTCGCGGACAACAAAGTATTGGTTTGTGGTTAAATAATCAAAAACCACATGTTGAGGTTGGCCCACATCACATTTGCAATATCTCCTTTTAATACATGTGGCCCCACTTCAACATGTGGCCTTAATTATAGCGTTCACACTTTTCGCAATTGCTATATGTTGGAGAAACATTTTTGGGGACAAGCAAATATTGCTTTGATAGGCGCAATAGAAGTTGTATATAAGACCAAAAGGAAACGATTACACTAGGGTTCTGCTCATAGTTTGCTTTTACACACTTTATATATCCAAGATGAAATGGGTGATATCCATATCTTTTGCACCGAGACTGTTAATTAAAAAGGGACGGGATATTGGCACCCATGCACGATTTAGGTCAGTAAATCCACTCACTCAGTAAACCCACCTAAAATTGACCCTTAACTCTTCACACCCGCACCCACAAAAAAAAACACAGAAGAAGAAGAAGAAGAAGCTGCTGCTGCTCTCTCTCTCTCTCTCTCTCTCTCTCTCTCTCTCTCTCTCTCTCTCTCTCTCTCTCTCTCTCTCTCTCTCGTTCTCTCTTGCTCTCTTTCTCTCCCTCTCCTTCTCGGTTCGGGGCAGCCCACCTCAGCGTCCCAGAATCAAGAGGGAAAGGAAAAGGGAAAGGGAGAGAGAGCAAGAGAGAAAGAGAGGGAGAGAGAGGGAGAGAGAGAAGAAGCGTCAAACAGCCGAGTTGGTCAGGCTGTGGGGGGATTGTACTCACAAGCCTGGGATCGAGTCTTTGGGGGTAATTCCCAAAGACATGGGTTCGGTCTCGTTACCTTAGGGTGTGTTAGGGTGAAATAATAAATGTTTACCTACCAAAAACAAAAGAGGGGGAGAGAGCGAGAGAGAGAGAGAGAGAGAGAGAGAGAGAGAGAGGTACATGCGGTGGTGATGACCTCATCCTCTTTTTCTTCTGATTTGAGCTCAGTTAGTAGCTCAGTAGCTCATTAACTCATTAGCTCATTAGCTCAGTAGCTCAGTAGCTCAGTAGCTCATATGGAACGTTACCCCCCTACCCCCTCGGGGGGATATAAAAGGATATTAGTCCCTTACTCTATGCCTTCCCTTTGGTCAGCCATAGCGGGACGTAGTCGATAGTGCATCTTTAAAAAGACCTACAAGGTCGCAAAAAGGCTCTTTATCGCTACTTTTATACTTTTGATGGGTGGTACCTTAAAGTGACCTTTTAACTGCCATTCTGTGTACATAAAAATACCCTTAACGCACGCACCATTCATAGACTGAGATGGACAGCCTGATTCCGACCCCCCGAGTCCAAGTCGAGGGGTCGGGAAAGTGCCATCCGTCCTTTCCCCAGACAAGACAGCAACAGCAACCTCCTGGAGAGATAGCTCGTTCTGTCCTTGCTCTCATTAGATAAGCTTGCTTTTATATGCTCGTGCATAATAGAATATTTCAAGCTATCTTAGCTATAAAGATAGCTCGAAATTGATACACTTATGGTTCTAAGAAGTATAATTTTTGAATATCTTCTACTTTTATCTTAAATAATGATATAAATCCCTTAGTGATGTTTTAAATTTATCACTGGTCTCCGAAAAACCTCTGCTTAGATTATTTAAAACCTCAGCTTAGATTATGTTTTCAGGTTCTTGCCAAGCCGTCCCTTTTCCAGTAACCATTCTGAGTGGGGATTGAAGATCCAGTGATATAGAGATGAGACAATAAAATAAAAATGAAAACACTTTAAGAACAAGAAGGCGGTCATTGGCACTAGACAGTCGTTGGCATGTCCCCCTTTCGCAGGGCAACTTACGATATGTCTAGTGTCGCTCTCTCAGATACCTATGCGGTAACGATTCGGTTATGAAGAGCAAGCTGGTTATACGGCGACGCGGCTCCATACCTGGTACAAAAATTACTGTATGGGTTTCATCTTTTTTTCTTTTTTTTCTAGTTTTTTAAGGTTTTATTTTGGGTGGGTGGTGTGAGTGAAAAATGAGGGACATTTTTGTAATTAATTTTTTTGGGTTAAGTGGGTCTCTTGAATGAAATCGTGGTTATCAATATCCCGTCCCATTGAAAATATGGAAAATTTTCAAATAATTAATGATTTTGCTTTTTATTCTCAGAATGTTAATAACTTTTTAAACTTTCTAGATTGTTACTTTGGGTCTATTTTGAACAATATTACCCCTAGTGCCAAAACTTGCCTTTTCAATACAAAAAATTACACACAATCAAGTCATTTCAACTTTTCTATGCAACTACACTTGGGGTTTCAAATCATGCTCCCTCTCTTTTCTCGTCTTCTCACGTAAGCTTCTCCTATAAGTTTTCTTCTTCATTTTTCTTCCTGTTCAAATCCAGATTCTTCTTCTCCAACATTTTTCATTTCTTTATCTTATCTTTTCTTTGTCTTCTATACTGGAAGAAACGTGTTCCAAGCTGCATCATTTTCTCATTTTTCATATAGTTTTGCGGAGATCGTACAAGTTTATTTTTAGATGGTAAGAAATCATAAGAGGTAGGAACTCATTGTTCTCTATTTAATGTTTTGTATTTTTTGTAATAATCTTACATATCTTTAAGTGAAATGAAAGGTAACATGATTGGGTTTTGGTTCTACTCTTAAATGTCTAAAGACGAAGCATTTAAGTTCATCTTAAACATTGTTTGATATTGATAGTCTCTGCATGTAGTTAATGTCGCGTGTAGATGGTATATCCAATATTGAAAGACCGTAATAATGAATTTTTCATCTAATAGGTCCTGAATCATAGGCAACTCGATCCACACACGGGTTCACACTGAATCCACACTGTGGGGCAACTAACAAAGAATGTAATGAGATAAACCAATGTGTTTTACCCTTCATAGAAGAAATAGATTCAACCATGAAGAGATCAATACGTACTTTGTAATACCCCGAACTTTCAATTAGGGGTATTATGGTAATTTGACCATCATAGGATAATTTTGGTAGTTTGAATTTACTTTCATCCTTAGATATCCTATATTAAGTCATGTGTCAAGTTCGGTAGGATTCGGACAACTTTGAAAAACATATTATTTTTAGAACTTACTTTTAGAGCTAATTTCTTACTAAAAATAATTAACAATAACTCACAGTGGACTTTTCTGGATACTAGATGATATACTTGATCTAATAAGATAATAAAAATATTTTAACCCCGGGCCTCAAAAAATTAAAAAAAATATAATAACATACTTACCTTATCTTAGGGTTAGAAACCCATTTCTCGAATTTTAGGTCATTTCGATGTCATCTTGACACTTTTCCAGGACTTTGAATATTTTTGTGAATTTTGTGTACTTAAATTATTTCACGTGATTTATGTGCGTGTAAAATATGTCAATACCTTGTTGTATAAACTTTTAAATTATATAATATAGTTTATTTGAATTAATACATGATTGTTATATATTATTATGTTATAATATATAGTATTGGACCCACATGTATTATATATATTAAATTACCACATTTTTAGGGAATATGGCATAATTATAATTAATAAGTATTTAAATTGTTAATATTAGTAATTGCATAAATTATTGAGCTATAATTGTGGGGTGGGCCCGTAGAGCTAATTTAGAGGCCTTTTGGACTTAAGAATACCCTTAAATAAAGTCCAATGGATACATATGGGTCTTGGGCTCATTTTTAACCTATAAGTAACTTAAAATATGAGCTTTTGAGGGTTAAGAAAGTCACCCCTTTGAGAGTTACCAATGTCACCTAAAATAGAAATCCTAAAGATTATTTCCTAAACCTATTTAAGAAAGCCTTGAAGGCTTGGGAGCTTTCACAAACCCTAAACCATCACTCTTATATTTCTCCATAAAAAATCTCTCATTCTCTTTCATCTTTATCTCCCTCTTCCTCCATTGAAGCACCTCCATTAAAGAACCTTTTCAAGCCTTAGAATATCCTCGTCCCACCATAAAAAAGAGATCAAAACTTAGCATTTAAACCCTCTCATCAACCTCTTCAATATAGTTGGAAATCAACGGCATCGGAGAACTCAAAAAAAATGTTGAGTTCCCTTTCCACCATTATTTCAAGCTTCACAATACAAATCTGTTGGCTATTTAAGAGGTAGGTAACCCCTACTGTGCATATCTTCATTTACATGTTTTGTTTTCTTTAAGAATGTTCATTATGGTTAAAAATTGGTTGAATTATTACTTTGAATTACTAACATGTGTTTCTACTTCTTTTTATCTTAATATTATATTGTTCTTTCCTTGCAACCTCCTTCTTGTATATTACTTTTGATTTGGAAGAAATCATAAGGGGTGAAAATGTGCTATGATCATGCACTAATGGGAACTACGGATAGTTCTCATTAGTGGATCGGTCATGAGAACACCTTTAGGTGGAAACGTTTTTGGCCTCAGCCTTCCTCTCGTTATAGTTATTTTGACATTTGATTTACACTACGCTTATCATGGTCATTTGGGGTTTATGTGAGATGAAGTTTATTATTTTTGTCGTTAAGCAAGAAGGGCTAGAAAACCTTAGGTGAAAGACCCCAACCTGCAGATGAGCCATACGGCTACTCCTAACGAGGGAAGGAGATGGAGACCCATTAATGGTCGAGTTATTGGGGTGACATCGATCCTCTCATTTTGCATATCTTGTAGATCATTGGTTGATTTTCAATGATTATGCGTAGTTAACTTTATATGTGGATTAAGAGTGTGATGGAGTTACCTGTTGCATTACTGAGTCCGTTGGACTCACGATGTTTTGTGACACCGCACAGACGAGTTGGGCTTTAACCCGACGGATGACTCTTTGTAGAAATACCCAATGACGAGGAGCATGAGGATGATGATCATGACGAGCCTTTAGAGGCATCGGAGGAGTTCTAGTCCTTTAAACTCTTTATTGATAAAAACTAGTTATCTTTAATTTTGATTTCGGGCTTGTTCTAGCCTATCTTTGGGAACTTGTCCCTTTTATCTTATGGATGATGCTTGGTTATTTTATTCGATAAACATAATAATTTGATATTATATTTTTTATATGATGATAGTAGATTAGTGGTTAATAATGAAAATTGACCCTTAATGGACCTAGACTGAGTTTTGGAGTCGAGAGACTAAAAGCATTAGAAATACCATGTGAAACAGAACTGTAATTTTTGAACTGTAACATATTTTTGATAAGGTAACTGACAGAATTGGAGATTGTTACAGAAGGACTTTTCGAAGGTCTATTAGTTAGATTTCCAGTGATATAAACGGTTTTTATAGATTCTTTCTGTACAGAATGTTATGGCCAAAACACTGACTATAGTACAAACCAGTCTATTCTAAACCCAAGCCAAACATACCTAGTTTTGGCCATTTATATGGCATCTTTGAGCTCTGATCTCAATATGAGAGTTGTAGGAAACTCAGAGATCTATCCAACGGGCTTTAGAACAGCCAAATCAGACATCAGACGAAGAAATGATGGCTATTTTACTGCAGCACTATCTGGGTACACTATAAGGATGAGAAAAATAGGAGGAAAATTTATTTTCTCCGTTTGACCTAATTTTTAGTTTGAGACTTCCTTATACATAGTGGGTTAATTTAATATAGTTTAAAAATAAAAAATAATTAATTTATTATTTTTTTCTAATTACTTCCATAATTTATTCTATGGTCTAATTATCAGAATCTGTTTAATCACTTAATGAACTGTGGTATAGATTGGCTTGTTTGAGGATGGATCCTAGTGGTTTAGAGTTATACTTGAACCATTAGGATACATTCATAGATCATCTCTAGATTTGGGTATGAGGTTGATCCATGGATTTTCACGTCGGATCTAGATACCCGAATTTGGGGCATGACATAGTCTCCTTCACTCAAGATCAAAAGGTATAGGTTTGGAACAAAGGATTTGAGCATCTAAGAGAAATAATTAAGCTTCAATTAACAATGGAAGTTCTTGGATAAGGGTTTTTAACCTAAAAATGTTATATTTATAGTATAGTAAAGCAAGAGTCTCAGAGAAATAACAAGTATTGGAGGGTAAATCGGATAAACTCAAAGTTTAAAAACCCATCATTCGTCGGTCCAATCGATTGACTTACAAAAAATAGGGCAAAAGCCCCTACAAGTCGCTAAAATGTTTCCCTTGCTTATTTTGACTTAGTTCAAGGTATATTATGGTTCTACCACCTAAATTTTATGATCTTTAAGTCACTTTTCAAGCTAATAATGTATTGATCAATTGAAGTTTTGAATCTTCTGATGTATCACTTTTCTGATCTTCTACCAAGTAGTGTCTTTTAGCAATCTTCAATGATAAAACTATACTCAGCCAATTGACTCCTAATTACCCATGCACTATGAATGTTACATACTTATATTTTGTTATATGAAATTAGCCAAAACAAAAATCTAGACCTTACAGCTTTCCTTGTCCCGCATACATCCATTGGTTTTATTTTAACCTTCATGCGGTCGATTATGTACACCATTTTTGTCAATCGTACATCCTTGATTATGTGGTTCATATTACCTCAAATATCATTGCCACTCTTCTTGATCTTTTGCATTCGTATGATGCAGTTGATTTCCCATTTGATGAAGATGATACCGATGCACTTCTATTGATACAGTCACTATGGTACTATGTTGTCATCAATTTAGTTGGGTAGACAAATTTTCATCTCAGAAGTTGAATTCGAAAATTGTCTTCTAAACCTTATTACCTACTATAACTTATATCCTAGATCAGGTCATACCAATGAGTTTAGTGCTGAGCATGTGATGCTCATGTACTAGCCTATCAATCTTCTCTATTGGATTAGTGACACATTTATTCAAGAGGCCGATACCACTTTTGAGAGATTTTCCATTCTGTTTAACCTTGTAGTCACCAAACTGATTAACTCAGTTGGTATTGCTATCCATCCCAATGAGCCTTGAGATACACCAAAGGGGTGTAAAGAATATTTTCATATTCTAGTTTTGGCAAAGATTTCGTGTGACATAAAATATTTATGTAACCATTCCTACGAGCACAAATGTAGTGTTGAAGATGTCATGGTATGCATACTTCGCCGACTATGTGAAGACTAAAAGACAGAGACAGCAAGGACCAGACGGTTGATGACAGGAGTCATCTGAGTAACTGCCCATTTGTCGATTATAGATCGTGTACGCTCACTTAGGAAAGCAAGTGACTTAATGGCCATATGAATATATTTAAAATAAATAAAATATAATGGTCAAACCTAGTCAATGGACAGACCCGAGTCTAAGTCAAGATTATTGACTTTTGAAAAGTCCAATCGATTGGAGACCTCTGTGAAATTGATTGGACTCTACGAGACATAGCTTATTTGAAGCCCAATCGATTGGAGACCTCTGTGAAATCGATTGGACTCTACGGAATAGAAACTTATAAAAGTTTGATCGATTGGACACTTAGTACAATCGATTGGATTTATAAAGGAAAACCCATCCATACAAGACCAATCAATTGGACCTAGAGTACAATCGATTGGACTTTACGCGGATTGAGTCTTTTCAGATTCAAAATTCTAGTTTCCACTTCCCTTACTTATCAATAGACTTAGGGCTATGAATTCTATAAATATAACCTCTCTCTGGACTTAGAAAATACACATTGGAATACAGAGAAGAAAGTTTTATTTATCAAGAGTGTCCATTCAAAGAGCAAAAAGCCTTTAGTTCTTATTAATATTCTGTGAACTTTTTCTCGTCTTGATAAAAGCCAAAAGCTTGATCATTTACTCAGCTTAGGTCTTTCACATAGAAACTTGACCTAAAAGCCTGAGAGTACCAGTGCGTCTCAATACTATTTTAGCGACTAAGGGTTCAGGGTGTACTGAGTCTTTCACCTTCAGCAAAGGTTGGAGAGTTGAGGATTAAAATTGGAGTGGCTGATCGAATGTAGGTTTGGGTAGTACCAAACTGAACAAGCGAACAAGGCTTCTTGGTTGGGAGGGCGCGCGTTGATTCATAGCCTTCATTCAGAGGACGTAGACGCATCGGCAATAGGCCTTGGCTAAGGTTGGAAGCTACATTTACAACAGTGTTGCGTAGGTAACCTTTAGTTTTTTAACTTTTCAGTTAGTGATAGTTTCCGTCTGGACGTGGTCCCGTGGTTTTCCTTGGCTAAGGTTTCCACGTAAAAACTGTCTTGTGGATGTTTGATTGTTGTTCCTCTAATTGTATTGATTAGATCAAACGACGAAAGAATAATATACCATGAAGGTATATTTGATTTGAGTCAGTTGTGATAATCCTTTTATCAATCAACTAAGGCATGCGAGTTTATCACCTTACCTTGACCAGTAAACTTGTGATAGGTTAGATTAATTTTTGAATACCTAATCACCCCCCCTTCTAGGTATTCTTACGTAAAAGAGAACGGACTAGATATTTCAAGAGGGCTATAAACTTTATTATTCTGAGCAAGAGTGAAGCCCACCTTTGGGGTCATCATCCTTTAGCTCCTCATGTGCCTCCAGTTCCTCCTATGCCTGTAGTTTCCCCATCCATACCTCCATCTTCAAGCACCTCTTCTCCTTCCTCATCTATAGTACTGAGCACCTTAGATCTTATTCATGCACAATTTGCTTAGATTCCTCAAGAGCATGGTACGATACTGCATTCCGTAGTGATTTTCAGATTTTTCATCGTGATGTTGACCAGCTAATGCCTTCATCTAGTTGCATTTATTCTTAGGAAATGCTAGTATTTTGTGCTAACAGCAAGGAGAATGATGCACCATCCAACATAAACTTAGTTTCTTTTACCTTTTTGATGTTTTGGAGTGGACAGTTAGCTAGTCTGAGAGTTTAGTTGTACTTTTTCATATTGATAACTCATGTAATTCTGGTTTTTGACTTGCTCCTCTTGCTTATATTGTGGTTTCTTTATCTTTTGCACTTATTGTTTCTTCTGTCCCTTTGACACTTTGTGACAAAATGGGGAAGAAGCATGCATGTACACATTACTACGCTTGCACTACACTTGGATTATTTGTGTCTCTCGTTATGCTTGTGTGTGAAGTGATGTGCAGACTTATAGGAATTCAAGAATCACAGTATGAAAAAAATAAAATATTTGAAGACGAGTCAATTACATAGGGGTTGTGGGAAAGTTAACATGTTATTGGGAAAAGTCTTGTAACTCTTTTCATGTCTTTATATGTGTGTGGTTTTGTTACAATTGCCAAACGAGGAGATTATAAAGTCCATATTTTGTTAGCAAATTTTTTGTCAAATCCAGTTAATCAAATTTGTAGTAGGGATGTTTGTAGTCTAGTGTTGGTCTACTTGTTTGACGTAAAAATGAAGCATGAAGCTTAATAGTTTGATGATCAGATACATGCCTAAAGATCTCACACCACCACATTCCTAGGTTGGTAAGTGACCTAGTTGACCCACATTGACTTTAGATGGTTGAGTAGACCCATAGACTCTAATTTAGGATATTTCTGGGAACATATATAATCTGTAAAACATTTTTTCAGAAAACATCTTTCTAGGTTGGTTCAAACGAGTTGAATTGGTTGGAAACAAATTGGGTTTGTTTGAATGAACCTCTATTTTTGTTTGAACCAATCTTAGCGTAGAAAAATAAAACCTGCCCCGAATTGACTCTTTCGAGAGAGGTTTGTTTCCTTCTTGCTTCTAAGGTTTTCCACGGCTATTGTAGCCTATTTAAAACCATATTTTAGATAAAGAAATCAAGACTCGTAATTTTATGAGAGATTTCAAAACCTAAGTGAACCTAAGTAGTTTTACATCTTGTGTTAGGTTTTCACCTTATGACTTATGATCAACTCGAGACCACTTTTCTCCTTGGTTTATATACATTTAAGATATCTAGATTGAGTTGTGTTTGATCTTTCAGGGTTGAAGTTATTTTCTCATGAAGTGTTGAACACGTTTTAGTGAATCTAAACCTTCATACTTGAGTGCAGTTGTGGATTCAAGTGTGTAGCTCGTGGATTCCAGTGACACCCGCGAATTTGGTGGATTTCAAGTTGTGAGGTGATCGTGCGAAGATTGTGTGCTCGTGGGATTCGAGGTGTAGAGTTACAAGTAGCTACTAGAGACTCATGGAGATATCGATCGAGTTGTCATTCAGTGGGTAATGTCATGTGTGGTAAATGTTTGTACTCAAAATTTCTTTTAGTGCATTTTCACGACTGGACGTGGTCTTAAGGTTTTTCCCATTTCCTCATACAATATTGTGTTCTCTGTGTGCTTGTTTATTTATTTTGAGAATTGATTGAACTACTTTGAAAACAATATATCTCTAATATATTTAGATTAAATTTGGTTGATTTGATTCATTTTCCTTCTAATAATTGCGTGGGATAGGTTTACCTGATCACTGACCAATAGAATAGGTTTAATATTTTTAAAATTGGAATCAAATTAAAGTTCTTCACCTCCCTCTAGATCATGTGGATACATAGACCCAAGTTATTTCAGAGAAGATCTCATTAGCTTAGCATGCCCAAGAACTGACCAACTCAGCTGATAGATCTGCCACGTGCTATACTACAACAAAAAAGGATTTTACCGATGGTCGGTGATAGTCGCTATATCTTTTACCGACAGCCAAACTGGCCGTCGCTAGCCTTCGGTAGAACATTCGTCGCTAAATATCTTTAGCGACGGTCAACTCCAAGTTGGCCGTCGGTATAAAGTCTACCTGCCAAAACAATCTTGTACTGCAAGTAATATGTAGCGACAGAATGTATCCTTTATTGATGTTTGGTGACCGTCATTGTATGATCTTTTACCGACGGCCAGACTTACACCATTGCTGTGGAGGCTTTATAGCGATGGTCCTAACCGCCAGTAAATGATAATTTAGTTTTTTATTAGATCGTAAAAACATTTACCGATGGCCGGTAGCCATTGGCATATGAGCCTATTAGGGACGGTCAGTAGTGGCCGTCGCTATAACATATTTTAGTGACGTATTCGACCGTCGGTAAAAGCTTTCAAACAATTATGTTTTTTTTAATATATATATATACCTGTAACCTGTATATATCCTGCTTAATTTCTATGAAAACATGTTATTCAACATAGATAACCTGTAATACCTGCTTTGTTTTCATTAAAATGTATATTCAATATCTAAAAGGATGTCACAATATTCACTGTTCCAAATTCCACAATAATAGTTCAAAATGACAAAAAAAGATATTGGTAGGAGAAGAAGACAGATATATCAAATCAATCTAGCCAGACCAATCAGCATCTCGTCAGACCAATCAGTATCTAGTCCCTACAAAAGAAATAGTACAATAATTAGAATATGAAATGTTAAGACTCAGTTTAAACAAAAATTAAAAATCAAAATTGTCTATTTACAAACTTAAACCTATAACCAACTCTACCAAAGCTCTATTTTTCGCTCCATCTCCTCCAACATATTTGTATCAACATATTAGTCGTGTTAGAAGATGTTTCAGGTGATAAAGACTTCATTTTCTCGATTTGGACATCGAGGTTCCAAAATTGACTTAAGATAAAATCTTAAAATTTCTAAACCTACAACCCATTACAGATTCCCAACCAAAGCTTTGTTTTTTGTTCCGTCTCTTCCAACACGTTTATTTCAATATATTAGACGTGTTTGAAGAGGTTTTAGATGATAAAGACCTCATTTGCCCGATTTGGGCATTAAGGTTCCAAAATTGACTTAAGACAAAATCTTAAAATTTTAAAACCTAAAACCCACTATAGATTCCCAACCAAAGCTCTGTTTTTTATCACGTCTCTTCCAACATGTTAGTTTCAACATATTAGATATGTTAGAAGAGATTTCGAGTGATAACGACATTGTTTGCTCGATTTAGGCGTTGAGGTTCCAAAAATGACTTAAGTCAAAATCTTGAAATTCTTAAACCTACAACCCACTACAGATTCTCAACCAAAGCTCTATTTGTTGTTTTGTCTCTTCTAACATGTTTGTTTTAACATATTAGATGTGTTAGAAGAAATTTCGGATGATAAAGACTTCGTTTGCCCGATTTGGGGGTTGAGATTCCAAAAAGGACCTAAGTCAAAATCTTGAAATTCCTAAACCTACAACCCATTACAGATTCTCAACCAAAGCTCTATTTTTTATCCCATCTCTTCCAACACATTTGTTTCAACATATTAGACATGTTAGAAGAGGTTTCGGGTGATAAAGACTTCGTTTGCCCGATTTGGGGGTTGAGATTCCAAAAAGGACCTAAGTCAAAATCTTGAAATTCCTAAACCTACAACCCATTACAGATTCTCAACCAAAGCTCTATTTTTTGTCCCATCTTTTCCAACACATTTGTTTCAACATATTAGACATGTTAGAAGAGGTTTCAGGTGATAAAGACCTCGTTTGCCCAATTTGGGCATCAAGGTTCCAAAATCTACTTAAGACAAAACTTGGAAATTTCAAAACCTACAACCCACTACAGATTTCCAACCAAAGCTCTGTTTTTTGTCTCGTCTCTTCCAACACGTTTGTTTCAATATATTAGACATGTTAGAAAAGGTTTTGGGGAATAAAGAACTTGTTTACCCGATTTGAGCGTCGAGGTTCCAAAATTGACTTAAGACATAATCTTGAAATTTCAAAACCTACAACTAACTACAGATTCCCAACCAAAGCTCTGTTTTTTGTTCCATCTCTTTCAACATGTTTGTTTCAATATATTAGACGTGTTAGAAGAGGTTTCTGGTAATAAAGACCTCGTTTTGCCCGATTTGGGTGTCAAAGTTCCAAAATCGACTTATGACAAAATCTTGAAATTTCAAAACCTACCCACTACAGATTCCCAACCAAAGCTCTGTTTTTTGTCCCATCTCTTCCAACATGTTTGTTTTAATATATTAGACGTGTTAGAAGAGGTTTCGGGTGATAACGACGTCGTTTGCCTGATTTGGGCGTTAAGGTTCCAAAATTGACTTAAGACAAAATCTTGAAATTTCAAAACCTACAACCCACTACAGATTCCCAACCAAAACTCTGGTTTTTGTCTCGTCTCTTCCAACACGTTTGTTTCAACATATTAAACGTGTTAGAAGAGGTTTCAGGTGATAATGACCTCGTTTGCCCGATTTGGGCGTTGAGGTTCCAAAAATGACCTAAGTCAAAACCTTAAAATTTTAAAATTGTAGGAAGAATGTGGACGTACCTCATCTTAATCTGCATTTTCAGGACGATGATCATTGCTAGGAGGTGGTATGTTTTGGTGTTGTATGGAGCGAAAAAACTTCTTCATCTGTTGTTTCATCTACTGTTGCATCTGCTCTTGCTACTTCATCTGTTGCATTTGCTCCTGAAGTAACATATTTGCTTGTCGTATCTCCGTCATCTCATTTTGAAGACTCTTATAACTAGAACTGGATGATGAGCCAAGGATCGAGGTCGGCGTCGGGCCTAAGCCGTAACCATGTACCCGACAATGTTGCTCTGGGGCATCACTCTGGTATAAAAGGATCAGGTGTGAGCGTTCGAGTAGAAGATTCTCCAGTCGGTGACATCTGACTCCGTGAAAGCTCTCAAAATTTTGACTGCATTCAAAGCAAATTAATTAATAGAAGATAATTATATTTCTATGATCAAGTAGACATCTTACGTGCCATGATATCAGCAGATGTAGAATCAACTGGTAACCCATCTTTTTAGTATGGGTTCGGAAGAATAAATCAATTTGTGTTGGTGTAATACCGTCTATCCTACTCCGAGCCTATCATTGAAGAAAGTAGACAAATTATTACACAGTTATAGGTCATTGTGACTTAAAAAAATAATGATATAATGAAATCATATACGTACCTCTTCTTCTCTATGTCGCGCAAAATTTTTCGTCCCCCCAGTATCTTTCATTGTTTCTTTACTGCGATTCACCTTATTTTGTGTTGATAAAGCCTGCATAAATTCAATGACATTACAATAATTTTTGACATGAAAAATGGTTAATGAAATTTTATGTTTTAAATACCTTGAACTCATCACTATTTCAGTATGTGATAAGAAAGGCCGAATCCTCATCGTTGATGCCTATGGGTTTGTTTTCTAGTCAACGCTCATTTGTGTCAATCGCATTATAATTTTTTTTTTAAATCTGTAATACCCTGAACTTTTGTTCATGATTTTTTGAGTAAATTAATTATAAAAAGTTGAATTTGACTCCTTAATTTTTTTTCTATAATTTATTTTCAATGATAATTAACTATATTACTATTGTGGTCTATGAGTGACCTAGTAATGAGTTATATTTGTTAGGTGGGCTCGTAGGGCCAATTTTGAGGCCTTTTGGGCTTAATAATAATCTTAAATAAAGCTTACTTAATACCCATAGGCCTTAGGCCCATTTTTAGCCCATATCTATATTAAAATAAGTCTTTTAGTAGGTTATAAAATTCACCCATTTTAAAGTGACGAAAATCACTTAAAATTAGGAACCCTACTTTTCTAAACTTATTTAATAAAGCATTAGGAGCTTGTGACCTCTTAAAAATCCTAAATCATTACTCTAATATTTCTCTCATCTTTCTCTCCCTCTTTCTCCATTGAAGCACCTCCATTAAAAAACTTGAAGAACCTTCGAAGCCCTAGAAACACTATAGCGTGTCACCATTTGATATCATCCATTGAGACAAAAATATTGATGAGACCCCGAAACATAACATACTAGAAAAATGACTTCGACAACAATCAAAGAAATATACTACACATTTTCATCTCTCTCGAATCTAAGAGAAAGTAATAACAAGTAAGTACACTCTACAATGTTGAATATATTCGTCAATTACTATAGTCTTGTTAATGATTATATGATATTTTTGGTGTATTCTTTTGAGATTTTAATCTTATTTGTTAATCATATATGGGTAAGCATAATAAATTCATTATTTTTTTATATTTATTGTGGGAATTGTTGCCCTTAGTAGAAAATCATAGCCCTTAATGGAAAATAGTTGCCCTTGGTGAAAATTCGTTACCTTTGGTGGGAAATCGTTTCATTACCCTTGGTGAAAAATCGTTGCCCTTGGTGGGAATTCGTTACCCTTGGTGGGAGATTGTTGTTCTTGATGAGAATTTGTTACTCTTGGTGTGAATGAATGAGGAATATAGTGCATTTAATATCATCATCATGATTGATTATTTTAGAATGTTTGATCTTCTTGATTTTGGATTAATATGTTGATTAACATGCTAAAGTAATTATGATTGAATTATTTTAATTGTCTTATGTATTCATTGTACTTTACTAGGCTTTCACTTACGGTATTACACCGAAACATTTCAGATTTTATTGATCTCGGTGAGGAGGATACATTAGATGAGACGAAGTCGATGGATGGCATAGGAATTGAAGAAAAAATTTTAATGCTTAAATGATTTAAAGGTTTTAATGATGTAATAATGAATTTTTAACATGGTTGGGGTCGTTGGGACCATCAATGGTTTGAATTGATCAGTTTATTTTTATTTTTAACATGTTGGGTTTTTCGACATCTTACGCAAAAATATTCATAAAATATTCATGCGGTAATATTTTAATATGTTTCTAAAGATGTTAGAACCATGATTCAATGTAATATTTTACTAAATTATTTTGTGATTTTAGGAGTTATATAAGTGGGTGCGGTTTGGCACAAATCTCAAAATGTCTGTACTGATTTTGTAGAATCAGTACCCTTATATTGACTTTAAACAACTTTAACACCTATTAGATGACCGAATCTAGTCAAAGAGAAAATATAAAAGTTGTAGCTTTTTAAGTTACATTTTCATCCATATATAGTAGGTCAACAGATTCGATAGGACGTATCCTGTAGAGCCATTTTACTAAGAAGATGTTAGAACTGTCTGACTGCAAAATATCTAATTTTTAAAAACTTTTGTCTAAATGTTTTCCTATGTCGTAAAATAGGACCACACGATTTTATTATATGTAAATTTAGTTTATTTTGAGTATATAAAAACTCATATTTTATTTGCTTGATTTGGATTCTGATCAAAATCGTAAAAATTAATACAAATAGAGAATCTTACTTTTACATATTTTTGACGATTACCGTTATGACTGAATTGAGAGTGGAGAACTGACTCTAAAAATTTGTAAATGTCATTTTTAGCTAAAGTACCTTTGTTAAAGTTGTATCTTATGATTTTTAGAATAAAACCCTCTAGAAAAATAAATTTTTGACATATTTTGAATTTTGACCAAAAGTTGACCATTTTTCTTTGAACCGCGAAAATCAAGTTTCAAAACTATCTTCAATGGCCGTTTTTACTTAAGTGTTTTTACAAAAGATGTTTGATATAAATTCTAGGTAATTATAGAGATCTTAATTAGTGATAATGACCAAAATTAAAAGTTTGACTTTGATTTTGGCTTTGATTATTCTACCGTAATAGCTTATTTACGCTTCCGCATTATTTGACTACTAGAGTTGAACCGTTCTTTATCAATCACGATAGTGATTCTCGATATTTTTTTTATTTTATTTTTTTCACACCCTAGATTTTGGGTAAATGGGTTGCTCCATAGGCATTCGGGTTCGATTTGGGTACCCGAATCTGGGGCGTGACAAAATTACTCTTTCATTCTTTGAATTTGGTTCCCATACTCTGCATGACCCACGGTCTATGCTCATCGGTGATATCTACTTTTGCCTAAAAAGTTATGCAAAATAAAAAAAATAGTAAACAAAATTCACGCCTTTTACTAAATGTGAAAACATATATTAACTCAGCCAAACTTATTAAGATGATTTTACCTTTATCTCTTCCCACAGCCTATCTTTCACATGGTTAGGAATGTCAGCCCATTTCTTGGCTTGCAATGAGACGTGGCCAGAATACCTAATAATCTTGCCCAATAAATGCCCAAATGAGCCACCTGTTGCAGTTACTGGTTGGCCTTTGTCATTCGATTCTAGCTGCATTTTCTGACCAGATTCCATGCGAAAACCCACACCTCGGGTGGGCCCTCTCTTCCGAACGTTGGTAGAAGCTGTTTAAAATATTTAAAAGTAAGAACACAAACTTTGGCAACAGGTATACAAGATTTATAACTTCAAACGATAATAATTAGCAACTTATTATATCAGCACTACTAGGCGTCGACTGTTGGGGATTCGCCCTCTATGAAGATGATGGGGCCGTCGACGATGATGGGGCCACCGACGATGACGGGGCCACTAATTAAGTGGAAGCCACTGTTGTCGATGGAGTCGCTAACTCAATGGGATACCCAAAGTCAATTGGGCTAAATATTCAGGGCTATTTCTTGGCTTTCCAACCCAACTTTTATCCATCGATATATTTCCTTCAAAGCATCGTTACCTTCAACTGAAATTAAACACATTGTCACACATATTGAAAATGCAAATGTATCATGCATCATATCTCCTCTCTAATAGGTAGGTTGATCTTATCCCATTCAGGAATGCATAATCTATGTTACACTCAATAGCCAAGTGATTATTTCCATTTAAAGGAAATTTCGATAGCATTTCCCCATAGTCTCCAAGTACACGACTTAGACTAAGGGCAAGCATGCTAGGATGTCTAAATATGTACCTAGAGAACAAGAGGAATACTGGTCGAAACTGTCCTTAAAATAGAAATAACTATTTTAACTTCTGACTGTACCAGAGATTATGCATTGTCAAACTGTCCAAAATGGACAATTCAAGAATCAACAGTAGACAATTACTTCCTCATCACTAATAAGACAACAAAGTTGTTCACTTAAATTTAGTCTCAAATAAGAATCAAAAGTCATAGTTTATAACTAATATGTCTCAAATAGGTGATAAAGCCACAAAATTGTCACACAATGATTCTTGAACGGGAGTTCTAAGGTTCAATACATGTATATGCATAATGTGTTTGTGTGCACCATTCATATGATATTCAAATTCTATTGGTGACTACCTGTATGAAGGCACTTGGTGAAGTATGCTATAAGAACAATTAAAGACACACTGAGAATTTTTAGAAAACTTTAGAATATCCTAACTGAAGTACAAAGATAACCATACAAAAACTAAAGCTTCCCACAAAATAATGAGCATGATATGGTAACTCATAAATGAGCAAAATATGTAGATCATATCCTATGAGATATGTAGATCATAAATGAGTAAGATATGAGCATTATTAAATCTCAATGAGTAGAAATCAGTTAGTTTTAAAATCAAACATCATGTTTTATAGCTCAAATAAAAATTCCAAATTCGTAATATCACATTTGAGCAAAAGTCAATCAAATTGAGAAGTGTCAACTTTCTTCTAAAATAAACTGACCACATGCAGCCAATTTTAAAATGTTAATAACAACAACAAATATCCACATGTGTTGATGAATGTTAAACGCCTTTTATTCATATTCTTGAAAACATGTTTTATTATTAGACCGCTAGATCTAACTCTAAAGTGGGTCCAATAGGGTAGAACTTCACTTCCGAATGTCCATCATCAACATTGATGATATACCTAAATATACAAAGGACCATCTCTACCATAAGGCCAATGGAGGCAGTCGCCTTAGGCCCCAAGTGGGAGAATGCCTACAATCCAAGTGGAAGAAGGCCCCAGCCCACTAACTACATGGATGTTTAGCACATCCCTTGTTGGATATACAGACCCAAAATTATCTTCATCAGTTATCTCTAGCCATAGATTTTAGTACTTTTTCAGATTGATTCTAGCCATTGGATTCAAGCATTATTTTTTAGTAGTAAAACCAATGGCTAACAATCATCATTCAAGCTGATTTTTAGTGTGCTCATCCACCAATAGGTGGGCTGAACATCCACACAATCATTAGGCCCAAAAATGATCTATGTAGAGCCACGAGATTCCTATTCTTGATAATAAAAAACTACAGAAAAAAATTTAGATGCACAGGACCCCGATGCAGTCGATGTAGAGGAATCTCATGGCCCTACATAGATCATTTTTTGGGCCCAATGACTGCGTGAATGTTCAGCCCATCTATTGGTGAATAAACACATTAAAAATCAACTTAATTGATGATTTCCAGCCATTGGATTTACTACCCAAAAAAACATGTTTGAATCCAACGGCTAGAATCATGTCCTAAGAAGTACTAAATCTATGGCAATAGATAATCAATCAGGTTGATTTTTGGTTTGTATATCCAATAAGGGGTGGGCTAAAATATATTAATATTTTATTTTAAATATAAAAAAGGCCTCATATGGAGTTTTTGCCATAGCACTCAACTTGAGAGGAAAAACCATGAAAACAAATGAAACAATGAAAAAAATAGAAGATGAGAAAAACACAACTGTCCATCATTAGATAGCCATTTTAAATCTGTATAATTTTCCCTACCAAGCCATTTAAATTTAGATAATTTTCCCTACTAAGCCCATAATTCTTTTTTCATCTAGATAGGTGAGAATTCATTTTCACCTGAAAAGACGCCTTTATTTTCTCACATGATTGAAATATGTGTTCTTAGTTGCAATTGCAATCCGCAATTTTAGGCATTTCCAAAGGATCGGGCTCCATTGACAGCCCTAAAATGACATGATCCATTATAGGACACAATAGGGAGCCATGTGGTATACTATTAGAGGATCTTGACTGTATGGATGTTTGGTTAATCCCTAGCTGGACCTACAAACCAAAAATCAGATTGAAAATACTGCTGAAATTCAGACAGTTGAGATCAACCCATGAAAATAAGTCCAATTCAACGCCTAAAAATCACTAATCAGATTGATTTTTGGTTTGTAGGTCAACCTATGGAAGTTTGGCTAATCCTAGAAACCAAAAATCAGCCTGAAAATACTGGTCAAATTCAGACAGTTGAGATCAACCCATGAAAATAAGTCCAATTCAACGTCTAGAAATCACTAATCAGACTGATTTTTGGTTTGTAGGTCGACCTATGGATTGGCCAAATATCCATATGGTCAGATTCCTCTAAGAGTGTGCCACGTGGCTCCCTATTGTGTCATGTAACGGATCCTGTCATTTTAGGGTTTGCAATGGAGCCTGAGCCTTTCCCAAATGCATTTTCTCGTTGATTTCACCGAATCTATGAAAATTTTCGGTGAAATCAACAAGAAAATTAAACTGATTTTAGGTTTCTAAGCGCTGATTGGAGTCGTTTTCATGAGGTCGATTTTAACCGTGAATTTCGAGCATTACTCACCGTTATTTAGGGTATAAAGATCTAAAGGCTTGAAAGAGGGAGGGGGGCTGAGAAAACTTATCGGAGAAGCAACGGCATAGTAGTGGCGGTACGCAGCGGTGGGAGTTGGAGCAGCAGCGGTGGTATTCGGCGATGAATGGCAAGAAGAGGGGAGGGATTTCAGAGGAGGAGGAGAGGGGTTTAGTCGATTTTTCATTCGCGCGAATGAAAGATCGACTCAAGTTTTTTTTTTTTTTTGTACCAGACTTTTACCCTAGACGAACAACTATCTTGCCGTCGGTAAAAGTCATGTATACCGACGGTCAACGTAAACCCCGTCGCTATAGACCCCAAATTTTCCTACCAAAACTTCCCGCGAACCTTTGTCTTAACTGTTAGCGACAGCTCGATTTGTGACTGTCGCTATAACTAGCAATACCGACGGTTTTCTCTGGCCGTCGGTAAAAGTTCGTCGCTAAATCCGTATTTTTTCTTCTGTTTCCTCATACAATATCGTGTTCTCTGTGTGCTTGTTTATTTATTTTGAGAATTTATTGAACTACTTTGAAAACAATATATCTCTAATATATTTAGATTAAAATTGGTTGATTTGATTCATTGTCCTTCTAATAATTGCTTGGGATAGGTTTACCTGATCACTGACCAATAGAATAGGTTTAATATTTTTAAAACTGGAATCAAATTAAAGTTGTTCACCTCCCTCTAGATCCTGTGGATGCATAGACCCAAGTTATTTCAGAGAAGATGTCCTCAGCTTAGCATGTCCAAGGTTCACTGACCGACTCAGCTGATAGATCTACCACGCGCTACCAAAAAAAATGAATAAATAGAAGGTCTACATTATGGAATATGTTTTACGGACAGGGGAGAACCACAAGTGGTGATAAATACAAGGTGTAGGAGGGGTGACACGTGTTATGAACATGACCTGCCAACAGTTGAAGATGGACAGATTGATATATGGCAAGGACCCACCACTTGATTGGCCCCACTCAGGATCTCCTTGGTGGGTCATTACATTGATGGGTTACTTCCCTATACCGTCCTTAGTGTCTATTGTATGGTTAACGTAGTTAGTACCCCACTAAAAACACCACCGAACCTCTTAATGGAGACCCAGAAACACCCACGACCTCTTGCCAATAAAAAGGGATTGGAGTAATATCACTCCAGTCCTCCCTTTCTTGCAAAATAACAAAAACAAAACGCAAAATTTCAGCAAAAAGGACTGAAATAACCCCAAAATGTACTAGATACCTTTCATCCATAAAAAAAAATATTGCCAATAACTGAAAAAAATCCATTTTGGAGATCGTCGGAAAAAAATATCTGTTGCAATGTGACTGCAAATAGTGTGGTCACAATAATCAAGAACACATGTTGAAGTGGGGCCACATGTATTAAAAGGGAGATATATATTCCAAAAGTGACGTGGACTCCATTTCAACTTGCGGTCTTGATCAAGGTTTAAAGGAGGCTGTTTTAACGGCATAACAGACTAGGGACGTTACAGGTTAAAACGGAAAAAAATGGCCACAGGCAAAAATGAAAAAAAAAAAAAAATGGAATTTAACCGATTTTAACGAAAAAAAAAAGGAAGAAGGCGCTGAAATTCAAATTTTGAAATTGAAAATTAAAAAAAAAAATGAACAGAAAATAACAGATTTAATGGCCGTTTTTTTCACAAAACTTCCAGAATTTAACGGCTGTTAAAATGATTTTAACGGCCATTAAAACGAAAAAAAAAATCTGTTAAGTTCAAAGCTTAAAAATGGGTTTTAAGGAAAGGGACTTAGGGCATTACCGTTTAAACGCCGTTAAAACCGTCTAAACGGCCATTTTTAAAACCATGGTCTTGATGACTGCGACCTCACCCTTGCAGTCACAACGCGATAGCCAAAGTTTTCTATCCTACCATGGAAATTGAATTGGCTTGTGTATAGGTCTTAATTATTTAGTTTTTAATGCTTGTGTATCACTGTTGTTAGAGCTTTCGTCGAAATTTCTTGGGAGCTTGTCGTCTAACATGCAATTAAATTCTAGGTTTGAAATTCCTGAGATAGAACAAACCATAAGCACTTATGGAATCACCTTATTATGGAGTACTGTAAAAGTATACATAAAAATAAAAAGAGTAAACAATTGAACCCATTTCTTCTAATTTTAATGGAAATTTTCTTCCTTATTTAAAGAGAGCATGGGTTAGAATGCTTAAGGTCTCATTTGGTTGGAAATAACATGGGTGGTTTTCAGGTTCTTTTCATGGTTTATTTGGTCTTCATAACTTGCAGCTTTGAAGCCTCTGAAGCTGAACTCTCAGATTCTGTTCAGAAAATGATAAAGAAGGTGAATAAGAGGGGGCCGTATATCGGATTGCTTGTTCCAAGCAGCTCTGAGTTGCAGCCAGTTTTTGAATCGTCCAGCTTCAAGTGTGTTGACAAATTCACCCACATAGATTGTGCAGGTAAAACACTAAATACTCAACAAGACCATACATTCATGTGCATAAACATAAAATGAAGATATACATTCATACAAACATGGCATGTATGTATCTATGTATGTAAATATGTTCTTATGTCCATGCATGTATCTATGTATCGACTTAGAACTTAATTCGTTGCATAAAATGCTTGTTTTTGTTTATTTTTGAAGGGAGGAGATTTCACATTGGCAAAATTGAAGACAAGAATGTGATAATTGCAATGACAGGAAAGGGCATGGTCAGTGATTTTAACCAAGTGTGGTCTGTTTTATTTCTTTCAATGTTTTTTCTTGTTCTTGTTTTCAAAATATTCGATCTCATCCAACCAAGTGATTTTCATCACAGATGAATGCAGCTACTGCTGCGCAGATTTTGTCTAGCTTGTTTAGAGTGACAAGCATCCTTCACTATGGACTTGCCGGAAACGCAAACGAGGATCTAAATGTGGGGGATGTAGTAATTCCTCAATTTTGGGCACACTGGACTGTGGAATTGGCAGGTAATCTAAGTACATCTTTTAAATTTTTTTCTTCATAAGTCGTTCTCCATGTTACTTATTAGATGAAACAATTTTCATCTCTCTCTCTCTCTCTCTCAACTACAACAGAGGTATGGAGATGGGCCTGATGATGAACTCCCTTTAGAGGAAGATGGAGACTTTACTAGAGAATATGGGTCCCTGAACTTCGCAGATTATAACAACAATACTGATGCTGAGAATTCCCCGGATAACGTTCTAAATAGCATTTGGTATCAACCTGAAGAGATCTTCCATGCTGATGGAGCTCCTGGCTCTAAAGAAATAGCTTTTTGGGTCCCTATAGCCGAAACTTTCTTCGAACTCGCAAAGAAACTAGAGGCAAGTGAACTCTAAGATATCCAACAAACTTATGGACTGATAGTTTCATCATTTTCTTGTTATATTTGTTAAAAATCAATGGTCAAGGGAGGCAAGTATAATTTTTTTCTATCTAGGCAAAAAAAAAAAAGGCCCATAAGATAAAGGTAGCTTAAACCGCTTTAGTACGTAGTTTAGGTATTGATGTGCAGCAGTGACTCTAATTTCTCCTTGGTGCTTATTAGGGTATGAAACTGAAGGGATGCATAAATACAAACACTTGCTTATCCAATACTCCCCAAGTAATGACAGTGGATAGAGGGAGCAGTTCAAGTATCTATCTTGATAATGTGGCCTATAGGAGCTTCTTGCACTCAAAATTCCATGTGAGCTCGGTCGACATGGAGAGCGCTGCCATTGCTTTGATCAGTTATCAACAAAACATCCCTTTCATAGCTTTCAGAGCTCTATCAGACCTTGCTGGGGAAAGTGCTATACAGTCTAATGAGACCAACACCTTCTTTTCTGTCTTGATCGAGAACTGCATCAAAGTTGTTATCAATTTCATCAAGAACATGGAGGAACCTGATGATATTAGCTCTATGTGAAACTCTGGTGTTCTCTTTTTTCTGATGGGTCCTCTTTAATCACGTCTAGCTATATGAAGAGCTTGGACAACTCAAGGGTTATCTGTATCTAATATTTTTAAATTATGTGTGTCTGTTTATGGATCTTCTTATTAATATATATTAAGTTTATGATCATTAATTAAGGCAGTGCTTTTACATTAAAAATTAAAATAGATATATTTATGAACATTATGATCTGATTTTTCTTTATTATTTGTGGCATTAAGTTGGATTATTGTTTCCTTATACGAGTTAATCGACTTGGTTCTTCATGGCATTCTTCAAATCAACTTGATCAGATATGATCATATCTATTTGATTTAGACCATGAACATCCCACCAGGCATGCATATCTATCTTTCATTGGACCAAGGTCTATCTTGGGCTCACTGTGTATTTGCACGGAACCCGGGGTACAATTTTGTCCAATAGGAGAAAGAGGTTGGAAAATCACATTTCCCCGTTTCGCATGGGAAAATTGCTGAAATCAAACATCAGAAAATTGCAAAATGCATATTTTCTCCGGTGCAATCATATAATACACGCCCTTAAGGGAATTCCCAGGCATAATTTATTGGGAAATATTGGGAAAAAAGAAATTTCTTGAGAAATTTTTAGTAGAAGATTTTTTTTTCTTTTTTTTATAATCATCAAGATTTAGTAGAAGTTCGATAGAATTTTTTACACATTTTTAAAGGGTGTATATAAACTTCATTGGGCTTAGAAGGCTATTATGGTCAAAATGCAAAGAATTCAGCACATTATATATATATGATAAGAAGCTGCTTTTATTGAATATTTTAGGGAAATCATAGATTAGTCATCTTAGGTTTTACATAGAAAATAACAAGGCCTTGAAACAAGACTAATACTGGGCTACGTTTTGCAACTTCTTGATAAATTCGATCACAACTGTAACAGAATTCGTCGCGGCAAGTGGAGAGAAGGTATCTGCCTCATTCGACTGAGCAGACCCTCCGCCAGCCAAGTCGGATAGAGCCCTAATAGCAATGAAAGGAATCCTATGTTGAAGACAAACGAGAGCCACTGACGCACTTTCCATGTCCACTGGGCTGACATTGAACTTGTTATATATGAAGCTCCTGTAGGCCGCATTGTCTAGATAAATGTTCGCGCTTGTTCCTCTAGAGACTGTGACTACCTTTGGTGTCACCGACAAACATGTGGTTGAGTTCAGACAACCCTCTAGTATCAAGCCCTGTGTAACATGTAAACAAAATCGATCATCAGACCCTTAAACCATACTGATGCAGGAATCAGGATGGCTCCTAATATACCTTCTAACGAAATTGCAGTGCTAGACAGGCACCTAAACCTCTCTCAATCAACCTTTAAATTTCAGAAAGTTGTGGAGAAAAGTTGATGTTGTTAAGGCAGCAGAAGATATCTTTACTTCTTTAATCGAAATGTAACAAATTTATAACATCAAAGAACAACATTCACAAGCCCTTCTCTCTATATTGAAACTTTTGTTTTGGTTGGCAAGTGGGTAATGGTTAGTAGCAAGATTTAAGTTGGACCGTTATAACGGTACAACGGGCAGGTAACATTATTGTTATAACAGTTCACATCATAGTAAAAAAAATGGTAGAAATATTATTATTTCTTTATTTTTTTTTTTTTTCAAATTTAAAATAAAAATTAAATAATGGATAACAAACACTATCAGGCATTATAACAATTTCTAGCGTTGGTGATAGGAAATGGAATTTATTGATAAAATTGGATAATTGATGATTACATTGAACCTAACCGAAGATCTTATATAGAGCATTACATGCAAGAGTCTAATAAAAGAACAAAATTAAATCTTAACATCTTAGAATCACATTTAATCCTAATCAAGTCTAATCAATAATCCTAATTGATACTTATCAACAACTTCAATGCACCTTATCATAATGCTTGATATTTAATTATCTCTAATACTCCCCCTCAAACTCACAGGGATTGATGATCTTCGTGAGTTCACGAGGACCGAGATTGAATCATGATGTGGGCATCGTTGTGTCTCAAGGGGTTAAGCTCTATCAGTCCCTAAACAGAAGAAAGTGGCCTCTTTTGGACTTCATGGGTTTGGGTTTTGAAAAGTTCCTAAACTTTTTTTTTTTGCATTCTGGACTCTGCCAATTTGGGCTTGATCCAATAAGACTTGGGCCTTTCTTGGGCAAAGGAAGAGGTTGTGGGGATCAGGCTTCATAGGCTTTGAATTTTTTATGAAGTCCTCAAGCAAATCCTTTTTTATTTGTTTGGGCTCAAGTGCTTAAGTCAAGTGCGCTTGGGCTCATAAGTGCAGCCCATCAAAAAAATGTATTTTTTTGTGTGGAGAAGTTCGATGGTTTCAACTTACCGAAAAAGGGGAAATGGGGGTTTCTTTTGTAAAACAAAGGGAAAAGTTCTTTTAAAAAAACCCCAAAAGGACTATATGTATGTCCAAACAGGGTTGGTCAGAGAAGGCACGTCTGTTGATGGGAATTGAGAAACAAACAACAGTGATAAGTTGATGACGAATGCAAGCATCGAGGTTGATGTTTCAGCAGTTGAGTTGCAGTGGTTATGAGAGAGGAAGACAGTGGAGATCGATAGCCATAGATTATCAGAGCTGTAATGGCGATGGTTCATGGTTGTAGTGGCAGCGGTTCATGGCCTTGTGGAGGTGAAGAAGATGGAGGTGATGGAGTAGGGGTTCAGCAGCCTCATTTTTTTGTGTGTGGCTGAAGACAACTAGTTCATGTGGCACCACTAGTGGATGGCGATAGATGGTGTTGTCGGGGGTGGAAGAAAGAGGGGAACATGTGGTTGCAGCAACCTCGATGCTTAAAGACGATGGTGTAGACAAACGGGTGTGAGTTGTAGTTGATGATCCTCATAGATGATGGAGACAAAACATTGTTCTAGAGGTTGGTAGATGGTGGCATTGCTACCCCTAAACGACGAGAAACAAACGATGTCGTACAATTATGCATTGTAAGGAAAAGACATATTGTATTGGCTAAATTTCGTATGACAAAACACAAATGTAATCGATCCAAAAGTGTGTTAGTTAATTAGACTGATAGTGTGTCAGTGGTTGCATCACTCTTGCATTGCCTGAAGACTACAATGATGAAGCCTAAAGACTCAACTTTATCCATTTATCTATAATCACACGTATAGGCTGGTAAGTGACTTATAGACCTTAGAGATAGGTGATAGAACCTTCAAAATCATTTAAAACTAAGTCACATAAGCAAGGGAATCAGTTTCCAGGCCTTAGAGCCATTATAAATTGATTTGGGGGTGGCCAGTGGATTGGAGTACCCAGTCCAATTGATCGTACATAGCCCAATCGATTGGACTCATTCGAACAGAAACAATTTGAGTTCTGTTCATTCCCATTCGATTGGACTCTGACTCCAATCGATTAGATAGGCGCGGGAATTGTTTTTTAAATTAAAATAAGAGTCCCAAAGGTACTTCAATACTTGCTAATTCGTAGGTCTTATTGCTACTACTATATATAAATTATCACTTTAAGGTTGAAAACCTAATGAGAACAAGTAGGAAGAGATTAATTGAAAATTATTATTAGAGATCAAAGAAAAAGAGCATCCTTCGTACAAGAGTAGACAATAAAGGTAATTCATTTCACATGTTATAGATTTTCCTCTTATTTGATCAAAGCTTGAAGAATATGAGTTCTATTTTCATTACCCACCAAGCTTGATCAACTCTACATCTAGGAATTATCTACATATCTAAACCTAGATGCTAGAGAGACCATATAGTGTGTTACTCAATTTATTGAGTTGATTATTGAGGAGTTGGGATTGTACTGAATCCTTCACTATCGGGGGCTAGATCAGACTGTGAGAATAAGATTAGGGCTCGATTGATTGAAGGATAGGTTTGGACTAGATCAAACTGAATATTTTTTATGGAATCTTAGTGGAAGGGCGTTCGTGAACTTAGATGTGAAAGGTAGAGAGCGTAGATGCATCGGCAGTTGACTCGAAGGATGGACTTGAGTTGTATGCTATGTGTAATAGTGTTGTCTGAGTAACTTATGTCTTGTTAACTTACGTTAGTGGCACTTTGACATCTGCACATGATCCTGTGGTTTTTCTTGAGAAAGGTTTCCATGTAAAAGCTCGCATATGATAGATTGATTGTTTTATTTCTACACATGTTTAGATTAAATCAAATGACTAAGAAATAATATATCTCAGATATATTAGATCCGAATCGATTGAGTTAATCACTTGTTAATTAATTAACCTAAACTAGGATTGTTATAACTTGCAATTAGATTATACTTACCGAGACCAATAATATGAATAGGGTGTTCAATTGTTATATAATTTTTAAAATACCTATTCACCCCCTCTAGGTCTCTTTGATTGAATTGAAAGAACCTTTCATTCATGTTGTATAGAGAGGGCATAACCAGAGAGGAATCTAGCACTGAACCAAATTTTTTGTATAGTCTCAACAGAGAGTGCGTCGTAACATCCGAGTATTGAGGATGATCTGTTGATCCTCGATCAAATGGTGGATACATGTTTGCATCCTTGCCATTGGATACATCGACAAGTTTTAAGTATTAGACCGAAACATCAAGTTTAGGTAATGAACCGTAGCAGCTTTCATGGCCATCATCATTGACATTTACAAGAGATATAATAAAGAGAGTGAGACTGAGAGTATGAGTTGCCAAAAAGAAGAGGCAGAAAGGCAAAGTTGCCACTGACTTTAATGATGGAAGTGGATAGAACAGGGATACAAAGTGATGAACGTGGGTGTTTTCGAATCAGTGATGATGATGCATGGTGATGAGGGCCAGAAGGAGTTGTCTATTGTGAACAACGACTAGTGAGACCGGCCTGGCAGAGGATGGTAATGCCAGTTCGACGGACGATGGTAAAGAACGATGATAATGTCGCTTGTTGGAATATGGATAGACTCAAAAGCTTGTTCTCAGAAGAACAATGGCATTCATACTAAGATAGGAAATGTAGTTTTTTGATAAAATTAGATAATTGGTGATTACATTGGACCTAACCAAAGCTCTTATATATACAAGAGTCCAACAAAGGAAGAAAACTAATTCCTAATATATCAAAAATCATATATATATAACTCTAATTAAATATAATCAATAATCCTAATTTATACTTATCAACAACTTCAATAAGGATACGGTGCATCTCGTGCACCTTATTATAATGCTTTGATATTTATATCTAATACCATCCATTGTAATGTTTTCTAAAACCATGGTCAATGGTTCGTGGGTGACAAGATGTGATATCAACACTCACAAACCTTACTAACTTGGCAAGTTGACACCTTCTTAAGAAACTACTCTATTTTACTTTCGTACTCTTGGAGCATTGATTACAAAAAAATACTCTTGGAGAAATTGAGTCTAGAAACTTTCTTGCTAGCACCAAACTCTTAAGATACATTTTAAATTGTAACCAACAAAAATAAAGTACAAAACTCGTTAAGAATCAACTGAATGTCCTATTAACTCCATATGGGTCCAACTAGTGTTGTTAGACACGAATGGGACTGGACTGGCCTACTGAACCATGAAGATTGGCCCACCACTTGATGGACCTACACACCAAAATTTAGCGGGTTGGTGATTCTAGCCATTCAACATCCGTTTCCAAAATATATTCAAATCCAACGGCTAATAATCACCCATGAAAAATTATCAGATCCAATGGTTAGAGATTGCCAATCAGGCTGATTGTTGGGGTGTAAGTCCATTAAGTGGTGGTTGATTGTTGGTGTGTAAGTCCATTAGGTGGGCCAATCATTCATGACTCAATTGGACTGAAAGAGTGAGCCAAGTGGTGCATTTAATGTGCTCCACTGACTAAAATTTCCCTCTTATCATAAAATAGAAACTAGAAACTTCTCAAGCAATCAAGGTGATGTTCTAGTACTAACTCCTTATGGGTCCCACATAATTTCTTTTATGAGGTGATTGACGTAAATCAAGGTACCCTTGCATCACATAATAATCAGATGGCCCTACTTCTTTGAAAGCAATTTGGGTTGTTGGAACGATTGAAAGAGCAGCCCATGCACAATTGGCTGCCAAACAGAATGAACAACATTTTTGGCATTTAAATCCCAGTATGTGCTTAATTAAACATTTGCTTATGGTCTTACTAGGACTTTAACGAACTTCTATTTGTATATATAACTATATTATATCTACTGGTGAAGAGGAATGCAAGCTATAATATTTAAAGGAAATTAATATTTTTTATTTTATTTTTAAGATTGGTTTAGAGAAGATATAAACGTGGAGTCCCTATCTTTTCTCTCTTTGAATGTGTACTTTTTTAGGAAAGTTTTTTTTTACATTAAATTTTTTCAAAAGCTCATAATTTTCAATTCAGAAGTACTTTTACAATAAAAATGGATTCTTCAGAAATTTCTAGCCAAGATCTATCCAATGATTTTTATTTTAATATAAATCGATATTTATATTAATTTAGAATTCCTACAATACCCTTATAAAAATTAATTTTTTATGCTTAATAATAAAGTACAAAAGAGTAACATTTTCTTAAGTTACCCATCAATATTTTAATAAATTTGCAACTATTATAAGCACAATTCTATCACTTAAGCATCACATTCGTCGCACCTTTGATAGTTAAAAGAAAAGAAGAGAAACATTATATGCATAAAAGAGCTCTCAATGATAAAAAAATGCTCATGTTTAATTTTTATTCAACGTGTATTAAATATTATATAAAATTTTTGAAGCAGTGGTAAAAATAGGAAATATGCAGTGCAAAGGGCCGTTTTGAAACATTAATGTAGAGTGTAGTTTTGGAAATTTAGCAACTCAAGGGCAATTTTGAAAGATTTGGTCATCTAAATTTGAAAATGGTGGTGACTCAAGGGGCAGCTCTAAAAACTTTGTAAATATGTATGCAATCTAGAAAGCCCTCATGTCTATACAAACTTTATCGATGGTTGCTAGGGATTTTTTGGAAAAAAAAAGATTGTATTTTTTGAGATCTCTAAAAGAGTCTTGGGCATTATAACAGTATGGATAGCTATTTTAAAGTAAAAAAACTTGGGTTTTGCTCGCGAAAGTCTTCACTTTCCCATTATAAAAACCATTTTTGTGTTAAAATTTCAAAACAATCCTTCATTAACTCGTCCGAAGCAGGTATGAGACGTCCCATCAGCCTAAGTTAAGTAAAGACCACCCAAAGAATCATGTCGAGTACTAGTCGAATAATCCGACTCTCCTTCGCCCAATTTGGATTACTCCAACTATCCGCCTTTCCCTCTACCAAACCAACATCTTGGTGGGTCAAATAAGTTGGTAAAAAAGTCTGAATTCTAATTTGATAATGAATATGTACGAGGAAATTAAACAACTCGGATTAATTATTTTAAGACGGAAATGCTCCTGTTGCACGGATGCCGAGGGGACGCGTGGATGACAAAGGTGTAAACCATTTTTAGCACACACAATTAGCATTTTAATCTTTTTGTAATTATTTAATTTATTTCTTTCCTATAATCATAGCTAGGGTTGTCAACGGATACCTATCAAACTGAATATAAGTATATCTGAATTCGAATTCGAAAAAAATAACCAATATCCGAATTCGAACCTGAATCCGATAGATATTCCAAACCAATATTTGAATTGAATTCAATAAACTTATTGGATATCCGAATAATATCCAATTTGATCATGATTAGAAAAACACAAAAAAACACCAAAACCAATATTAGCCATCAAAGAATCCCCAGATCAACCAAAACCCCCATCAGATCGAACTCTATAAGCAACAAATTAAGAAAAATCCATAAGGGTGAGGATCAATCAAACCCCCATCTTCTTATTCTTCTCCATCTTGACTTCTCTCCCCCTTCAAATTTTCTTTTTCATCACAATCTTCAGCGGGACCCCTATTTTTCCTAAAACCCTTATGACACCATACATGAACCAAAGCATTTGGAACCATGCACCATTGTAACATTCATCAAAGATGGGAAGATAATCGATAGATTCTTTGCGACGAAGGCTTCTCATGAAATTCCCTTGGCATTTCCTACCAACTCTCTTGTGCTCTCTCTAATGTCGGCTTAGAAACCCCGTCTCTAGTTCATATCGTTTTGAGAGAGACAAAACAATGAAGAGCTAGGGAAACCAAAAGGGTTTTATTAAAGATAAGGGGGAAAAGATATAAAGCCCTTAAAACTATTTCGGATCGGATATTATCGAAGTGGATATATATGCTAATATCCGTATCCATATACGAAATCAATTCAAATATCATAAAAGTATCTAAATTCGAATCTAATATCCAAAATTTTGGATAATGTCTGAAATTTTGAATATGGATTCAAATCCTATTTGAATTTTTCGACTATCCATTGATAGGCCTAGTCATAGCACACATCTAAGGTGTACCAAACTTAAGCCGTATTTTCAATATCCACCATAACATGTGCTAATGAACATAGACATGGTCCACATGCCAAGCTCTAGCACAACTCACACACCATAACAAACCCTTATATCTTGTGAATCATGTGTAAACACATCTCCCACCCCATTAATTAATATAATATAGTAACCTTACAAGTATATAGGTTTATTGTATTTATCTAGACTATATAAAGAGTGAAACAACCCTCCCAAAGGTTATTTGAAGCTGGAAGTTTTGTTCTCACTTAAGATCCTAAAGTTAAAAAAAAAATAAAAAAATTATACAATAACCATAGAATTTTAGCTAGTTACATAATAAATTTAATTCTTTTAATTTTGAGATTGGTTTAGAGAAGATAAATGTGCTTACTTCTATAGCTTAGATGCCCAACTAGATAACCCATTGTTAGCTAGGGCCACTTTCATCTAATCGTACTCTTACACAATATTCTAATGTCTAATGGAATAAAAATCTATAATTGATGCTTGTAGAAAAATACTCAGTATTAGAAAACGAAACAATTCAATATCAAGCATTTTTCTTATAATTAAACAATATTTATATATAAAGCATTCAGGTTAAACAGTGAGATTACTGCGCACAAAAAATGAGAGTTGAGATAGTTTTAGCTCATAACTTACCTCTAGCTGCTTTGAAATTTCGAAGTAGTGGGTATCAACGGGAACCCAAAAGGCATGTTCTCTGCTCTCAGGGGTTCCATCAATGGGGAACACCTCCTCTGGCTGATACCACACATTGTTCAAGAGGTTATCATAGGAGCTCCCTGTACTAACATTGGAGATGTAGTTTGAAAACTTTAGGTACCCTATGTCCCTTGTGTAATCTCCATTCGCTTCCAAAGGTAGTTCATTTTCAGCCCCATCTCCATACCTCTGCACCATAAAAAATTACTTTTTAGCTACTTTTGATGATACCCAATACTAATTTTATATTGAGATATTGTTTATTATTGTAATATTTTTGTTTGGCCTAAATTTAATCCATGATCCAAAACTTGATGTAGAATTAACTTAATTGAGTGTTAGATATATAAGAAAATGAACCAAACATAAATTTGGAAAGTGGTAGGCTTATTGTGCAAGTTTGGTTTGTTTAGCAAAATGAGAGTTGTAGGAAATTACAACTTTTATAATTAAAGTGCATCCCCTTGTCTCTCTTCATTTGATGGGAGGAAGTAAAGAGGCATTATATAAGCACAATAAAGGAGAAATATCCCACACATTTTTAGCTCTATACCAAGGGCCCCATAGAGATTAGGTTTTTAGAAAAGGTGAAGACTCCTTCCTCTTAACTCTCTTTTATCTAAGCTTTAGTGCTCAACTCCAGATATTCTTGAGTATGTGAATTGTGTTCTCTGTATCAAGTTCAATTACGAATCACCGAAATCATGATTATGGGTATGTGGTTTTTTATTTTTGATTATTGCTATATTATTATGCTAGAAAACGATATCCTTTATGAGCATGATTATTTCGCCTATTGTTCTTATTTTTTTGTGTATTTTCTTACACTCGGTATCAAAACTCTAGCTCTATTCTTTATTTAGCATGGTTTAAAAGCTACAATCATGTTGTGTGGATTTTTATCATTTTAGGGTTGTTTAAAATTTCCAACAAATATACTAATTATTATATTATTTTCTTTTATTTAAGTTGAATTTAGTGTTCCTCGAGAAAATCCAAATAATTTATCTTGGGTACAAAAGAAATTCTACTTCTTTTAGATAAGGTTGAACCTAGGATTCTTTGTTGGAGTACAAAATATTTATCTTTTGGAATATGAAGGAAATTAAACATTTAATTAGTTGAGCTTATGGTCACATTCAATTGTCAATAAAACATAGAAAGAAGTAAAAAAATATTTTTCAAACTATCATTTTATATATAATTGGAAAGACAATTTAGTCAGTTTTTAGTGCACTTTGAATCTCTCAAAGTTGACGTCGAATTGAAACGTTATCACTAATATACTGAGACCCTATTATGCTAAGGCAAGAACTCAAGATTATAATTTATTTTTAATTTTTGTGTTTAGTCGTGATAGCCGAATCCACATCCTTGTTTAGGGGGATTGGTCATCATGGGTCGAACCTCATGATGTGATTTTTGGTGAGTTTAGTCATTGGGGCCAAAACTCATGGACTTAATTTTGGGTTTGTGCAGAGTGCCCAAATCCATGTGTTTTGGGATTATGCTAAGGCAAGAACTCAAGATTATAATTTATTTTTAATTTTTGTGTTTAGTCGTGATAGCCAAATCCACATCCTTGTTTAGGGGGATTGGTCATCATGGGCCGAACCTCATGATGTGATTTTTGGTGAGTTCAGTCATTGGGGCCAAAACTCATGGACTTAATTTTGGGTTTGTGCAGAGTGCCCAAATCCATGTGTTTTGGGATTTTTGGATTTGGGTATCGTGACAAAATCTTATATCACTGAATTTTAGATTTTGTTATTTTATAACAAAAATTTCTCTTTGACCCCCGAATTTGGAGTATCCTACTTTCACGTGATTCACAGGGTTCAACAAGCAATCGATATTCTTCTGCTCAGAAACGAAATGTTCCAAATCCCCCCCCCCAGCACACACACAATTTGAAAAAGTTGACATACCCCCCCTATGACTCGGTCCACTGTCATTTGACCCGAGTTGACTACCTAATTTTGTATTACAGGACGAAAGTGCCCTTGTCTTCAACATTAGATCAAGGGTTTGGGTTTAGGGTTTAGGCCAAAACCCATACCCCAAATCAAGCATGAAAAGAGGAGATTAAAAATAAAAATTAAAACCCATGTTGTAAACTTGAGATTTTTTTTTTTCTGGTTTTTTGATGAATTAAACAAATATTGAGAAGACCACAAAAAATAAATAAAACTCACGAATGAATGGGTTTTTTTTATGGATTTTATTGCAGAATAAAATTTTAAAATTGGGAGAACCCATCTTTCCAAAATCCACATCTCAAAAGCTTAAAATATAATTGCTTTGTCTTATTTTTCATTTTTGTTAATGAAAAATTTAAAACTAAAATTGTATGCTTTGCGTTTTTTTTTTTTTTTTTAATCCTTGGGTTTTAAATTATTGCCAAAGTGGTGGCTAGCCGGCCATGAGACTCCGGTGGGTTGGTCGCCGGTGATGGGCGGCCATCCCATTGGAATCTCTTGGCCGGCCGTCCACCACAGCCGTTTGATTTGGGTTTTGGCCCAAACCCTTGTTCTAAGGTTGAAGACAAGGGCATTTTTGCCATTTAATACAAAATTAGGTAGTCAACTCAATACTGGTCAAATGATAGTGGACCGAGTCATAGGGGGGTATGTCAGCTTTTTCAAATGGGGGGGGGTATGGCAAATTTTAAAGGTAACATGGGGGATATGTCAAAAATCCCCTATTTTTGCTGAACTTTTGCATTATTTTTTTGTGTGGAAAATAGACATAGTATGAAAAACTCACTGTGCGATTTGATTGTCAAACACGATCTCCATGTGGGCCCCACCACTGGGTGTAAGAAATGGGTGTAGCTCTGGACAGACTCATTTTTTATTACTACTATATTGTTATGATAGAAAAATAATCCTTTATATATGAGCATGATTATTCTGCCTATTGCTCATGCTTTTCTATGCGCATTTTCTTACATATAAGATAAAAATGGAGATGTGGGTGAGTACGTACCTGCCAAGTCCAAAGTGCACTATGAGACCAATATTCAGGAATAGTAACATCTCCTATATTGAGAGATGGGTTTGCATTCCCAGCTATCCCGTAGTGCACAACCCCCTCTATTTCGAATAAACTTAGCAATAGTTGTGTTGTAATACCTGCATTTATCTAAAAAAGGATAGCACATAAGCTTCATCAGTTATAAACTAGTCAATAATTAAGATAGAAAGAAACCAAGAGAACAAGAGGAGAAAATTTTTGAAGCAGTGAAGCTGTGGCGCCCAATCACATTGCACCGCAATCCGCTGTTTACCGGCGGATTAAAAAATCCACTGCTTCGAAAAATTTCTCGAACAAGAGGGATGACTAGTGTTTTTGAAGCCCACACATACCATACCCAATCCTGTCATGACGAGTATGACCTTCTTCTCCCCAATTGTACCAAAACGGAATCTTCTCCCTTCGAAAGACCCACAAAAACAAAAGGCTTATATGAACATGCAAGAATACAACAGATAATGGGTTTGTAGACTGAATTTTCTTTAGATTTTACCAGCGAAATCTATGATGGTTGTATCAGCAATGAAGCTTGAAGATTGAAGGAGAGGGTTCATCTCAAAGGTGTTGGGTATCACCAAACCAACATAAGGCCCATTCGTATTTGCTACATTGATCGTTCTTGTAATCTTTCTTGGAACTGCACCAGTAGTTTCTTGAGTATCAAGTGCTATGAGAACTATGAACGATATGAGAAGAAGCCAAAAACTTGCCATTCCCTCCTCACAAATACCACACACAATATAGAGAGAGAGCTTAAGTTGAATATATAGCTCCATAGACCTCTACCTATATGTTATATAGGCTCTGCTTGGTTCACTGCATTGAGATGCGAATGCATTCATTTACCACAATTTGGGATATATTGCATGTGATTGGTTAGGAGGCGTGAAAGTGGTTGCGAAGCCCTTGCAAACTTTTAACAAATTAAATAGATGCAAACCACTGCAGCGATCAGAAACTGTGGGAGCATTAACTCATTGCATTTGCATTGGAGTGCAAAATGCAGCTAACCAAGCAGGACCACAGCTCCATACACCTACCCATATTTATGGTATTTACTGCACTTGTCACCGGGCTCAGGCTCCAGTTACCGCCCTAAAATCACAGGCTCCGGTTACAGGACACAATATGAGACACGTGGCATACTCTTAGAGGACTCTGACCGTATGGATGTTTGGCCAATTCCTAAGTGGGCCTACAAACAAAAACTCAGCCTGATTAGTCATTTATAGGAGTTAGATTGGACTTATTTTCTTGGGTTAATCTCAACTGTGAGCAGTATTTGAGGTACAAAGATCCAACGCCTAGAAATCACTAATCAGGCTTATTTTTGGTTTGTAGGTCCACCTAGGGATTGGCCAAACATCCATACAGTCAGAGTCCTCTAAGAGTGTGCCACGTAGCTCACATTGTGTCCTGTAACCATAGCCTGTCATTTTTGGGCGGTAACTGGAGCCCGACCCTTGTCACCTACCTTTTGATAGTATTACTTCTATTGCTTTCTCTCCTCTCTTTTGCTGAAATAAACATTTAAAACGTGAAAAAGCATGAATTGTGGAAAGTTTTTTAGTCCATTTTTGCTCATGGACATCTTTGATCACAGACATCCGTAATGCCACGTTGACACTCTTAGAGACTACCGACCGTATGGATGTTTGGCCCCTCCCTAGGTGGACCTACAGACTAAAAATCAGCTCAATTGGCGATTTTTAGCCGTTAGATTTGAGTCTTTTTCAGGGTAATTGGTTTTTAGCAATGGGATTCGGGATTTATATGAGGCACTCAGATCATGGTTAGAAATCATGGCCAGGGTGGGAGACAAAAAGTCATTGGGGGAATATAGTTTTTGTTTTTGTTTAATTTGTTAAACTACCCTCTTATTTAATTCATAAAGAAGTCGGGCTCAGGTTGGGCCAGGTTGCGCGAAACCTCAGTCAAAGCCCAACCTTTTTTTATTCTCGAGAGCTCAGAAATTATCGCCCAATTACGCCTAACCCAAGCTCCCAGCCCAAGCCCAATTTGAAGTCGGGTTGAGCCTGTAATTCCCCAGATTTCCGAGTGGGCTTTTCAGGCCGTTTTTGTAGACTTTGAGCCCATTTGGAGATAGGGTTTGGACCCATGGATCACTCATGGGGCTATTATTTTAGTGGGAATTTCACCACCATTCAAGGGCCCGTTTGGATAGTCTTTATCATTTGTATATCTTAGTCCGAATCTGAGGTCTCTCGAACTTTTCTCACACTAAATCGCCCAATCTCTCGATAAAATCTTCATGGTCCCATTCTTTAATTTCTGGCTAACTTCATCTCTCGATAGTAGCCTGTTCTATTTACAGTGGCCAGCCCATTTAATTAGGTACCCCAAATCACCAACCCCTTTCTCCTCTAGGCTATGTAAACCTCGATCGGCTCACTCCTCTAGGCCCAAATGTTTCCGTGTGGCCCATCCCCACTCGCATTGGTCCAAGCCCACCACAGCTTGCCCACTTCACTTGGCATATAATTCTCAGCCCAAACCATGCCTTCAAATCGTATCTGATAATCCCATCTTAACCTATCCATCCCAAATCAACCCTTTAAGGACTCAAATCCAACGGCTGGAAACAATCCAGATGTCCCATGCATCATCTACATCATGATCCCTTGACCCATATCTCATCTTAGCCAACAGTTCTTGGCCGTTAGATAAACTCCTCCATCCTTTAGCGTACTTTGGTCAGTAAATCCAGCCAGATGTCTCAACTAAGCGACATCTGGTCATATTCACCTTTTCTAATTTGATTTTCTAGCAAATAATCCAACTGTGATTAGCACATGTCGCCAACACACGACACCACCACACCACCCTTTCTGTCTCCTCTAACAACTGTTTGTGCATCTAAAGCCTATTGGCCAGCACCACCTATCGCGTAAACCGCCGAAACCTCTTGCCTCATCTCCTTCTCATTTTAACGAGCTCCCAGCCTCCCACTGCATCATCCTACCTGCTCCTCCATGAAAATCAGCAGGCAAGAACTCCTATCTTGCTCCTCTCTCTTCAGTGCTCTGTTGTTCATCTCCATCGATCGCTGCCAGCTCCACTTGCTAAGTCGATCACTAATGCTCACCTCCCACTAGCAGCTCCATCTTCCCTACCATGTTTCCAGCCAACCAAACGACAAACCAGCTCCTGATACCAGCTGCCAGCTTTCCATCACGATTGCAAACCACCCTCAACGTCAGTGAAACTAGCGCCAGCTTGCCGGATCGAGGAAGCAACACCGTTGCCTTCTCAAGCAAATCCACCAATCAACTCTCCGGTCGTTTCCATCAACGTCTAGCTCAATGCCAACTTGCTACTCCACTCAGCGTGGTAGTACAGCCAGCACTCACCATGCAGCATCGTTAGTAACAAATCCATCATAAAGCTCTGTACAGCTCAAACATTCCACGGTTGAGATCGACGCAGGTAATTACTTAAATCCAACGCTTTATGCTTTCTAACTTGTTCATAGATCAAAGTCTCGGGATCGGCGGTTGGATCGGACCCCTCCGATCCCGAGTTGGATCGGTCCGATCCACCGTGATCCCGAGAGGGAAAAAAAAATCCTAAAAAATGCAAAAAAATCCTAAAAAATTCAAAAAATTGTAGAAAAATCATAAAAACTCATAAAAGAAATCATAAAATTAGAAAACACATAAAACATTAGGAATATAAATATTTTAACTTCTTGTGATGGAAGAAAAGTATAAAAAATAAAAAAATAAATGTAAACAAATCATAAAAATTTATAAAAAAAATCAAAGACAAACTATGAACAATAATAATGTATGATTATAAAAAAAAATCTACTTAGACTCCTATAAAGCCACTAGAACACAAGCTTCTACATATTTACACAAGATATTAAAACGAATAGATATGTACAATCCAAAAGATACTAAATTTGGTGGATCAAACTCATCATTTGTTAAATAGTTTGGAGAATCTACAAATTCTTGTTACTTAGTGCTAAACCAGTAAACGCTAAAACAATTTTAAGACCCACAAATAAGTACATGTTACGTACGCGACTGATACCAGTTGCTTAAACACCTCCCTTAGCTTGGAGTCTTACACCTGCAAAAATAAAGATTTTCAATGATTAACTCAATAAATGCAAATATAGCTTTTAAAAATAATAATAAAGAGTCAAAATAAATAAACTTACAATTGGACTATTGTTCATAGTAACCATCAGGGGGGTTCATAGGAAAGAAAAATGACCCATACTCGGTGGATGCAGTATCGTTGGGCTCTGTAGTGTCATAGCTCCCTCTAGATTGTCCATAATATCTACTATAGCAATGGTCGGACTGTGATTGGCCATAATCATAGCTATGTGGCTGCTGATCATAACCATATTAATGTTGAGGAGGCTGACCATAACCATGTGGATAAAATGGCTGCTGAGGTTGATGTACTTGAGACTGACCATAATCATAATTATCCCCTCCATATCCAAGCTGACCACCATAGTCCTCAATATTCATCCCATGTACTTGTTCATCCAAGTCGGTGAGTCTTGCATCAAACTCACTCGGGCCACCCCTACTAGTACCAACATGATCTCTCTGTGTCCAATCATTGTTGCTTGGGTGTCTAGGTAAGGTAGTTGGTATTCTACTACATCGGCCTCGTAGTTCCCACCCACCATGATTAGTGTCTTGAGTGATGATTACATTATCATCTGGGTGTGTGTCGCCTAAACGACCCCCCTCAACACTTCCACTCTCCCTGACTCCACCACCATCGCCCCCATTCCAGCCATCTCCTCTATCACCACCACCACTACCACTACCATTAGCACCAACACCACCATCACCATCACCACCACCACCATCATCATCATCATCATCATCATTTGAACCACGACTTCGATGCTGTGTCGAATCATCTTCGTGACTTGGAACACCTTCATCTAACCATGACAAGTCATCTCCATCAAATGCAGGGGGTTCTTTTTCTCTTAACCAATCATCAAGAACATCGCTGTTTTCAAATATATAATCCAAATCAATTGGATTATAATAATCCCTCTTCATCTCTTGTATCAGTTAGATTACGAACCCGAAGTCGCATATTATAGTGGACGTATACCAGATTCTCCAACCTCATCATTGATAATCTATTCCGTGGCTTTGAATGGATGAGGGAGAAGGTGCTCTAATTTCTCTCACAGCTTGATGATGAACATGTTTGGCTTAATACTTTAATCGCAATCTTTCGTAAGGCAGGAGCAGACTCACCATAATTGTACCACCACTCAGCTGGGAAAGAAAAAACTATATTAAAATTTAATATACTATAAAGTAATTATTCATCTAATGAAGTATAACATCAACATACCTGGTAGACTAAACTTTGCTCTTTTCTGAGCGAGTGGATCGCCAAATCCTCCCATTCCTTCTTCATAAAGTCTTATCTGTAACCAATATTAAAAACTCACAATTAATTAATAATCTGTATCAAATATAAATAAAAGTCTTAATAATAACATATTTATACCTAATCAATTGCTTCTCCTGCACTATCTATATCCGGTTCAAGTTTTTTGATGACGTTTTTTAAACTTGTCCTTATATCTTGGTGATGGGAAAAGTCTTCGTCATATCGAAATTTTGGATTTAAAAAATACGCTACAAAATAAAAATAATTGTCAATAACTAATAGACATTAATAACATCAAAAATACATATTGTCAAATGCAGTATTATAGCTTACCTGCTGCATGGAGATCTTGATGAAGTTGTGTCTCCCATCTTCTGTCAATGATTTCAAAGTAACGTTGATGATGACGGACTTGAGCACTAATCACCTCTTTGGCTCTTTTCATCGCTTCAAATATTACACCCAAAGTAGATTTCTTGTCTTGATCCACAATTTTTAGAACCTTGACAAGTGGTCCCATAATTTTGCATACCTCTTCAGCGTTATCCCAAAATTCATCATTTAGAATTAACTTTGAGACATCCCTAGCTTGTTCCTTCTTTTTTTTATCTTGTCTAACAAGCTCTTTTCACTCATCTGATATAAACATTTTTCTCAGTACATCCTGATATCGGATAAGACTTTCAAGAGAAATAAATTCTGTTGCGAATCTAGTGATACTAGGACGTAACAAGTCTCTATTGTCAGTGAATGTCTTTATCAAGTTTACTAACTTCGTGCTGTTGTAAATAAAAGAAGTTATTCTCCATCCATCCTTAATGGTATCACTGACTCGTTTTGTCTTTCCAATATCTTCGAGTATAAGATCAATGCAGTGTGCCGCACAAGGACTCCAGTATAAATGTTGCCTTTTTTTCATCAACTTTAGCCCTGCACGCTTAAATGACGCTTCGTTATCCGTCACAATCTGGATAACATTCTCTTCTCCCACCTCCACGACCATCTTATCCATTAACTCGAGAATGTAACTCGATGTTTTCTCTTTTCCAGATGTGTCTACAGACTTGAGAAATATCATGTCTTTATCATAGTAGACCATAAAATTTATGATAGACTTCCTAGTTTTGGAAGTCCAGCCATCGCACATCAGTGTGCATCCAAATTCTATCTATTTCTTCTTTTTGCCATTTATATATTGATTTAGCTTTGCCACCTCTTCGTTTAAATACTTGTTTGCCAACTGATATGGGGTTGGTCCCTTTACGGGTCCCGCTTCACCAATGGTGTCAATCATGATTTGAAAGTACCCTTTGCTGCATTGAAGAGAATTGAGTTCCACCCCATGCTCCCTTCAACTTTTTTTGTGTTCCTCCTACAGACTTATATAAATAAGGGTCAATTCCTCCCGTAGGAGCTTTGGTTGCGGTATCAACATCTTTATCTATTCTTTGTTATCGAGTAGAATGCTCGTGTACACTGGTACTACGTCGCATCGTATCTCTAATATCAGTACCACCACGCACACTTGCACTACGAGGAATCCCCCCTCTACCGATGTGTATACCAGACGAACTTGTCCCCCCAGATACAGAGTGTCTTCTTTGAGCTTGTTCATTGGCCTCTCGTCTGTTTTCACGTATGGCCCGTCTTAAAGCTTCTTCTTCGTCTATTTCCCAATATTGACGATATTGATCTTCTACTTCAACAGGAATATCAATATTCTCTTCCTCTTCCTCTTCCTCAACTTCTTCTCTTCCACCACCACTACTGCCCAACTCATTTAATCTTTCTTGTAATTCATCTCTTCTTCTTTGCTCAGCAGCCTTCATCTGTTTGGTTGACTGTAAATGGTTTGTGATCAACAATCTTACTTCCCTAGGAGCTTTAGGACAAGCTATTACATCTCCTGGGCGCGTAATAATATGTTGTTTCAATCTTGTAACCCCCCCATGCATTATCTTGTCACAATAGTTGCATTTAACAATATTCTTATTACCCCCAATTGCAACACAGTGATCCCAACCAATATCTGATCCTCTCGGCATATTTTGTAAATTTGCTTTTATAGACCACTTGAGGTAAATCTGCTATAATGCCACATTAATCTCAAGATAACAAAATATTTAATAATGAAAATTTAATAATGATATATTGAAAATTTCATAAGATAAAAAATTATTTAAAATATTTCACATTTTAAAAGGAAAATATAAAAACCCTAAATACAAACAAATAGAAGAAACATACAAGATTTATTCAAAACAAAAATTTTTAAAATACAAGTTAGTAATATTCTCTCTCAAGTCCCAAGATCAATTTTTGTATACACAAGAACTCTTAAAAAAAAAAAAAGAACATAAAAATTATTTACACTTACACAAAAATTTTAATATAATATAATAGCATGCGTAATATGATATCATTCCATGAAATGATTATTTACTCTTTAATTCTGACAAAATTACATTTTTATCGAGTAGTACTTTGCTAACGACCAACAATATGAGTTTGGCCGATCCTTAGATGGACCTACAGACAAAAAATCAGCCTCTTTAGATGGACCTATAACCTTTGGATCTTTGTACCCCAAATAATGGTCAATATTGCTCAAATTCTATGGGTTGAAAATCAACATATGAAAACTACTCCAATCCAACCCTTAGATGGTTGGGCCAAAGATCCATAAGGTCAGAACTCTCTAAGAATATGCCACGTGGCTCATATGGTGTGCGATAATAAGTAACTTTGCTGACCGCCGACGGTTAGCAAAGTTCTACTCCTCTTTATCAACATATCTCCTACAACTACAAGGCGCAATTTTTTTGGGACAATCTGTAGTAGACCCAATCAGTTGCTTGCCATTTGTACATGGCAAGTGAGAATATTCTCTTCAAATCACATTGTTTCACTTTTCATATACAAATGGCAGCACCTGATTGGATCCACAACACACGCTCTACAAAGAAAAATGTTACACATGACCAAATTTTCTCGATGAAGAATAATCAAAAGCAAAGAAATTAGAAATATAGAATACCCATTATTTTTTGAAAATTTTCAAAATATTTTATATTTTTAGTAAAACAAAAATAAAAATACCAAAAAATAAAAGAAAATATAAGATTTTCCACAATGTTTTCCATCCATCTTTGATGTTTTCTGTACACAAGAGTCAAGATCATTTTTGTGTGTAGTATTTTATAAAAACATTATTTATTTTTTATCACATAAAAAAATACATGTATTTTATAAAAACAAATACATGTATTTTATAAAAACAAATACATGTATTTTATAAAAATAAATAAAAAAATTATAATTTTCATCAAACATGAATCTTATCTCAAGATTCTCAACAATGGTTGTAAGATTAAAATAAAAAACAAAATATAATGAGATTTACACAAACAAATTAAAAAAACAAATATTGTTATTTTACTCAAACATGAACCATGGAACAAGACTCTCAATAATTTAGCAAGATTTGAAGCAAATGACAAATATTCGTATATTTGGAGGAGATTTACCTGCTAAAAGTGTTGGATCTCGCCGGCTCTAGCCGGATCTCGCCCAAAACTCACCGGATTTTCAAGCCAACTCGATGAAATTTCAACCAAAACCTTCGATCTTCATGGATCTATGTGTTTTGAAGGTAGATCTATCATTTTTAAGCTAATTTAGGTTCTAAGAAGGGTTAGAGGAGGAAAGGGGAGAGGAAAACGAGTGAAAAGGATGAAAAAAAAGAAAAAAAATCGAGTTTTTATAACATCTTCGCCACTGGTTCAACTCGCCGAGTTGGATCGGTTTAACTCGTTTGGATCAGGCGATCCAACCGATCCAAAAGGTGATCCAACCGATCCAGAGAGTTGGATCGGACGATCCAGTGCAATTCGAGACAAACATTAGATTTTTGTCTCGGATGCCTCTGATCTCGGTCTGGATCGCCCGATCCAACTCGGGATCGCCCGAGACTTCGAACCATGAACTTGTTACAAATGTGAGTTGGGTCTTTCCGAAAACAATAGGAGCATCCTTGGTAAGTTGGCCCCAAATCCCTTTGTCAGAAAGAGGGAAGTTACTTTAGAAGCTAGCGCCTTTAGCAATCATATGGGAGTATGGATAGAAAGGAACAACAGAACCTTCCATGGCAAGGAGAGTACTCTTCATGAGGCCATCTTGAGCATTAAAGCACTTTTATATAGATGGGAGAGCATTTATAGTGCTTTAATATAGATGGAAGAGCATTTATAAGGAGATGAGAGGCACTTTTTTTTTGTGATTTAATGGTATTTAGGATGGAACAAATTTTGTGTTAACTTTTTTTCTTTTCCTTTTCTCTCCTTGTACTTTGAGATGGCCTCGATCTCCTTCTCTTTAATATAGCTTTGACTTATCAAAAAAAAAACTTGTTATGCGTATGCAGGTCTACCTAAGTGTGGACAATGTCCAAGTCTACCTGAGTGTGGATAGTGTAGTTAGCCACTTGGTTCTCATTTAGGGTCGGAGATTCGGCGAGAGTGTTTCTGGTTGGGTCAGTAGGTTTTCTAGACATATGGGTGCGGGTTTGGCAAACGAGAGGTTTGCAAAAATTCGAGGAAGGGTGGTCTTCAAGATTGACAAAGGTAATAGAGTTTTGTTCTGGAAAGATACTTGGTGCCCTGAGGTTAGTCTGGAGTCTGGATTTCATGATCTTTACTCTATTTATAGCAAGAAATCGACCGCTGTTTGTGAGATATCATACAGGTTGGGTGACATCTTACTGGCTTGGGATTTCAGCTTCCATCGGAACCTTATAACAGATGGAAAATCATGAATCCCCTCACGATAGTGGGAGATGCACACTCTCTTAGTCGGGTGGAAGATCTCAGATGGGGGAAACATAAAGGAAAATTCTCCATGCTCTCTTTTTATGAGGCAATAAAATAGAATGAGGTAGTTGAGTTCCTTGTGGCTAGCGTGTGGGCCAATAAAGCTCCCTCCAAAGTCTGTTTCATGATGTGGCGTGTGTGGTCTATGGTAGAGTTTAGACCATGGACCTTTTATGGAGTAGAGGCATTGGTGTGGTAGATCATTGTCCCATGTGCCTTGAGACTGGTGAATCCAACGATCACCTCTTCCTGCACTGTAAAGTGGCGTGGGCGATTTAGTCAGAGTTTTGCAGAGATTTTGGCTTCAGCTGGGCTGTTCCCTCATCGGTCAAAGATTTGCTTTCGGCAAGCTTGGGAAGAGGTTGTGGGCTCTAACCCCGCTAGCTATTATATAGGGTATTTGGAGGGAGCGTAACTAAAGAGTCTTTGAGGGTAGGAAGTCCTCCATTGAAGCTCTTTTGATGGAGATTCGAGGGCTAATTTTTATATGGGTGAGATTGTACGATGAAGAGAGGGGTGTTTTGAGGATGTGGTGTTCGGTGGTCGTCCTTATTGGGGTGATGCTTAGGTGCCTTGTGGGTGGTAGGCTGTTTGCTTGGGTTTTCTTCTTTTCCTAAATTTCCCTCTTTCCTTTGTACTCCTCTTTTTGTGTCTAGATGGGCTTTCTCAGCCTCCAAGCTCTTAATAATACTCTTTTACCTTTTAAAAAAGAAAACATAATGCATTTTATTTCGATAATCTGTTTTTTAAAATCAGCTACATGCAATGCACTTGGCTACTTCTAGGTGCATGGACAAACCACTCCACCACTAGAGTTTAATGTATTAGGCACACATGTATTCTAAGGGTGGAACCCAGTCGAGATCTCTTGTGCCCCAAATCCACCTTGATATATCAGAATATCATAATTGTTAATTATATCTATTACATTTCTTTGGTGGGTCAGAATATATATATATATATTAGCGTCCCTGACCTAAACTTTTGGTAAGGTGCCTTCATGTATTTCTCCCAATGGATAAATCGTACCTCGGGCTCAGATACACCTTTGTCCAAACATGAGGGTACCTGAGGGAAATTCTGCAGGGACACCTGGTGGGATCACCTTGGTTTAGAAAGTCTCTAGATCAAACAGATATGATCATCTATTATCAAGCTTGATTTGTGAAATGCCATTTAACAGAAACACACATAATGTAAAAGCAGTGCTTGTAATGCTCAAAACATATATAAACTTAATATATATTAATAAGAAGATCCATAAACAGAAACACATAATTTAAAAATATTACATAAACCCATAAAAGAAAAGAGAACACCAGAGTTTCACATAGAGCTAATATCATCAGGTTCTTCCATGTTCTTGATGAAATTGATAAGAACTTTGATGCAGTTCTCGATCAAGACAGAGAAGAAGGTCTTGGTCTCATTAGACTTTATAGAACTTTCCCCAGCAAGGTCAGATAGAGCTCTGAAGGCTATGAAAGGGATGTTATGTTGATAACTGATCAAAGCAATGGCAGCGCTCTCCATATCGACGGGGCTCACTTGGAATTTTGAGTGCAAGAAGCTCTTGTAGGCCACATTGTCAAGATAGATATTTGCACTGCTCCCTCTATGCACTGTCGTTACACGGGGAGTCTTGGGTAAGCAAGTGTTTGTATTTATGCATCCCTTCAGTTTCATACCCTAATAAGCACCAAGGAGAAATTAGAGTCACTGGCTCACTGCTGAATGCTGCCCAACATTGCTCAATTGCTATGTGGTTTAATATTACTTTATTTATGGGTTTTTTCTTGACTTACACCCCTCTTTAATTGAGCAAAATTATTCTTGCTCGATAGATTCAAAAAAAATTAGGCTTCGCTCCCTTGACCATTTCTTAGACTCCGCTCCTAACCTAAAAAGATAGGTGTATGATATCAAAGACCCACAACGGCCTACAAGGGCTTGACTCGAGGTGGCACGGCATAGCATGCGCGTGTGAATTTGGTGTTGCAGAGTTGTGTTCATAGGATACAAAGTAGGAGACTCAAGGCCTCCCCTTTAGCTCCAAATTTTCATCTTTATCCAATGAAAGAGCTCCATTCTCTCAAGCAATATGAACTAAAAATTTCAATACACATGCACAGACCAATTGAAAAAGGCTTTAAGATTTTTTTCCATATTTTCATTCAAAAATTTTATTGTTTATAATACACAAGGAAAAAGACAAAAATTAAGTTGAAGAACACCAACCTACAGGTCTAAGGTTCAAAACTTGCGAGTTTAAATAGAAAAGTTTTAAACCTTATAAATAACACCATTGATTTTTACAAATCTAACAAGAAAGTGAGGAAACTTCCACTCCATTTGAGGTTGAATTACAAATAAAATAATAAAAAATTATATAGGTAGTTTGGTCGAAATCAATGTTCAAAGGAGGCAAGACTAAATTTTTTAAATCTAGGGAGGCCAGTCGAATTGGCCAAATTAATGAGGGAGGTAATTCAGTAAAATATTTTATTTTGTTTGTTAATTGGTTGGATATCAGAGTTCACTTGCCTCTAGTTTCTTTGCAAGTTCAAAGAAAGTGTCAGCAATAGGGACCCAAAAAGCAAATTTTTTTGAGTAAGGACCTCCATCAGCATGGAAGATCTCTTCAGGTTGATACCAAATACTATTTAGAACGTTATCCGGGGAATTCTCAGCATCGGTATTGTTGTTATAATCTGCGAAGTTCAGTGACCCATAATCTCTAGTAAAGTCTCCATCTTCCTCTAATGAGAGTTCATCATCAGGTCCATCTCCATACCTCTGTTACAGTAGAGAGAGAGAGAGAGAGAGAGAGAGAATTCATGACAAAATGATAATTAAAAACTAATCCCATTAAAAATAAAATACATAAAAAATATTCATAGATGTGCTTCGATTACCTGCCAGTGCCATAGTCCTGTGTGTGCCCAAAATTGAGGAATTACTACATCTCCGACATTTAGATCCTCGTTTGCATTTCCGGCTAGTCCATAGTGAAGAATGCTTGTCACTCTAAACAAGCTACCCAACATCTGTGCAGCAATAGCTGCATTCATCTGTGATGAAAATCACCCGGTTCGATGAGAATAATTCGAAAACAAGAACTAGAAAAAAACATCGAAATAAGATAAAAATTAAGAACCAAACTTGTTTAAAATCACCCACCATGCCCTTTCCTGTCATTGCAATTATCATCTTCTTCTTGTCTTTATCTTTAATTTTACCAATGTAAAATCTCCTCCCTGCAACAATAAACACATGCATAAAATTGTTATAATAATTGAAGGATCGAGCGTTGTAGAACGTAAAATTTTATTTTTTCAATAATCTATAAATGAAAGAATTTGCTACAAATAAACATGCATGGAATATAAGAACATATATACATGCATGGACATGAGTATCTAGCGATTTACCTGCACAATCTATGTGGGGGAATTTGTCAAGACTCTTGAAGCTAGATGATTCAAAAAATGGCTGCAACTCGGAGCTGCTTGGAACGAGCAATCCAATGTAGGGACCTCTGTTGTTTATCTTCTTTATTATTTTGCGAACAGATTTTGAGAGTTCAGCTTCAGAGGCTTCAAAGCTGCAAGATATGAAGACCAAATAAACCAAGAAAAGAACCTGAAAACCAGCCATGCTGTTTTTCAGCCAAATTTGAGACCTTAAAGCCTTCTAACGAATCACTCCTCTTTAAATAGGGAAGAAAATTTTGATTTTAAAAAAATTAAAAAAATTTATGATGAGGAAGACGACGAAGAAGAAGGCGATCGAAATGAAAACAAAAATTAATGGGACTACAGTAATTCCATATTTTTCCATTAAAATTAGAAGAAAAGAGCTTAATTATTTTGTTTTTTATTTTGTTTTTAAGTGAACTTTTACATTAATCCATAATAAGGTGCTTCTGTAAGTGCTTATCATTTGTTTGTATCTCATAAATTTCAGACCTAGAATTTAATTGCTTGTTAGAGGACAAGTTCCCAAGAAATTTCGAAGAAAGCTCTAACAACTATGATACAAAAGCCAATTTGGTAGAGTAGGTAGACCCATCAGACGAGCAAAATATGAGCCACGTGGCACACTCTTAGTGGATGCTGATCGTGTGGATTTTTGGCCAGTCCCTTGGTGGGACCTCGAAAAACCAAAAATCAGCCTGATTAGTGATTTCTAAGTGATTTGATTGAAGTTATAAACATCATCACCGAAAATAGATCCATTTCGACCTTGCTAACTATATAAATAAACCCGGGTCTCTTAGAGCGTATCCCACTAATCTCACGGGGCGCACGTAAGTCACCCCTTCCCCTCGTGCCTGGTGTACTAGGATATACAAAAATATTTAATCTAAAGTACCGATTTAATTGGATGGCCTGGATTTTTCAAAATAAAGTCAATTTTCATGAGGTTATTAGAATTTTTTTATTTTTTGTGAGGATTATGGTCTCCACAAGATGGAAAACTCATAATACGGTTGGATTGTCCAATATGATCTCTATATGGCCCCACCATTGGGTGTAAGAATTAGATGTAAGAAATGTGTGTAGCTCTAGTGGGACTCCAAAATTTAAGAGGGGATATTAGTTGAGGAAAGGCATTTTTCAGTTCTTGGCAATATCTTTTTATGGATAAAAGGCATCTAAGGCTAATTTAGGGTAATTTCTGTCCTATTTGTTGAAATTTGAGGCTCTTTTGGTTATTTTGCAAAAAAGGGGGGAGTGAAGTGATATTATTCCCATCCCTTTTTATTAGCAAGAGGCTATAGTTGTTTCTACTCATTTAATAGGGAGATGACAATGAGGCTTTTGGAGTAAATCCATTCAGTAGAGGGAAGTGGCCCATCAATGTCGTGATGACCCACCTAGGAGATCTTAAGTGGAGCCAATCAAGTGGTGGGTCCTTCTCCTATGGATATCAACCTTCCTTCATCTACCAACTATTGTCAGGCCAAGCTCATGACACGTGTTCCCTCCTGCATTTAGGCCCTCCTAACACCCTTATTGTATTTTTCACTGATGTACATATTCCATAATGCAGACTACCATGGTTTAAAAAACGGCCATTATAACGAAAATAACGCCCATTATAATGGATTCGGACCTCCCCCGTTACGTCATTGTACCGTTTCAACGCTCAGAAAATAACGGCCGTTATAACATTTTCTGAGAATATTGTGAAAAAACACCCATTATTTCTGTTATTTTTCTGTTATATTCCGTTATTTTTTTATTGAAAATTTGAAATTCAACTTTTGAATTATAGCACCTCTTTTTTGTTATTTCCGTTATTTTCCATTATTTTCCCATTATGTTCTATTTTTGCCTCTAAGCGTTATAATTAGTTATAACGGCCATTATAACAGAAAAAACGGTAACACTCTCAGTCCATTTTACCGTTATAACGGCCCCTTTTAAACCTTGATGCAGACTTTGCTTAATTATGTATTTAATTATTCAAAATGCAAAGAATTCATCACATTATAGCTTTTTATTTAGTACTAATAGTGGAGGGGACATGTGTGATGCTCATGATGCTTAAGTACTCAAAAAAATAAAGAAAAAATATAAGTAGTGGAATTACACTTAAAATAATAGAGAATTTTTTTAAATTGGTAAGTGGATAACTATAAACAAATTTTTATTTTATTTTTTGTAAACATAAACAAATTAAGATATATACTACTCTTTTTTACCTTGTTGTAGTGATGTCAATGGATCGGGTTTGAATTTGATCGGGGTCATTCGGGGACTGATCCGATAACGGATATGCTAGGTCTAGACTTGATCTGATCCGATAAGATTTGATTAGTAAGATCCAAACTCGTTACGGTAACACTCAATTTCAAACCCAGTCCCATGGGAATCCAATAGCACTAAAAGGTTTGATGAAAGGTACAAAAAAATAATAAAAGAGAAGAAGAAAATATCAAGGTTTAAATAACGGCCGTTATAACGAAAATAACGGCTGTTATAACGGATTCGGACCTCCCCCGTTACATTATGGACCGTTAAAACATCCAAAAAATAACGGCCGTTATTTTCCGTTATAACGAAAATAATAACCGTTATTTTCTAGAAAAAATTGTGAGAAAAACGGCCGCTTCTTTTTTTCCCGTTTTTTCCTGTTATTTTTCCGTTCGTTTTTTAAATTCAAATTTTGAATTTCAGCGCCATTTTTTCCATTATTTTCGTTATTTTCCCTTTTTTCATTTTTGCAACTGAGCGTTTTTTTCATTATAACGGCCGTTATAAAGGAAAAAAGGATGGTTGTCCTTATTTAAGTAGTGGTTGAGATCTTTTTGCCAAAGATCAATGGTTGAAATTTTTTGGGCGCTCATTTTTTCGTTTATATTTTTTGAGCGCTTATTTTTTCCCTCCCAACCTACCTACCCCCACTCCCGACAAATAACTCTCCCTCTCCCTCTCTTGCGCATGCTCCATATTCTTCATTGTCGCTGCAACGCCTTCCTCATCATTCCTTCCTCACCTTTCCTTGCCTCTTCATTCTGTTTGGGAGGAAGGTGTTACAAAGAGCGTGATGATGGGACTCGATCAAATGCCATGGCTCCAAACCATAACCCTAATATGCAGAAAAACAAGAAGAAAAAGAAGAAGAAGACGAAGACGTCGACGATAACCCAGAAGAAGAATGAAGAACACAGACCCTACACATCTCTAGATCTCTTAGCCTATCCGAAACCCTAATTTATCAATTCTTACCAAACTAAGCTGGTGAAGTTTAATTAGCATTAAGGTTTATAGTGATAGAAATGTTGGGGTTCCCTCCTCATATGGAGGTGGGACCCATATTTTGTTGGGCATACTTGAAACGCCAACGAAATATCATTCTTGTGAAGGCCAGAAGTTACTTAAAAGTTGTTGGGTGCATTTATTGCACTAAAAGACAAAAGAAAAAAAGGCAAAAGGAATTTTCTCCATATCTTGTACCGTTGTGAGGTTCTCAAGCTCACTTGTGCAAGGGGGAGGTGAATCCAATAGAGGAATTATCTACCAACTTATGGCATAAGCGTTTGGGTCACATGAGCAAGAAGGGTTTATAAATCCTCTCCAAGAAACAACTCTTCCCCGGCATGAAAGGTACACCTTTGAATAGTTGTGTACATTGTTTGGTTGATAAACATCATAGAGTTTCATTTCATAAAAAAGCTTCTAACAAAAGATCAATATTTTAGAATTGGTTTATTCTAATGTTTGTGGTTCTATGAAGTCAAACCACTTAGCCGTGGTTCTTATTTTGTGACTTTCATAGATGATGCCTCTAGAAAAGTGTGGGCATATATATGTTTTGAAAACTGAAGACCAAGTGTTAGATTTGTCTAAACATTTTCATGCTATGGTGAAAAGAAAAATATGAAAATCTTTGAAATGTATTCGCACAGATAATGGTGACGAGTATATTGAGCCATTTGATCAATATTGTGGCATTAAACATATAATGAGTGTTCTCAAGACTCCACAGCACAATGGTGTAGCGGAAATGATGAATCACATTATTATGGAGAGAATCAAGTGTATGTTTTTACAGGCTAAATTGCCAAGATCTTTTTAGGAGGAAGCAATATATACTATATGATATCTAATTAATTTATCTCCTTCAGCACATTTCTAATTAATTTATCTCCTTCAGCACATTTCAATGGAGATGTTGCAGAAAGAGTGTGGACCAAAAAAATATATTTTCACACTTGAAAGTGTTTAGTTGTGGGGAATTTGTACATGTGCCTAAAGATGAGTGGTCCAAGCTTGATGATAAGGCCAAACAATGTATTTTCTTTGATTATACAAATGAGAAATTTAGCTACAAGTTATGACATCAAGTTGACAATAAGGTTATCAGAAGCAGGGATGTGGTCTTTTTGAAGACCAAACTATTGAAGATTTTGAGAAGATTGAGAAACTTAAGTCATGTGGATGATCTTTTTGACTTAAAAGTAATACCTTGAAATTCGGATGGGACCTATGCACATTTAGAATCGGTTGGGCCTAATTAGTTAATTTCAGGCCCAGTGTAACTTAAGATTATTTTCTTTGGGTTTGGGCCTATTTGGATATGTTTAGGCCTATTGGAAACTTATGGCCGAATGATAGACTTATGGGCTTCCATTTGAGTTGGGGCCTATTGAGACTACTTTTTGCCAAATGCCTATCACGTCTCTCATTTATTATATTACCACTTTTCCCTAAAACCCTAATCCATCTATTATATTTCTCTTGAGGGGGAGAGGAAGCTCCCATCACCTTCTTCTCTCTCAAACCTTATATTTATGCTCTTTCCTCTTGTTATCTTCCTATCTAGTGTAAAGCGCCATTAGAAGGCTTGGAGGCAGCATCAATCACCATTTTGGAGGAGAACTATAGGTAAGGTAAGTTGTCTTTTATTCTTTGCATGCTCCTCTATTTCTTGCCTTCTTTAGTGTTCTCTTATGCTATACTTATTCATGATATGTTTTCGGCCATTAATGGCCATATTTCAGTAGTGGGTTAGTGGATTTTAGTATGCGGGAGTTCATGTGGAGTCATTGCATGGGTCTGCTAGATAGCTAGATTAACTTGAGGGCCTACCCTCTCTTGTTAAACCAAACCAATATTGCTTCGGCCTCTACCCTCTCTTGTTTACCCTTGAATATTCTCTCCCCTCAACTTAACATCTCTATCTAAATTAGGTTAACCATCATTGAACCCTATCACTGATTGTACAACTTGGTGTTGACATTCCAACCAGATCTAGTTCTAGCCGAACACCCAGCCATTGAAGCCAGGCATTGTATAAAGTTACTGATATTCTAAATCAACCATTTTTTTGTTAAGTACAATAATTTATTAGATGAAGACCTTCCGAGGCTGAGGAAGCCTACCAAAAGCCTTAACGAATTACAAACAGAAAGAAAACAAAAACAACAACGAAAGAGAAAAACAACACTAACATCACCAAATAACTTCACCCACTAATCTCTCCCCCTACTGACCAGATTCGACCATTTGAATACAATGTCCTCGAAGGAGATGCCTTTCCCTTCCTCGTACAACCTCACCCAAAAATAGACCAATGCCTTGATCTCCAAAGCCACTTGAAGACTCTTACTTTTGAACACTCTTTTATATCTCTCCATCCACAAACCCCAAATAACCGCTAGAGGTGTCAATGCCACATCCTTTTCCCAAGTCCCCCCAAATTGTTTCCTCTCCAAGCCAAGAATAATTCCTTTATCGACTTGGAGCTACCCAACACACCCCAAACTCCCTCATTATCCGTGTCCATATAATCCAAGCGGTTCTACAATGTAAAAGCAAGTGATCCATTGATTGCCCACTTTGCAAGCACAATGGACAATGATCCACTAGTCTTACCCCTCTTTTCCACAAAAAAGTCATAGTTTGACGTCTCACTCGCACTGCACACCATGCTAGAAACCTCACTTTAGATAGAGCTTTGCGTCCCCAAAGTCTAGTTATTGGAAACTCCTCAGTCTCCCCTCCTTCCAATGCACCATAAAAATAATAAACGGAAAATTTACCTTTACTATCGTGATATATTCCACCATCTAGAATCGTTGCATTCGCTTATAATAAGTGTCTCTCCTACCTTACTCTTCAGAGCTTCCACACATGGAACCTCCCAATCATAAAGTTGACAACGAAAACCTAGTTCCCAAGCCAGTTGCTCGTCAATAGTAAATTGCTTCTCGCTAATGAAAGTAAACTTCTTATCTGAAATAAGAAAAAAGATCGTGAAACTCATACTTGGGATTTCTCTCCGTACACCATCAATCTTCCAAGAATAAAACCATATTCCCTATACCCACTTTAAACATCACACCCTCATTGAATTTCTATAAACCATTATTTCATAATACCCCTCCACACCCCACATCCATAATATCCTCTCGGCATACCACTACTCCACCCCATGGTTCCTTCTCCAAACTTACCCCTATGACCCTATGCTACAAATTATCCCTCTCCACCCCAAACCTCCATAACCATTTTCATTCAGAGCCTCATTCATGTTTCGTTAATCTCTAACACCTAATCCCCCTCATTCTTTTGGATTAGTGACCACCTTCCATCTAAGCAAACTAATTTTCCTACCATCTCCTTTGCCGCTCCACATAATTTTTTTTATCAATCGTACTAGTCTTTTCTCCACACTTGCAGGCATCGAATAAAGAGATAATAGTACATTGACATACTAGAAATAGTACTTTTGATGAGCAATAACCTGCTTTTTTTTGACAAGAATTTAGCTTTCTACCTAGCGAACCGATTTTCTATACGCTCAATCATGGGATCCCAAATAGCTTTACTGCTATAACTCGCCCCCAAAGGTAACCCAAGATATTTAGTGGGAAGAGACCCCACCTTACACCCTAAAATGGATGCTACTCCACTAAGACACTCGACTTCACCAACTCCAAAAACCTTTGATTTCGCTAGATTAATGTGCAACCCAGATACCACTTCAAACCAACATAACATTCCCTAAAGAAAAATAGAATCCACCCTCCCACTTTTGAGAAACAAAATAGTGTCATCTGCAAACTGAAGGCGTGAAATTAACGAACCATCCCTACCCACTTTAAATTCCTCCAGCAAGCCCACCTCTTTAGTTCTTTTCATCATTCGACTAAAGACTTCCACTACCAACACGAACACAAAGGGTGATAGCGAATCTCCTTGCCTAATACCCATAGAACTCCTAAAATAATTTACTAGGGAACCATTAACGAATACTGAGAACGAGACCTTAGTGATACACTGCCTTATCCATCATCTCCATTTTACCCCGAAACACATGCGCTCTAGAACATAGTCTAAGAATTCCCAACTAACATGGTCATATGCTTTTTCCATATCCAATTTAACAACCAAGCCAGGCCTCTCCTCTTTAATTCTATAATCAATGCAGTCATCAGCTATCAACATACTATCCAAAATCTGTCTACCTAGAACAAACACCCCTTGTTCCTCAGAAACCAATCTAGCAATCACACAACGAATCCTTAGAGCTAGAACCTAAGCCAAAATTTTATAAACACTCCCCACCAAACTAATGGGTCTAAAATCTCTAATATTCTCTACTCCTTGCTTTTTTTTTTTTGGAATGATGAAATAGAAGTGCAATTGGATCCATAATCTAAAAAGGAGTTCTCCTAAAATCTCTAACTAAGGCCATAAAATCCCGTTTTACAATCTCCCAACACATCATAAAGAATGCAATAGTAAATCCATCTAGTGCTGGAGCCTTATCCCCCTCCATCGTCTTCAAAACATTGATCACCTCTTCCTCAGTAATATTTTTTTCCAACATCTCGCTTTGCCCCTCTTCTAATCTCAAGAACTCAAGGCCATCTGCGCGCTCTCAGTCTAAATGATTGATTCTCTTTGTCCTCCTCTACCATCTCATGGTTTCATATGATAATTCTCTCTAAAGAGTTAACTCTTCTTCTGGTATTCGCCACCCTATGAAAAAGTCTTGTATTATTATCCCATTCCTTCAACCACCTATCCTATAGATTTCTGCCTCCAGCTAATCTCCTCCAATCTCGTAATTGAATTCAACTCCTCTCTCAATCTACTTCTCCAACATCTCTTCAGCAACCATCTATCACTTACCTTGTGTAAACCATGCTTGCCCTAGGAGTGAACGTATCCTCTCCACGTGGTGATCAAATGAGTCATCCATCCAATGGCTTGCACCCTGTAGCAACTATAGTCCGACCTCAAGCACATGCGCCTACCACGTCGACAACACCTCACTATAACATGCACTCACCCTGGCTAATGCAACACCAGTCATCATTGTCCTTAGGAACGAGCCTCCGTCATGATCATCAACTGTGCACTTACGCCTCATATCATCTGCATGATCATCAATGTATCCCATTAGACGTGGAAGTGTGGGAGGTGATAATAGATAGATAACACATTAGGGATTAGTTTTTGTTTATAGAATATTAATGTAATTTCTGAGATAAAGTGGTATCTTTGATAATAGATATAATCTCGTGGACCCCACTTAGTAGGGCCACCCTGGGTCTTATTTTTATAAACTAGTCACACCTAAGTAAAGACAAATGAGAACGATCAAGACTGGTCCATCAACCATCCTTGGCCTTCGATCGTTTTAGTAAGCTAACTCCCTTAGCCTTCAGTTTCACTATTGACTTCTCTTGACTATGATCTCCTTTGGACGTCAATTCCACCTCAGTTCTTTTGTTTCTCTTGGACAACGATTTCGTCTTGGCTACCCAATGTAACCATACATTACTCCATCAATTCAACCAGGTGTCCCACCCAAACATCAACAGGGCCTGATCGAGTACACAACCTTCAAAACCTTTCCAATTAACCGCCATCTGTACATCAATTATATGCAACTTTACCATTGGATGCTCACCACATACATCGTGCAGTACCCCTACGCCGGATGTCACCCTACCAGCTCGACATCGATCCAATGACTAAAATCAGGCATTGCGAAAGACATCCAATTCAATGGCTACGATCAAGATCAAGCAACGACACGATTGGTGATGACGATCATTCAATGACTCGATCAACAATGAAGATCACGCCGTGTAACAATTCAATCATATGATTAGCAGATAAACATACAACAACTTAATTGCACGATCAAAGTGTCAATCATACAGATGTTCCTGACCAAGCTATCAAGATCAAATCATCTAATAACTCAAATAAGACGATCAAGATTAATTAACCTGAGCAAGCAACTTCAATCCGATGGTTGTGATCAACCTAGGTAGCAACTCATATCAGATGGTCACGATCAATCCATGCGAGAGACAGTTTATGGTCACCGCTTAGGGAGGATTATATTTGGATATCTTCAATCGATCTATTTTATCGGATGCTTTTATCGATCATTTTATCAGATGTCTTAACAAAATCATTTTTATCAAATGTTTTTAATCGAATCCTGATTATCTGAGTCTTGATCAGATTAAACGAATCGAAATAAATCGGATTAGTCGAACCATGATTAATCGTGTTTTAATCAATTTATCGAATTTTGAATTATCAAATTGACGGGAATTTTGATATAATTGAATTCTTCAATGGTTCTAATCTAATAGTTCGATTATAGTATATCGATCGGTAGGTTCACGCTTTCACATTTTAAAAATGAAAAATTTACTCTGATTTTTATAACTATGATTAGATGATCGAGAGAAAACGCCTAACCTGCCTTTAATTCAAGCATTGGATTGAGGACACGTGACGCACACCTCAGGATTTGTGTAGTCGAAATCCGGGGCATTACAACTTGGTATCAGAGCTTTAGGCTCTAAGTCCGTCTGGGTAGATCAAACTTAAGATTAGATTTGACTTAACATAGGCTTAGTTATATGAAAGCTATTAAGATAAGAGAACACTTAAGGGTGTAGGACATTTCAGATGTCGCAGTCTCATGGCAAAAACTAGATGATGGACCCAAAGTGTTAGCCACGTGGACACTGCTAGAGGCTACTGACTGTATGGATGTTTGCCACATTTCTAGATGGACTTACGTAACAAAAATCGACTTGAGTAGTGATGCCTAACATTTGGATCATAATGCTTGAAATCCACGGTTTAAAATAAGCTATAAAAAGACTCTAATCCAACATATAAAAATTACTAATCAGAATGAATTTTGGTATGTAAGTCCAACTAGGAATTGGCAAAACATCTACAATGTCAGTGATCTCTAAGAGTATGCCACGTGGCTCATAATATGCTCCATGATCAACATGGATGTTTTGAAGAAAACAAAAAAATAAAACAACAAAGATAGTTAATAAATTATTAGTACATACCTCATTATTAAAATAGTAATAATCACATGGTTCAAGAGCCATAAATGTTATCATGTTGCATAGTGGTGTCGTTTTATTACTGGCCAAATATTACTCAAAATCCACGTATAAAAACAAATCACGAAAAAGACTCTAATCCAATAGATAGAAATAATTAATTATGATGAATTTTCGTATGTAGGTCCACCTAGGGATGGGCGAAACATCTATACGGTTATCATCTCTAAGTGTATGCCATGTGTAAGGTGTTGCTACATGTAAGGTGCATGTGCGTCATACATGGCGGTCCCCTGGTGATAATACATGCATGCATACATACATACATACACACACACACACAGACCATCTTTTTTATTTTATTTTGATCAACATAGTACATACCATATTTGATGGCCATTGCACTAACCATTAACCCGCACGCGCATGCATACTTTGCACTCAAATGCTTGAGATACCCGACATCTTTTGCCACATTAAACGAGTTTCTTAGATGTTTAAAGTTTTTCGATCCAATTGATAAGTGGCCCTACCTAACACATTTCTATGGACCCACTGACCGCATGGATGTTTAGTCCATCCCTTGGAGGATATAAGTACCAAAAATCAGATTGATTGATGATTTCTAACCCTTGGATATAGTACCCAAAATATATGCTTAAATCCGATGGCTACAATCACTCCTAAAGAAGTGCTGAATTCCAATGGCTAGAGATAACCAATCAGGGTGATTTTATGTGTGTATATCCACCAATGGGTGGGCTAAATATCCATGCGGTCAGTTTGGCAAAAAACATTCTCTAAATAGCAATACGTGAGGCCACTTGATCGTCTAGTGCAGAACCCATACGGAGCAAAAACTTTTCCAATTGAACCTGTCATATTTAGCCACATCAAACCGAGTCGTGAGGAACTCTTCTTATCAGAAATGAGTCATGAGGAAATTCAAGGGTGGGGTCCACAACTTTTGACATCTTCCTTTCAAAACTTTTGACCGCCGCTTCTCTAGTTGTAAGAGCATCTCCGCTTCTCTAGTTGTAAGAGCATCTCCAACCGTGCTCTATTTCTCCAAAATGGAGAGTTGGCTTCCTCCAACTGTACTCTAAAAGGGGTCTCTATTTTAGAGACCCCTCATGGGTCTATGAAAGGGGTCTGTATTACTGTTCATGGATTAAAATCTCTGTTTTAACCTTTTTCCTGTGTTATTTTAATTTTTAATACAAGTTGTGTCATGTACTTTTAAAAGGAAAAGTGGTTTTAGAGATAAAAATGAAGAGTCTGGTTGGAGTTCACACGGTAACCAAGGTACTGTAAAAGCACTTATAATAAATAATAATATTTTTGTGCTCCAAAATAGAGATCTCCGTTGCAGTTGCTCTAACTTGACTCTTAAGAGACCGACCAGTCAAGGGCCAGTTGAGACTGTACACATGGATTGACTCTTCAACGGTGCAGCTCGCTCGAAATGATTTTCCGACAGGTCACATCGCCTAAGGAAATCCATGAAACCACGGCTCTACTCTAGGTCACACCGACCTAAGGAAAGTCCATTGAACCACGGGCCACGGCTCCACTCCAAGTCACACCCTGACCCGGCACATTATATACAATGGCCGCTATTAACACTGCCGTTTTTTTTTTTTTTTTTTTGTAAGTAAACACTGCCGTTGTTATCACGGTATTTGGGACACTTTCATTTTTACTTTTTTGTAAGCAAGACGGTTAAAATGTTTGATATTATTTTCTTACTATGTTTTCAAATAAAATATAGGGTATTTTAGTAATAATTAGTAATACCTCCTTATACTTTCTAACTTTAGGATTACCCCCGACACCTAGTTTAACCATCATTTGACTAACGTTAGAAACATGCATCATGCGCTTGTTAATATTGCAGGTACAATGCTAACGACGTGCGATTCAAGTCCGTTTTAACTTAAGTCAACCACTGTTAAAATAAGTCAAAGGAGGTAATCTTACATTTTGAGAGCATCTCCAACCGATATCGCTATTTTAGAGCACAAAAAAAAAACTATGATAAAGTGCTTTTCCAACACCTTGGTTACAGTGTCAACTCCAATCGCCATCTCTATTTTAATTTCTAAAACATTGTTCCTTTAAAAAGTAATGACATAACTAGTATCAAATTTTAGTATAATACACAAAAAAAAAAGGTTAAAATAAGAATTATAGAACATAAACAGTGATAGAGACCCCTTTTACAAGTTCATTTGGGGTCTCCAAATTTGGAGATTGAGATCTCTAAAATGGAGACCCTTTTAGAGTATGGTTGGAAGGTGGATTCCACTTGACAGTGCTCTATTTTAGAGAAATAGAGCATGGCTGGAGATGCTCTGAAGGTATAAGGGGGTATTACTAATTACTTTCAAATTTCAGGGGAGGTGTTACTAAAATACCCGTTGTAAGAAATAGATCTCATTGTAACGACGGTTAAAAGTTTACTGTTATTCTACTCCACACGGCCAGGCTTTGGATGCATGTACTGTGAAATGCATTCTTCATATATTGCTCTCTTATTTGTCTATGTTGTTTCCCTCGATTAACAATGGCTATTACAACAATATTTGTTTGGTCTATAGTACTACTTGTTTCCTCTTTACAAGGCTCCCATGCTCAAATTCCTTCTAATATATAACCCCGAATTCAACACTCACCGCTGGAACCAATTCCTCTTGGCACTCTCCCTCTAGCGATTTCACATTCGGTTTCTACCCTCTTGGCGATGATCGCTTCCTTATTGGAATTTGGTTCGATATGATCCCAGAGAGAACGCTGGTTTGGTCGGCAAGACGAGATAATCCAGCACCAAAAGGATCGACAGTCTAAGTTAACAAGGGACGGTCTGCTTGCAGTCACATACTCCGATGGGGAGGTGTATAATATATACCAAGGCACTCCTGCAAGTTCAGGGTTGATGCAAGACAATGGCAATTTTGTGTTGAGAGGAGACTCTGATTCCCAAGTCCTTTGGCAGAGCTTTGATTCTCCGACGGACACTCTCTTACCAGGCCAAATTATTGTCGGGGGTCGGAAACTCTATTCCAATGTGAATGGGACAGTGGACTACTCGACGGGAAGATTCATGTTGGAGATGCAATTCGATGGCAATCTGGTGCTTTCTGCATACCGTTTCCAGATCCTGGTTACTGGTTCAGTGTTACTTCAATAGATAATGTGAGTATGGTTTTCAACCAGAGTGCGTTCATGTACCTTGTCATGAATAGCAGTCATATTATCAAAAATTTAACTACGAATGTGCCGCTGCCTGTCGAAGATTATTATCACAGGGCAACGCTCGATGACTATGGAAATTTCCAGCAATGTGCCTATAGGAAAGGAAATGGAAGCCAGTGGACAAAGGTGTGGAGTGCAATTACAGAACCTTGCACTGTAAATGGTATTTGTGGGTTGTATGGCGTCTGCACTTCACCTGATAACCAAAGAGTTAACTGTTCTTGCCTACCGGGTACCTCTCCATTGGATCCTAGCAATCCTTCCAAAGGATGCTTCGAGGAGGTCGTGCCATATCAGTTTTGTGGAAAGAATCCATCTGTGATGAACTTTACAGTAGAAGTGATCAATGATGCCGATTTTCCCAATGGTTATCGGTATGATTTGGGGAAATTCGCCCCTGCAACGTTGGAGAGTTGCACCAAGGCAGTCATGGATGATTGTTACTGCACAGCTGCTACATTCAAGAATTTGACTTGTACAAAGAAGTGGATGCCTTTGATGATCGCTAGAAAGAGTAATCCTTCTACTAATGGAAGAAGGGCATTGATCAAGGTGGCGACGAGAACTAGCCGTGTTGATACTGGAGATGGTGATAGAAAGAATTCTGATTCACGGGTTCTTACTTAACGAAAATGAAAGTGATAACCATCTTCTTCAGCTTCTTCCTTGAAGATTCTTGCTTAACGAAAATTAAAGTAAGAACCATCTTCTTCAGCTTCTTCCTTATTCCATCTTCACTTTTGTCTTTCTTAACTAACCCTTGAAACTAGCGTCGCCTTCTTTATTCACGTCAATGGCACATAGACAAGCTGCAAAGAACTGTAGAGGACACCAGGATGCTATAAAATAGAAGACTAGAAGGAAATCCTTCAAACTTGCATCACCTTCGTCTTTCTTCACCTTGAATGAAGTATAAATGAGTTGCAAAGAGCTATAAATGAAGGAAATGAAGGGAAAGAGCTGTAGAGCAAGAAAATGGAGGAAAAGATATAGAAGAAGAAGGAAATTGAGGGAAAGAGCTGAACAAAACTGACATGGTACTGTGTCAGTCAACTTCAAATCAAATGATGCTATCAATTCAAACTGATATTAGCTGGAGGGTAGTATGGGCATTTTAAAAGAAAGGCCTTAATGGGCAAACGATTAAACCAAAGTGTATATAGTTTTGTAGATGGGCCTAAATGGTCGATAATTTTGTAAATATGGACTTAAAAGTGATTTTCCCCAGATTACTACCCAAAAAACAAAATACAGGGTTTATACTGAAAAATAAAGACAACTTCAAAAAACCACCTCAAACTCTAGAGGAAAAAATTTAAGATAAATGTTTGGCAATCATAGATATGACAATTAGGAATTCAAAACCTTGGAATAAGTTAAAAATATTATGAGTGAAAAGTAATGCCCAAAATAGTGAGATGAATAAAAAAACTTACACATGTAAACTACGAAAATACTCTTCATTGCATAACTCATAAATAATTTAAACCAGTGTAAATAGTTGAATTTGAATTTGCAAACCACTTGATATAGGAAATCAACAAGTTGAGGATCATGAACAAAAAAATACACAAGTTAAAAATCAACAAAAAATAAATGAAAATCGAAAAGACCTATAAGCGTCCAAACTAAGTAAATGACCGTCACCATTTATGCATGTATAATGGAGGACCATGAACCCAATGGTCCAAGTTGTGTATTTTTTGTTACGGTATAAAACCCCTTAGAGTTTATTATTGTAGTTTTAGAGAGGACTTTTAGGTTTTAGAATTTTTCTTTGGATTCGTCGTTGAGGGCTCATGTAAAAGAAATTATCTTGTACTTGTTACTCACTAGTGAAGAAGAGGACTCCATTGTCATTGTCCTATAGACATGGGTATCTTGCCGAACCACTTAAATTTTATATATCTTTGATTTTCTCCTCTTCTACACTTTTTTGGTGTATTTAATTGTGTTTGCTATGTTGTTCTCAATAGCAAGCAGCACCGACATCATGATGGGAAGGAGAGAGAGACGTATGGAGGGAGAAGACAATTGAAGAACAAAAATTGTAGCCAAATAATTATAAAAATGCTTCGTGACCCAATAGAAAATGACATTTTTCTTGGATGAATAGAACTTTGAGTATAAGATTGTACTTGTCCAAGAGAAAAATAACAAGTTGACCAAGAAAATGAGAAGTATTTTTCATGAACGAATGAAACTTAGGTGGCGTTTGGTAAATTAAGTTATCAGATCTAAAAGCTTAAAGTGTTTAAGATCTGGTAGCTTAATGACTTATGTCTGAATTAGGTTGTTTGGCTAAGGTCTTAAGTCTTAAAATTAAGTCAAGGGCATTGTAAGTATTTTGAAATGTTTATTAGGATACTTTCGTAAGTTTTTAAAAGAGAAAGGTTTGAGAAAAGGGCATTGTTGGTATTAAAAAAGAATCAAGGAATCTTTTTTAAAGATTCATTCACTTACCGCAATAAGTGAAGGCTATCTTGAGCTTCCCCTTAACAAAAGAACGGTGGTCCTACTCTATGTGACCGAGGTCGTCCGCTGAGGTGATTTCCATCTTCCATGTAGCTAAGGCTTGACAATAGAGACTTTTGAATCCCGCCTTTGTCAATTCCAAGACAAAATTTATAGACAATTATTCTAATCTCCCCATTAAAAGACCACACACCTCTCCCCTTATGTATAAACCCACCCAAATAAGAAATACAAGAATCTAGAGTAGGAGTCTTCGAATTCCAGAGGAGCGGGCTTCAAATTCTAGAATAGCATGCTTCAGATTCTATAGGAACATTCAATACGATAAGTACCTGTAATGCAAACACACAAACAACTTTCTCTGCCAAAGAAACTAAATGATTACTCCCCCTTAGTATAATAATCATCAAATAATACGACATAATACCACGCAACTCTCCCTTAGTACAATAATATCATCAAATAATACCACATAATACCACACAACCACATATCACAGATAATTGTTCTCCCCTTTTTGTCATGAATTGACGAAGAGACTAGGCAATTATAGGAACATGATAGCATGGTAGTATCTAGCATAATATATGGCATAAAGAGAACAAAATAGTTATGTCTACAGATAAAAACATGTCCATCCAAAAAAATAATAACCATGAGACATAACCACAATCCGAAAATAGTAAAACAACATGTCCAAGTCTCAAAATAACAACAAAAATCACCATCATATCAAGTATCTAAACAAAAACTAATCATCATTGTCTTCGTACATCTTCATCTTCATCTTCCTCATCTTCATTCTCTTCATCTTCATTATCCCTGACATCATCTTCTTCGTCTTCATCTTCTTCATCTTCAGCTTCTTGTCCTACAACTGAAGCTGGAATATCCTTAGGAGGCAAGTCAGGGAACACCTGATATTGAGAGTGAAAGGACACCGTAATCTACTACTGGCAACGCGATAGAGATTGCATTTGTTGAACAAGAGTATCCATTTTTGTAGAAAGTGGGTCAATGGACATTCATGACTCAGATAAAACCCTTAAACAACCACTTCCTATCATTAGGGCAACCTCTAGTAAGATGCATGCAAGAGAATCTTGAAGTTTTAATTAGAATACCAAAAGGAAGATCACATTTGCGATTTTCAACATTAGAAGTTTTCATTCTTATACCAATTGAAATTCCTTTTCAACTACTATGACAAGTCCTAGAGTGGGTTGAATAGGACAATTAAAATTTCTTTGCAACTTACAAGATGGAAATCCAAATTAACATGTAATCTCATGAAAAATTGTTCAAGGCATTAAATATTTTAGCATTCACCCATAAATAAGATTGTTAAAATAATATGCTTGAGACAAAACACCAAAGATTCACAATCGCACAACACATGGATTATACTGGTTTGGTGTTCTCATACCTACGTCCACTTTCAAACACTCGATAAGAACATTATATTATTCACTCAATCATGCATTACAACACTTTTCAATTGAATGAACAATCGGCTAAGAATCCACTTAACCTAACACTCAAGAATTACTCTCGAAGCACCTAGTAAGTCAACTAGCTAGGCAAGAAGAATCAAGAGCACCTAAATTCTAAAGGGATGTACAATCCCCAACTTGGTCACAGTGAATAATCTCACCAAGGGTATATGCAAATAAGAGTTTACATATATTGATAGTAAATATACATCTAAAAGGCTATCCACTTAATTGATACTGAGTGCTTTGGTGGTGCGATTTCCGACCATCAGGTGGTGCAATTTTTGGGGATAATATTTCCTTTTTGCTCTGTTCCATGGGTACTAGGGAGTTTATCCTCCTCTAGGGGTGGGCTCGGTTTTCTCGAGCATATTTGCTGGTCTCCAGATCCAGCCTTACTTTTCATTTAATTTTTTTGGCCTCTCAGTTTTCGAAGAATTGTAGGATTCGTTTTTCTTGCCAGCGAAATCCACCCGATCACACGTGGCAAGACTTATACTCAAATCCTTCTTAGCTTTTCCATTCTGATCCAAATTTAATATTTTTATTTTACTGGAGGGAGGTGTTCATTATTAAGCCCTGACATCTCTGACGATTATCAATCAGTAGTCACTTTTGCAAATACATCACATTCCCATATGAAGGAGCACTTATTTCATCCTCCAGTTATCATACTCCCACTAGTCTTACAACAGGAAAGACGAAGCACTAGTTTTCCCCACATACGCCCATTAATGGCAGATTCTTCAGCACATGACCAACAAACTCTGGAGAGGTTGAGTGAAGAGCTCTCCAAAAAACTATCCATGGGTTGTCGAGCGGGACCTGTGGTTCTTCCCCGGCCAGAAATTGAACAAGAAGGTGCTCAAGAGTGGAAGTTTGCTGTGGTTGGGAAACTCCTTACGGAGAAAAATGTCAACCCTATGGCGGTAAAACAAAGCCTCTCAATTGCATGGAGAAATGTCAGGAGGTTTAAGCTTATGGACATGGGAGGGAATGTTTTCGGATTCCTTTCCACAAATGGTCGTGATCAGGAATGGGCTCTTGATGAAGGGCCTTGGACAGTTCATACGCACCTGATGGTGATGCTTAAATGGAGTTCAGCCCGATCACCTGCTGAAACTATATTTTGGTATTGCCCCTTCTAGGTCTAGGCACACGGAGCCCCAGAAGAACTGTTCAAACCCTTGACAACAAAAGACCTTGCCAAACAGATAGGAGAACCCATTAAAGTTGACTTTATTGAAGATGATGAAATCATCAAATGTAAATTTCTTCGGTTCCGAGTCAAAGTGGACCTTCGGAAAAGCTTAACTCTGGGAGTTTGGATGCCCTTTCAGGACAACTGGTATTGGATTGCTTTCAAGTATGAACGTTTACCTTCTTTTTGCTATCTATGTGGACGGGTTGGACACACAGACTCTCAATGTGGAGGGGAAAAAATAGAATACTTCGATGCACAGTTATCAACTTTCTAGGCAAATCCTGATACCAAGCAATATGGTGCATGGTTGAAGGCGGAATCGAGAAGCACAGAGGAAAATGGAATGCAACTTGAATTCTCAGGGATCCCCTCGTACTTAGTGCAACAAGCGAAAGCAAAATCCTTCCCCCACGCAATAACTTACAATAATGGAATTGCTTCCTCCCAAAAAGATTCGCTATGATGTGGTCGCAGGGAAGACTGAACATCTATGCAAATTGGTTGACATTCACTCCGCCAGCACCACAAACCCAACACTACGGAGTAAAACTGGAGAATCTTCTGGCAGTACATCCTCATCTCTTGTTTCCCAAGCCTCTCAGAGCATAGAAAATGTTATGATGGTACCAGCACGGAAAAGAACAATGCAAGAAGCATGTGAAGAAGTAGGGTCGAGGAAGAAAACATGGCCTCCTCAGCCTTGCAAACAACCCATCCCCAATCAAGCCTTAACAATCAGCTCCGCATTCTAACCAAAACCGTTCCTTTCATCTGGATAAATTGGCTCAGTTCTTTAATTTGTTGGAATCTATCAATTCATTTTTTTATGGGCGTGGGTGGCAGGCCCTTATCCGCCCCCCAGGGTAATATGTTAATCATGGCCTAGAATTGTCGAGGGAGTGGGAAACCCTCCACAGTTCGGGCTCTAAAAACCTACCTTAGAGAGCAAAATCCTGATATAATATTCTTATCTGAGACCAAAGGTACCAAGGAAAAAAGTGCTCTGTTAATTCGATCATTGGGATTTACACATTATGTTGTCATGGAAGCAGTGAATTATAGTGGTGGTCTTCTAGTATGTTGGAAAGAATGGGTGTAAGTAAACCTACTAGATCAAAGTATGAGAGGCATTAATCTCAAAATCATTTCAGAACCCAGTTACAACCCTTGGACTCTATCTCTTATTTATGGAGATCTGCGATTTGGTCATCGAAAAACTCTTTGGAATGATCTCCATGCAAAAGCTCAAATTACTTATCATCCTTGGGTCATATTGGGTGATTTCAATGACCTTTCAGCAGCATGGGAAAAACGTAGTCATTCTTCAACTACCCTAATCTATAATCAATCCTTCTTGGACTTCTTGCATCAGAATGATTTCACTGATCTCTACCAAATCAGCATTCCAAGCCCTCAGCACACTGCGTCACCTCACTGTGGAATAGAGCACAACCCACCCCATCTGGAAAAAAATTTGGCTCCTTCCACAACCTTACAGAATTCAAATGTTCACGTGGAAACTTTTCAGAAATATCCTCCCCAATCAGGTGACAATTCATAGGCAAATCAGACAATTCTCTCCAGAATGTCCTCGTTGTCATGCCCTTGCTGGAGACATCTCATCATGCATTATTTAACTGTCCGATTAGTACTCAGTTGTGGTTCGCCTCTCCCCTATCTCTTCGCTGTGAGTACTAGTCAGCAGAGGAATGTGAGACATGGATAATGGAAAAAATCATGCCGTCTGCCAACCAAACTGAAGTGGATTCTTTCCAAACTCAGTACATTTGCACATTTCTTTGGAAGCTTTGGGATCTTCATAATAAAGTAGTGCATAGCGCCCAGACAGAGCACCCAGCACAATTCTTAAGGGGTATCTATTCCTACATCGAATCAGAAAAGACCATCCCCAAAACTACTAAACCAAACACTATTTGGAAACCACCACCAGTTGGCACGCTGAAACTAAACACTGATGCAGCATGGCAAAAAGCAACTGGACATACTGGATTGGGTTTTGTGATTCGAAATGACGCTAAAAAGTGTGTTGGCAGGAAGTAGTCGAGCTCAATCCTTCTCTGTAGAAGAAGCAGAAATTCGAGCCATAAAATGGGAGCTAGAACAAGCAAAATCTTTTGGAGTCCAGGTACTCGTAGTGGAATCTGATGCCATGATGATCGCTGAAGCGCTAAAGCAAAAATCCACTGCTCTAAGTTTGTCCTCTTCAGCCATCCTAGCTGATGTTTTGGGTTTAGTTCATCTTTTAACTGTCTTCATTTTGTTTACACACTGTGAGATGATAATGCGGTGGCTCACTGTGTAGCCTCTAAGGCGCTCTCCTTTAACACACCTATGGTATGGGACAGTGGTTATCCTCCTTGGTTGTCAATTATTTTACAGAAGGATACCTCCCATGGCCAGCCTTGTACTGACTTTCCTTTTCTTATATGAAGGTCTTAATTACAAAAAAAAAAAAAAATGGAATACTAACATTTAAATGAATCCAAACCAAATAGGTTGAATCTTCAAAAGAAGTTTCAACAAAAATTTTCCACTCATAGAAATTCTCCTCTACTCGTACAAGAGGAAGACTAGAGATGATAGAGGAGTGGAAGCAATTAAGTCTTAGAAGTCTCCACAAAAGGATGAAGTTAGGGCTAAACAGGTGAGACTCACAATGAATCAAACTCTTTTAATCTTCATAGGATATCAAAGGGGATTTTTGGGCAAAAGAATATTTTTCTAACTAGGGTAAAGCCCATATATAGAAGTGGCTAAAACCACTATTCGCTAAAACCGATAAGAAACACAATTTCGCTAAAACCGTTTCCCGCAAAAGCAAAAGCAAAAGCCTTTTCTGAACGGCTTCTACTTTTGGCCAGTTAAGGGCTTTATTGACTTTTTTAAAGTACTTTTGAAAATTCATCCAAACACCATTTTATAAATGCTTTAAAACCGCAAAAGCTAGATTATTGCAAATTCTAAGCTTACCCAAACGCAGCCTAAAGGAGAAGAAAACAACTTAAAATAAGCTTGTTGAGGAAGTAACACTCTCAAAAAATTGCGCGGTCACCCAAATCGCGACCAAGTCAAAGATCTAAAATTCTAGGTTTAGTCGACCGCTCTTTGTGTGTGGTTGGCCGGTCAGGGTTAGAAGCAACTCCAAGGGGTGGTCGGCCGCACAAATTTGGCGGTCTAACCGAAAGTAGAAGCCCTTAGGGGCGGTCGACCACACCTATGTGATGGTCGGCCGCTTGGATACAGAAAGTGGCGGTTGGCCACACCAAGGTTGCAGTCGGCCGCACAAGTGAGGCCGAAGGGAACAAGAGGCCGGTTGACCTCTCAAATCTTACGGTCGACCCCCTGACAAAAGAATGGTGATCCTACTCCGCACACACCGAAGTCGTCCGCTGAGGTGATTTCCATCTTCCATGTCGTTAAGGCTTTCATTAACCGTTGACGTGATCTCCATCTTCAACATTGCTAAGCCTTTACTAAATGTTGAGGTGATCTTCATCTTACTTTAATCTTCTCTGATGAGCTAGTTGTAAGGAATATTTTCATATTCAATTTGGCAAAGATTCTGTTTGACATAAAAACATTCTTGTAACCATTCTTACGAGCACCAATGTAGTGTGGAATGTCGTGGTACGCATAATTCGCCGACTACTTGAAGACTAGAAGACAGAGACAGCAAGAATCAGACGGTTGATGACAGGAGTCATCTGAGTAACTGCCTATTTGTCAATTAAAGATCGTGTACGCTCGATTAGGAATGTAAGTGACTTAGTGGCCATAGGAATAGGTTTAAAATGAATAAAATATAATGGTCAAATCTAGTCATTGGACAGACCCGAGTCTGAGTCAAAGATATTAACTAATGGGAGAGTCCGATCGATTGGAACTTGTCCAATCAATTGGACATAGCCCAATCGATTAGAAGCTACGAGGCAGAAACTTATTTCAGACCAATCGATTGGAGACTCAGTGAAATCGATTAGAGTCTTCGGGACATAAACTTATTTGAGTCCAATCAATTGGAGACCTCTGTGTAATCGATTGGAGCATACGAAACAGGAAACTTATTGAGGCCAATCGATTGGACACTTATACCCAATCGATTGGACATGGCCCAATCGATTGGACCTAGAGTACAATCGATTGGACCTTGCACGAACTCAATTTTTCTCAGATCCGAATTTCTTGGTTCCATTATCTCACGTTCTACATAACTAAGGGTCACGAAATTCTATAAATGCAACCCTTCTATATCTTCTCTAAACACACACAGAGACACAGAGTTATTCAATCTTTCAGGAGAGAGAAGAAAATATTTATTTATTAGAGTGTCCATTCGAAGAGTAATAAGCTTGTTTCTCATTCATATCTTGTGAGCTTGTTCCTCTTCTTGATCAAAGCCAAGTGCTTGATCCATCCTCAGCTTAGGTCTTCCACTCATATATTCGACAAAGTAGCCTGAGTGTACCAGTATGACTCAACACCTTTTGAGCAACCTAGGGTTCAGGGTGTAGTGAATCATTCACCTTCTACAAAGGTGGGAGTGTTAAGAATTAAGATCGGAGGAGCCGATCGATGATAGGTTTGGGGTGTACCAAACTGAACAAGCGAACAAGGCTTCTTGGCTAGAAGGGCGTGCATGAATTCGTAGCGTTGATTCAGAGGACGTGGACGCATCATGCAGTAGGCCTTGGCTAAGGTTGGAAGCTGTATTTGCAACGGTACTGTGTAGGTAACCTTTGTTTCGTTTAACTTTTCAGTTAGTGATACTTTTCGTCTGGACGTGTGTGAGACAGCACAAACATCTGGAGGCACAAAAAAGGCCAAATCTTATGGAGTCACTACCAACCCTTTTTTTAACGGTATGATTGGTCACCGAGTTTGAAAATAGATAATGCTATACCTTTTTAAAATGAGCAAAATGCAAATTAGTGACTCCATTGATCTACTAACCATTTGAGAGATCATTAGGTAAGTGAGTCATTTATAAATTAGGGAAGGTGTTAGGCATCCCAACTTACACGTATTTAAACGGTTACCTACTCTTGTACCCTCAATCATCATCTAAAGTTACCGTTTAAGAAAAAGAATAATCTACATTTAAAAGAACATAAAAGAAAAATATAGGAATACCCTATTATGCAAGCATTTTGGGTTCTCCACATATATTAGGGAGAAAAAGAGAGAACATAAGAGAAAATATGGGAATACCCTACTATGCAAGCATTTTGGGTTCTCCACATATACTAGAGAGAGAAAGTAAAAAAAGACAACATAAGGGAAGCAAGAAAGACAAACTAAAATAAGGAACTAACTAATCATACAATAATCTAAAGCTAAGTAAATAGAATAAAAGAAAATTAAATAAATAAAAAAAAATAGGGTGGCATAGCCTTCCTATGTGGTTACATTGCTAGAGAGAGAAAATAAAAAAAGTCATCATAAAGAAAATAAGAAAAAAGAACTAAAATAAAGAACTAACAAGGCATATAATAGAAATTAAAGAGAAAAGAAAAATAACAAATAAAGTAGGGTAGCTTAGCCTTCCCATGTGGTTACATTTTTAGAGAGAGAAAGAACTTATGTTGTTTGCATTGTACCTTGCAAATGGTCATTCTTCTTTCCTTGGCCTTTTCTTCTTCTTTCTCTTCTTCTTGTTCTTGAAAAAAGAAAAAATGAAGTGAGCAAAAATAAAAGTTCTTCTTCCTTTCACTTAATCTCTTAAAACAAGAGAGGTCTTTGGAGGATTTTTTATAAAAGGAGGAATGAGGTATTTATAGGTAAAAAGTAAAGATTTGGGATAATTTGAGAATAAAGAAAATGATAGTTTAGTCATTTTAGGGTAAAAAAGTAAAATGGAGTTTGTCCTATATGGATATGTTAAGGAATTTTCTAATTTGTTAAGAAAAAGTTGGACAATCTAGAAAGTTAAAAAGTTATAGAAAATTTATGTGTGAAGAATAAACAAAAAAGGTATGGATAAAATAAAAAGTATGAGAGTTTGGTGAGTTGGATGGATAAGCTTGAGTAATATCATCAAAGTGTGTCATGATGTATTAACCTTAGTATATTTACACACATCAATACCATACATCAAGAGTTTTGATCAATCATTGATAAAATGCTCATTTTAAGTCTAAAATTGACAAGACAAAAATATTTTGAAAAATTATTCAAAGTACTTTTTAAAGGTAGACATCTCATTAGCATACAAATTGTCAAAAATTGAGATCATTTAAGAATTAGCCAAACAAAAGCCTTGATCTTATAATCGAGCCATTAGATTTTAGTGAAACTGCTTCTCTTTTAAAAGATGAATGAGTTAGAAACAAATACTTTTAGTTTTGATCAAATCTAACGGTAAAATCAAACATATAAGCAATTTTTGACCATTTATCAATAAAAGTCAAACCTTTAATTAAATTCTCATAGCTTAAGATGGGGCTTTCTAATTACGGTTTTGGGTTCTAAAAGTGTTATCTAAAGATGGCTGAAGTAACTAAATGGGGTTCTACGATTGGTTAAAAATATCCAAAGGGTTGAGATGAGTTAAGTAATCCATCGACCAATAAAGAAGAAGCTCAAGACCATCGATCGCCAAGTTAGAAGATCGTGCCAAAATGAAGTGTCTAAACCGTGGTCCCGTGGTTTTTCCTTGGCTAAAGTTTCCACGTAAAAATTTCTTGTCTTGTGTGATTGTTTATTTGTATTTTACTATCTATCCTGATTAGACCAAACAACAAAAAGAAAATATACTACAGAGGTATATTCGATTTGAGTCGGTTGTGATAATCTTTAATCAAACAACTAGGGCATGCGATTTTGTTCTCCTACTATTGACCAGTAAAACTATGTAGGTATAATTAATTTTAAATACCTAATCAACCCCCCCCCTTCTAGGTATATTGGATTAAAGAAAATGGACCAGTGTTATTTCACTAGTAAAGTTCATGGGCTTGTCGATGCTCCAAGTCTCCATATCACATAGAATATAATAAAAAACAAGTGAACTAACAAAAGTTCCTGTAATTGACAATAGAGACTTTTTAATATTGAGAGAGAAGAGTACACAAATGAGTGACTAACCAAGAAAAAATAAGAAAAACTCCAAAGGACCTATAAACCTCCAAATTATGTAAATAACTGTCACCGTTTATACATGTATAATGGAGGACCATGAACCCAATGGTCCAAGTTATGTCTTTTTTTGTGTAACAATATGAAACCCCTTAGAGTTGACTATTGTAGTTTTAAAGATGAGTTTTAGGTTTTAGGATTTTTTTTGGATTCATCATTGAAGGCTCCTGTGAAAGAAATTGTCTTGTACTTGTTATCTCAATAATGAAGAAGAGGATTCCGTTGTCGTTGCCTTTTAGACGTAGTTATCCTACTGAACCATGTAAATTTTATATATCTTTAATTTTCTCTTCTTTTGCACCTTTTTAGGCGTATCCGATTGTGTTTGTTATGTTGTTCTCAACAATAAGCAGCATTGACAGTATGGTGGAGAGGAGAGAGAAAGACGTATGGAGGGAAAAGACATTTGACGAACAAAAATTGTAGCCAATTAATTATAAACAATGCTTCATGACCAAATAGGAGATGTCATTTTTCTTAAATGAATAGAACTTTTGAGTATAATATTATACTTGTCCAAGAGAAAAATGTAAGGAATATTTTCATATTCAATTTAACAAAGATTCCGTTTGACATAAAAACATTCTTGTAACCGTTCCTATGAGCACCAGTGTAGTGTGAAGATGTCGTGTACGTTCAATTAGGAAGGTAAGTGACTTAGTGGCCAAAGGAATAAGTTTAAAATGAATAAAATATAATGGTCAAACTTAGTCATTGGACAGACCCGAGTCTTAGTCAAAGATATTGACTTATAGAAGAGTCCGATCAATTGAAACTTGTCCAATCGATTGGACATAGCCCAATCGATTGGAGGACTTTGCAAAATCGATTGAAAGCTACGAGGCAGAATATGATAAATGCCCAATCGATTGGAGACCTCTGTAAAATCGATTAGAGGCTACGAGGCAAAATATGATCAAAGCCCAATCAATTGGACACATCTATAAAATCGATTGGAGTCCACAAGACAGAACATTATCATAGCCCAATCGATTAGAGACCTTTGTAAAATCAATTGGAGCCTTCGAGACAGAAACTTATTTGAGGCCAATCGATTGGACTTAACACGATTTGAATATTTCTCAGATCCAAAATTCTTGGTTCCACTCTCTCACGTTCTACAAGACTAAGGGTCACATATTCTATAAATACAACCTTTTTATACATTCTCTTAACACACACAGAGTGACACAATACTTCAAGAGAGAGAAGAAAATGTTTATTTTAGAGTGTTCATTCGAAGAGCAAGAAGCTTGCTTTCTCATTCACATCTTGTGAGTTTGTTCCTCTTCTTGATCAAAGCCAAGTGCTTGATCCATTACTCAGCTTAGGTCTTCCACTTAGATATTCGACGTAGTTGCCTGAGAGTACCAGTATGACTCAACACCTTTGAGCAACCTAGGGTTCAGGGTGTACTGAATCCTTCACCTTCGATAAAGGCGGGAGTGTTGAGAATTAAGATTGGAGCAACTGATCGACAGTAGGTTTGAGGTGTACCAAACTGAACAAGCAGACAAGGCTTCTTGACTGGAAGGGCGAGCGTAGATTCGTAGCGTTGATTTAGAGGACGTTGACGCATTGGTAGTAGGCCTTGGCTAAGGTTGGAAGTTGTATTTGCAACGGTGCTGCGTAGGTAACCTTTGTTTCATTTAACTTTCCAGTTAGTGAAACTTTCCGTCTGGATGTGGTCCCGTGGTTTTTCCTGGCTAAGGTTTCTATGTAAAAATCTCATATCTTGTGTGATTGTTTGTTTGTATTCTGCTATCTATCTTGATTAAACCAAACGACGAAAAGAAAATATACCATAGAAGTATATTCGATTTAAGTCGGTTGTGATAATCTTTTATCAAACAACTAAAGCATGCGATTTTGTTCTCCTACTATAGACCAGTAAAACTGTATAGGTATAATTAATTTTAAATACCTAATTAACCCCTCTTTCTAGATATATTGGATTAAAGAGGACGGACCGGTTATTATTTCAAAAAATAACAAGTTGACCAAGAAGAGCAGAAGTCATTTTTCGTGAACGAATATAACTTAATGTAGATGCTTCGATATGCACGTGCTTATGTGGATGCCACATGAAAAACTTAGAGCCACGTAGAAACCTTAAGGTAGGGCAACAATGCATAGTCAATACTTTGGTAACATAAGAGATATCGTATTGGAGGTTGTGAAGGTGCCTTGTTGACTTCATTCTTTTGTCGACATGAAGCATCGACATGAAATGTTGAGGCCTTAGGGACTGACATACTGAGAGAGAAGAGTACACAAATGAGTAACCAACCAATATGATTATAGGTATGATGTCACTTCCACATTGGATGAAGTATTTTGATCATTACACCTCTTAGACCCAAGTCTATAAATACTGTTGTAGAGAAAAGAAATAGGGACACCTTTTTCGAGACCAAATCTCTCTCTCTCTCTCTCTGTCTCTCCCTCCTGTCCAGTTGTCTGATCTCTTATGTTCTCTCGGTCTAACGAAGATGGAACCTAAACAGCTAATGACTTAGCTTAGGTGGGTCTCCTAGACTACCTTTCCCCGCTCACTAGACATCCATCACTTGCCTTATCCTTCGACACTTAGTAAAATATTTTACTTTCTCATTGTTTCCAAATTTTTTTAGCCAAACCAAACATGCTGAAAACATGTTTTTGGAAAGAAATCTACTTTTTTATGGCAAACAAAATGCATACTTATTTCCTTGAAAATCCAAGCATTATGGGTATTCTCTCATTGTTTTCATGACACGTTTTCTTTGCATTTGTCGGTCATGAGTTATACTATCGAGTTCGGGTATCTACATGCCCTCTTACTCTTTTATTACTTGTTTTGTTATAGATGGACTTGACACAATGCATAGTGCACTAATTTGTCAGTTCCAAGCCTGGGCTGTGGACCTTGATAGTATTTGATCAGGCTTGGGTTGACCAATTAGAACCAGAGGAGGTTGCTGGTTAGCTTTAGTTAGACTTGATCATGGTTCAAGTGGCCCAGCCCATTTCTACTGTGTCCAAATCCCCAAAAGTATGCTCCACCAGCCTCAAGCCTGCACAAAATGCACGAGCAGGTGGGTAGGGCAGTACAGGGTACCCTCACTGAAATATGGATGAACAAAGAGGGCAAAGAGAGAACTTTTTCCTTTTCCTTTTTCATCTTGTGCTGTCAATTGGATAGGGGTAGTTGCTTCCCTAACAAATGCTGGAGAGAGAAGTGAAGGGTTTGTTTTGAGCCATCATTGACTCTACTACTCCTGGGACGTGCTAAGAGTTATAAGTTATTGCATACTCTTGATAAATGGAACCCAGTTACATTTGTGAGATAACAAGAGATTGTTGTAGTTGCTTTAGAAACAGGAGTCCATTGAGCTTGGTTCAAGGCCAAAAAGCGAAGTCCATGTTTTCAAAAAAAGAAAATCAAAAAAATTTCAAAAATTACAGGTTGTCCAGTAGATGCAGTATCGGCCTTGAAGCCAAGTGCTGCTGAGCAAGAATGAACTTAGAAACAGTGGTCTTAGTTTTTTTATAAATAGACTAGTATGATTGAAATGCATAGCGGTGTAGTTAGAGGAAAAAGGTGATTTTCATTTTTAATTAGGAATATTTTATTAGTAGAAAAACTCATTTTAATTGTCTTTTTTCATTTTAGTTCTGGTTGTGGGCTTTTGTGGCCAGGAAAAAAGTAGTATGCAAATGCTTGAATACTTTAGGGTATCCAAATACGGCCAGAAAGCGACGTGTAAGAACCGAACCCCTGGTTAACCCTGGTTAAGGAGAGAGGTTGCAGAAACATTGGGGTAACATGGGGTTTGGTTATCACGTGTCACCTTCTGGCCACATTTGCACACTCTAAAATAGAGAAGATTTTGGCAGATAAGTTACATCAACAGGAGATAGATATCTCTTACACTAGATCTGAAGATTTTGGCAGATCCAATGACCAAAGGATTTGGTCCAAAGGTTTTCAAGGAACATGTAACGCAGTATTAGTATCTGAAACAGTTTTGATGCTTCTAAAAACATCTATCTAGTGATAGTTCCCTCACACAAACACCTTAAAACATAATGGTGTTGCCAAGGGAAAGATTCAGCATCTAGCGGAGGCATGTAGGAGCATAATGTATGCGAGAAATGAATGATCTCGATAACGAGAGAAAGGCATGATGACAGCTGCACACATAATTAATAGATTACCACAAGCCAAACTTGAGTCTATGTCGTTGTACCAGTTGTTATATGGAACAAAGCCAATACAAGCCACTTCAAAGTATTTGGATGCATCTTCTATGCCGAGATACTAGAAAGATAGTGTAACAATTTGATAAGAAAGCAGTTTGTTGCATACTCATTGTCTCTGAGTAGAAAAAAAGGTGCAGATGTGTAGATCCTACCACCAATAGACTCTACATCTCGAGGAACCTTGTGTTTGAGGAAGTGTCATTGTTGTGGTTCTCAGAGAATGTTTAGTTGTCAAATTTGTGGGATCTTGTAGAAAGGTTAAATTATGGGAAGTTAACTAAGACAATAACTTAACTACAGCACACACAATAACTACAAACTTGAACGTGCACAAGTTCATTAGAACTAAAAGTTGTGGATGTAAGAATATTTTCATATTCTAGTTTGACAAAGATTCCGTATGATATAAAAACATTCATGTAACCGTTCTATGAGCACCAGTGTAGTGTGAAGATGTCGTGGTACACATACTTCGTCGACTACGTGAAGACTAGATGACAGAGACAGCAAGGATCAGACGGTTGACGATAGGAGTTATCTGCATAACTGCCCATTTGTCGGTTATAAATCGTGTAGACTCGCTTAGGAAGGTAAGTGACTTAGTGGCCATAGGAATAAGTTTAAATGAATAAAATATATTGATCAAACCTAGTCATTAGACAGACCCGAGTCTAAGTCAATGTTATTGACTTCTGGGAAAGTCTAATCGATTGGAGACCTCTGTTAAATCGATTGGAATCTACGAGACAGAACTTGATCAAAGCCCAATCGATTGGAAACCTCTGTTAAATCGATTGGACCTTACGGGACAGAAACTTATTTAAGTCCGATCGATTGGACTATGAACAATCGATTGGATTTACAAAGGAAAAACCCATCTGTACAAGGCCAATCGATTGGACCAAACCCAATCGATTGGACCCAGAGTATAATCGATTGGACTTCACGCGGATTGAGTCTTTCTCAGATCCGAAATTCTTGTTTCTACTCTCTCACGTTCTAAAGGGCTCAGGGTTACGAATTCTATAAATATAACCCTTCTATGCCTTCTCTAAACACACTTCTACACACATTGATAAGAGAGAAAAAATGTTTATTTATTAGAGTGTCCATTCGAAGAGTAAGAAAACTTTTAGTTCTCATAAACATATTGTGAGCTTTTTCTCTTTTAGATCAAAGCCAAGAGCTTGATCCATTACTCAGCTTAGGTCTTCCGCATAGATATTTGACCTAGTAGCCTGAGTGTACCAGTATGACTCAACACCTATTGAGTAACCTAGGGTTCAGGGTGTACTGAATCCTTCACCTTCGGCAAAGGCTGGAGTGTTGAGAATTAAGATCGGAGTGGCAGATCGACGGTAGGTTTGGGGTGTACCAAACTGAACAAGCGGACAAGGCTTCTTGGCTGAGAGGACGTGCGTGGACTCGTAGCGTTGATTCAGAGGACGTGGACGCATCGGCAGTAGGCCTTTACTAAGGTTGGAAGCTGTATTTGTAACGGTGCTGCGTAGGTAACCTTTGTTTCGTTTAACTTTCCAGTTAGTGATACTTTCCATCTGGACGTGGTTTCGTAGTTTTCCTTCGCTAAGGTTTCCACGTAAAAATCTCTTGTCTTGTGTGATTGTTTGTTTGTATTCAGCTATCTATTTTGATTAGATCAAACGACGAAAAGAAGATATATCACAGAGGTATATTCGATTTGAATCGGTTGTGATAATCCTTTATCAAACAACTAAGGCATGCGATTTTATTCCATACAATAGACCAGTAAAACTGTTTAGGATTAATTAATTTTAAATACCTAATCAACCCCCCTTCTAAGTATTTCTGATTAAAGAGAACGGACCGGTTACTTTTTCAATGGAGCAAGTTTCAAGTGGTTCACCATCGAAAAATCCACAATCAATGGTTCCAAGTTCAACAGGTTCAAGGAAATGAGCTTTAAATCTTTGAGAAACCATAATGCTTGCAAAGCAAGCCGGTCAAGATATTCGAAAGTAAGGTAAAAAAGTTGGCAAATCAATCTCATCAAAAGGCTAGGATTTAAGAACTTCACAATTTAATTTGTTGAACGAGGAACAAGTATTTCGATAAGGATCCCACCTATTAGATCAAGTCAAATGAGAACCAAATCCAAAATACTTAAATGGAATATTAGCAAGACTTCAGAAGATGAATCACAACAAAGCCAAGGAAAGGAGATTCCAATATCTAGCTTGGCCTAACATAGAGAGTCCATGCCGAGGGAGACTCTTGAGAGAGTCATCATGGACTCTCCCACCCTTGAGACGTGCTAAGAGTTAGATTTGTTGCAAACTCTTAACATGAGACCCATTTACAATTGTTAGATAACAATAGGTTGTTTCCGGAATAGTGATAAGTCTTATTTTGTGTGATGAGATAGAGTAGTTTAGGATTTAACGCATTCTTAACCTAAGGGTCGTTAGCGGATGATTTGTTCCCGCGCACATGTTGTGTTGGCCCGACGACCCGTTGGTATACATAGTTGTTTCGCCTTTCCCTAACAGGTCGATCTTTTGGGGTAAATGGTTGTTTAACATGGTATCAGAGCCTTACGGCCTAGGAGGTCGCGGGTTCAAGTCTCCAGCAGAGTGTATTCCCGCTGAGGGGGAGTGTTAGCGGATGATTTGTTCCCGCGTACATGTTGTGTTGGCCCGACGACCCGTTGGTATACATAGTTGTGTCGCCTTCCCTAACAGGTCAATCTTTTGGGGTAAATGGTTGTTTAACAAAGGTTAGGTTCATTCTACTTGGTATACATTAGAGGCTAGTAGTAGGGATTAAGTGTTGTATTTGCTTTAGAATAGGTGCTCTTAATTTTCCATAAATAAGCTAGTATAGTATAGTTGAAATGCATGATAGCTTTTCATAGAGAAAGCTGGAGGAAGCTAGTACGAGTTGAGTGAGGTGCAGTAAAAGAGAAAAGGTGAGTTTTTATTTTAATGGAAATATTTATTTATTTTGAATAAAAGAAGAGATACTTTACTTAGTAGAAGAAGCTCCCTTTCATCATCTTTTCTTCTTCTTTCTGGTTGTGGTTGTGGCTACATGTGAAACGTCTCTTATGCTCATGTGTGCTTTGAGATACATGACTCTTGCTGGGTAGAACTCAACTGGGTTAACCAAGGATATCCTCATCAGAGTTTCAAGCATAATTGTACTCAATAAAAATTGTGGTGTTCTCTAATTTTATTCAATCCCTAAAATACAGCAAATTAAAAGAACAATAAATAAAAATAAAAACTCAGTTTCCATCTAGCCGTTTTTACTTTAAGCAAAATCAGTAAAAGAGCCCATTAATTGAGGGTCATTCTTGATATGAAAACTGAAACCTAATATCCTAATTGGAAGATCCATATTGTGATTAGGCTACAGTTGAAGCCCTTCCACTTTGCTTTCCCACTTATAAATTCAAATAGTATATTTATCCCTACAAATTAAGGAGCAGACATTTCCTAATTAACTAGAGCCCAGGGGGTTTGAAAACTGGAACCAGACTGAGAATTCCCTCCACGTCTAGCGGAACATTGAGTGCTCGGTTAAGGAGCTCCGGTGAAGAGGTCTTGCCTTTCCATGTGCTGACCCATGGTCCTCCACCGACTTCCAATGCGGCCATATCGCTTGTAACATCCAGAATAATCTACAAATGAATCAAGATGAAAGTGTTGTGACCAAAACAAACAAAACACCAAACATAGAGCAAGGTAAGATTTAGAGGAATATTTGCCATTCTAAGAATGTTTAGAAACATGAGTAGTCATTGAGCCAGCAATGGAACCCGACTCTAGAATCGTAGGAGCAAAATAGCGAAAGAATTACATAAAATGATAATAGATGAGACATGTTAGTAAAACACAGTTTTTGGCAATCTGGCCTGGTTCGAAAAGCTTTTATTCTTTTAACATGATTACATAAGCTGTTTGAACAAATTTTATAGAATAAGAAAAGTGGCGTTGATTATAAGTCAATAGAAATGCATGAAAGTTTCAAAAAATACAAAGATTCAAGGACCTTGGGACCAAATCAGAATGGGGTGATATTCATTTAACTTGAAAACACAGTTATAGAGAGGCATCTCAATACTAAAAAACAATAAAAATGAAGGAATTATTCAAAAACATAACCACTTCCGGTGTTCCTGGTTAAGAATTGAAGAATAGGATATGGGAGTATATCAGATGCTCAAAACACAAACTCGTACTAGACAAAATCAGACTTTAGCATAGGGGTTCAAACTCGAAAGCTCAACCGAGTCCTAGTGTAAAGCTCGAGTTGTAATGGATATGTACGTGAGAGGTGTAGAGATCTTGAGTATAAATAAGTAAAGAGTTTCTTGAGCGATCAATTATAATAAGATGGATATTAAAGTGAGAGGAACAGAACACACCTTGCCCTTACTGCCATCATATCTTCTCTCCCATATTCTTAATCTTAGGTCGCCAAAACAAGTATCTTTGCATGCTGGAGCAAGCCCAGCTTCCATGGTAGGAGCCCGCAATGCAGTACCTGGATCCTTTGTAGTTGCTTCTAATTCCACCTGCCCATCAAAATGAATTCCCTCTTCATCTTTGGAAAGATAAAGTTAAAAGGACACTGTCTCAATATATGGCTGAACGAAGCTTGTTTAGAGATCAGCTCGTACTTCCCTTCTCTCAGTACAATTGCTCCACTTTTCAGATCAAGGTAAGCAAAAGAAGATTGTGAAGATTTTACTTGCACATGTAGATTCAGATGATTTGAGACTATTAGTACCATAAGGAAACTAAACAGAATCAACAGATATGCAATCACCTTATGTCTTTCGTTCTCTGCAGATATGTGCCAGTAACCCCATTGAGCAATTTCCCAAATAACAATACCATTCCATGGCACAAATTCATAGAAAACTCCACCATAATGAACTCCAATCTGCATCAATACCAACAATAATAAATCGAAGTTGCACTAGAGAGAGAGAGGAGAGGGAGAGGGAGGGGGAGGGGGAGGGGGAGGGGAGGAGAGAGAGAGAGATTGATTTCCTGGCTTAAATATATGGAGTAATTATTACGACAACAAATATAAAGAGACATTTCCATGCAACAACCTCTTCCTAAAGCTTAAGTATGAAAACCACCTTTTACCCACAACTCGAAATCGCCTCTCCAAAACGTTTTAACTAACCAAATACTAAATTCCAATCGTTGATACTTGTTTAGGGAGATCAAGATTACAAAATGCTGGCATTAGCAGTCATAAACAAATGAAAATGTAGCCGAAAAAGGGAATGACATGAGATTGATACAACAATTGCTGTAGAGGATGTACCAATGCAGCATTTTCAAAGGTGTTTAATCCAGGTAGTTCCCTCAATCCACCACCTGCGGTCAAAGAAACTTCTCCATCTGCACCTTGGAAAACATTGCATTGAACCTGCAATAAGCCACCAACCATTTATTCTCTTGATAAAGACAGGATAATGATAGAGTTCAACAATCAGAAAAATTTATCAAATAAAAGATGCATCACCCAGTGCATTTGGACCAAGAATGCAGCTATGATGTTGTCACTAAGATTGGAATTGACAAAAAAATGAGATATAACACAACTATTACTGTGATTGATCTCAGAGGTACACCAATTAAAATAACTGAACATATCAAAATTTTATGACAATCATGCCTTAACTTGAGATATAGCACATAGATAAGGTAATAAGAGAATACATTTCGCTTGCAAATACCTATATTTACTGCTTTCGTTTTCTCATATTTGCTTCTCACATCAGTATAATTACTGTTATATGTTGTTAAACTTTTTCATGCTTGCAGAGAACCCATTTTCCTTGCAAATACCTATGTCTCTTGCTTCCTGTTTCTTGTATTTGCTTCTCACATCAGTATAACTACAGTTTAATGTTCTGAGTCTATCATGCTTGCAGTTCTCACATTCCTTCTCCAGTCCTCTTCTTTGATTGATGACAATTGCTGAACCAATACAGTCACGAGTCAACCATGAGAAACTCAGACAAACTTGGTAAAGTAAGAGCAAAAACTCAGCGACTAGTACCTTACATCCAATTATATATTTAAGGGAACTGATCCCCTCGCTGAGTGCAAAACATACTCGACCTTGTATTGGCCCACATCTCCTTTGTCAAATAACGCAGACCAATAAGGAGAACACCCCCTTAATTCAATATTGAGTTTCTTGCTACCCACAGGAGCTAATCATTGGTAGTTCTTACCCTATTTACCATAAAAAGTGACCCAATAAAAATTAAATTATACATGCATATGAACCTAAGTGGCATAATCCGATTTGTAGTGAGCAAGGTATTAATTTCGACTTCGGGATATCTTTCGACCAGTCTAGAAATGGAATTATTTCAACCACCGAGGAAATGGCAATTTTCATGGAAATAATGGAAATGATGGAAATATCGTGGAAATTTTTGTTGAAACTATAGGAAATGATAGAACAAGCATGAAAGCATACTCATAACCCCCCAAACAATAATAAACAACCATATTGAATGTGGAAACGAATGTCAACAGCATTCTGTAACATGCTTATGCAGGTATCTGAGAGCTTGACAGTTAAAAACAACTATAATTACACCTGGAAATGATTATAACCATTAAATATGTCACATTAAGTACAATATAGAACTTTACATTACACGTAGGAAGGTCACAAAACAAAATAATTTTAATAACTAAAATATTAATATATTAAACTAATTATAAATAATCAATTAAAAAATCCATCGTATATGCATGCTTTTGATGAATAAGAATTACTATTTTTCAGGAAAAAAAGTTATAGAACACATAATTCATTCATGCACAACCATGGAAATTTAGAGTGACAAACAAAGGAAATAGGTGTTTTCCCCAAACTTCAAAAAATTTCACCCTTAAAGATCTAAATGTTTGCACAACTTGGTGTAAATGCATCACAGATCCATAGATCTGATGCATTTATACAGTAAACTCTATTTCTAACAAGAACTTACAAAAGAAATTGAGTTTGATTGAAAGAATTTGTTTCCACCTTGAAAATTTTAAAAATCCCCAAATTTCACTTATTTTTTGGGAAGGTAATAAGTATCATTAAAAGGGACGAATCCCGAAAAGAAAACAAAAGAAGGCAGATCCCACTTTGATCTGCTCCACCAATTGATGAGTACATTTTTTTAACAAATACTCTAAGTGGAATAGTCGGTTGAGTCTAAGATGGATTCGAGTCAAAAGGTTAATTCTCATCGACATTTACTGTTAATTTCGTGAAATACTTTGCAGATTAAAGCTGATTGCAACTATGGTATCTTTCTTGTCGATTCATGTAGAAATGGAAATATTTTGCGAAATAAAAGAAATTTAATACCTTAGTGGCGAGTCGGCGATGCTTTATGGAGCAAAATGTCGTGCAAGAAACAACATGTTCATAAAATGAGTATAGCCGAGATGAGGATGTTGAGATGAATGTGTGGTTAGACAAGGAAAGACAAAATTATAATAAACCCATTCGTGAAAATATAGGACTAGCAACGCTCCAATAAGTGACAAAATTAGGAAAAGTCGATTGAGATGGTTTAGTCCTGTACAACAAAGACCAATGAGGAGGATTTTGCAAGTTGAAGGGCCTAAAAGTGAAAGGGGGGGGGAGGGACGGATTGGTTCTGAGAGGATATTTCAAAAAACTTGCCATGACAGAAGAGATGGCTTTTACACAAGATTGACTGGAGGAACAGGATTCATGCAACCGACCCCATATTGTCGGGAAAAAGGTGTTATCATATACGTATTTACGTATTTCCATGTATGAGGGGTATATCTGTAAATACCTCCCTAGAGGGGTATACTTGTATTTGTATTTGGGTTTTTATATAAATAAGATTTATGGAGTCATAGTGACCTAATCACATGACATCCATCCTCTCTCTTTCTCTTCTCTCCTCTCTATCTCCTTTACTTCGAAACCCTAAACCTAACTCTAAATACCTCCATTGTTCTTCAATTCAACTTGATATCAGAGCTAAACTACAAGGATTTAGAAGGGACTTCTTTCAGACATCAACCAGGAGGCAGATGACGTCACCTATACCGTACGGCTGACGTCAGCAGCCTTACGGACAAGGTACCCTTTCATCATAAAACTCTATGGTTTGGTAGATCTCCATTTTTAGAGTTTTTTTGGTGATTTTTGGAGAATTTATTGGGTTCGTTTGGTTAGTTTTTTGTTCAATCTCCTTGAAAAATAAGTGAATATTCATTTTTCGAACCAGACCTTTTTGGAGCTCTTCTCAACTTTTTTCCTTGGGTTTTTCCCATCGTTTTGGTCCCCTACAACCTAACCTACATGGAGATACCCTATTTGGGATCATCCATTGAAGATTGAAGCTGCTGCGAGGTGTTTTCTCACCTCTAGTTACCATCGGCCAGCGTTTTTAGCCCTATAGGACTTTCGATTGAGCTCAAATCTTCCCAAAATTGACCCTAGAACTCCTCTAAAAATTTCCTTTGGTTCTAGGATGCATTTCTCCCTTCGTATGATGCTGCCTTCTATTATCGGGCAAATTTTGATGCACTTGGAGGTTCATATGGGTGTTTTTTTGCTCGCCAGCTGTCATTGAGTGTTCTTTTTGCTTCTTTTTAGCTCTTTTTGCTATTTTTTGTGGTGAATATGGCTACCGATCCTCCTATCTCAGATCCTATCCCACCTATTATCCCGGATACTCCTTCCAGATCTATATTGAGCACGGAAGCCACCTCCAAAGGGACTGGAGGACCTATGGTGTCTCAGATGGTCGTGGAAAACCCCGGATTGCAGATCACTACGGTGAAATTGGATGGAAAAAATTATCTTGAGTGGTCACAGGCCGCTAAAATGTTCATAGGAGGCCGTGGGAAGATGGGTTATCTGACAGGTTGTGTTACTGAACCTGCTTCACCTGATGATCCTTCTTATGCTAAGTGGATCTCACTGTGATGTCCTGGCATGTTAGCTCTATGCAACCACATATTAGCCGTGGCTTTCTCTTCATGCAAACTGCTCATGAAATTTGGGAATCCACTCGAAAGATTTACTCTCAGCAGCAGAATGTTGGTCGTGCCTATCAGCTTAAGCAGAGTATTTCTCGACTTCACCAGGAGGAGAGATCTTTGTCTGATTACTTTGCCACGCTCAGAAGCATGTGGGAGGAGTTAGATCACTACCATGCCTTTCATCCGACTGGTTCTAAGAACATCAACAGCTACTAGAGACATGTGGAGAAGAGTCGGATCTTTGAGTTCCTTTCAGGACTCAACTCTAAGTATGAGTTAGCAAGAGTTCAGCTCCTGAGCAATCGATCTGGTCTACCTTCTCAAGAAGAGGCGTACTCATACATTCAGAGTGAGGAGAGCAGACGTAGTGTTATGGCACCATATCCTCCTCCTGAGAGATCTGCTCTGGTCACGTCTATGTATAGTGGATCCAGTTTCCCGTCTCAATGCTTTCAAAAGCCGAAGACTTTTTCTTCTCCTAGCCAGCAGTATCCTTCTCCTAGCCATTAGTATACTTCTCCTGGTCAGCCGTATCATCCTTCCACTACTGGGAAGCCCTCCAGGGAGAGGCCCAAATGTGATCACTGTGGCAAGTTAGGTCACATGCGGGACAAGTGTTGGGTGTTGTTTAGCAAGCCTCCTCGCTTCAGTCAGCTTGGATCTTCGGGTGCCCACTCTGCTAGCATGGACACTTTGGCATCACCGACAGATCCGTCTCTTCAGAGCTCTACTCCGTTCGCCCAGCCGCATCAGAGTTCCTCTCCACTGGCTTCTACTAGCCCCTTGGCTGCTTCTGAGCTTGCAGGGCTTTGTCGGTTGCTCTCTCAGCTAGATTGTCCTTCTGCCACTTCATCCTTTGCACAGACAGGTATCATTAGGCTTGCCCATCATGTGTCCATTCCCACTTCCAGTCCAAAATGGATCATTGATTCAGGGGCTTCGGAACACATGACAGGCATGTCTTCTTTATTTTCTAGCTATTCTATTTGTTCTGGCCGTGATAGAGTTAGAGCTGCAGATGGCACTTTATCTTCTGTTTCTGGGAAAGGGGTTGTTCTCCCCTCTCCTAAGCTTCCACTTGCATCTGTTTTACATGTGCCCAATTTCACTTCTAATCTCTTATCTGTTGGTGCTCTTACCAAATCTTTGCATGGCAGTGTAACTTTCTTTCCTTCATACTGTGTCTTTCAAGACCTCGAGAGGAGGAGGACAATTGGCACTGGACATGAAGCTGGTGGCCTGTACCTTCTTGATGGACGACCTTCTGAGCTCACAGCACTGCAATCCTCACCTAGTAGTAGTAAGAGTAGCATAGAGTCTGTTTTATGTTGGCATGCCCGTCTGGGACATGTTTCGTTTCAGTATCTCAAACTTTTATTTCCAACTTTATTTGCTTCAGTTTTGTTATCTGACTTGCATTGTGAGACATGTGAGCTTTCAAAACACTGTCGATCTACTTATCCTTCAAGAGGTAATCGAACATCTATTTCTTTTGATCTTGTGCATTCTGATGTATGGGGTCCTTCCCCTGTGGTCTCTATTTTTGGCTTCTGCTATTTTGTTATTTTTGTTGATGATCATACTAGATGAACCTGGGTTTTTCCTATGAAAACCAAAGATGAGGTTCATTCCATCTTTAAGGGTTTTCATAAGATGATCCTAACTCAGTTTGGTGCCTCCATCAAGGTCCTTCGTTCTAACCAGGGTGGAGAGTATATCTATGGGGGACTCCAATAGTATTTTTTAGACCATGGGATTTGTCACCAAAATTCTTGCAGCTACACCCCTCAACAAAATGTAGCTGAAAGAAAGATATGTCATCTGACTGAGGTAGCTCGATCTCTTCTGATCGGCTCCAAAGTCCCCAAATCCTATTGGTCGGATGCTGTTTTAACTACCGCTTATTTGACTAACAGAATGCCCTCCCATGTTCTCAACTTCAAATCTCCACTACAAGTCCTTACTCCCAATGCATCCCTCTTCACGGTTCCTCCTCGCATCTTTGGGTGTGTATGCTATGTGTATATTCTCGGTCCTCATCGTACCAAACTCGATCCTAAGGCACTTAAATGTGTTTTTCTGGGTTACTCTTCTTCCCATAAAGGGTATAAGTGTTACCATCCCTCCACCGGAAAAAAAATTGTTTCTGTATGTCACATTTCGTGAGGATCTGCCTTTTTTCTCCGCCTCTCTTCAGGGGGAGAGTAGTAGTGAAGAGAGCTGTGATGTTCCTCTTCCTGCTATATTACTCTCTTCTCCCTCTCTTGAGTTTGAGAGGCCTCAGACTACTCCACCTGCTACTGTGATTGACAGTGCTCCTGGTACTTGAAGGAGCTCCGAGTCTATCACAGAAGGGAGAGAGCCACAGTGGATCCAGCACCAGTGGTACCATCCTCGGATCAAGGTAATCCTTCTCCCTCTATACCTGTCATTTCTCCTTCTACTGATGCTTCTGATCTTCCCATTGCTTTACGAAAAGGAGTCAGAAGTTGCACTCAGCATCCTTTGAGCCACTTTGTCTCCTATGATGCCTTGTCTCCCTCCTATAAAGCCTTTGTCACATCCCTTTCTACCATTCCTATTCCTTCTTCTGTGGCAGAAGGTTTGGCTCAACCAAGGTGGAAAGCTACTATGATAGAGGAAATGAGAGCTCTTGACAAGAATGGGACATGGGAACTTGTTGATTTGCCATGAGGCAAGAAACCTGTGGGTTGCTGATGGGTGTTCACAGTCAAATACCAGGCAGACGGGTCAGTTGAGAAGTACAAGGCAAGATTAGTAGCCAAGGGGTACACTCAGACCTATGGGATTGACTATGTGGAGACCTTTGCTCCAGTGGCCAAAATGAACTCCATCAGGGTGCTGCTGTCCCTGGCAGCAAATCAAATGTGGCCTCTGCATCAGCTGGATGTGAAGAATGCATTCCTTCATGGCGACCTACATGAAGAAGTCTACATGGTGCCTCCTCCTGGATTCACTCCACTAGGGAATAGTAGCAAGGTGTGTCGACTGAATAAAGCCCTCTATGGGCTAAAGCAATCTCCACGAGCATGGTTTGAAAGGTTCACTCTAGCTGTGAAGAAGCTGGACTATACTCAGAGTCAAGCAGATCACACTCTGTTTGTGAAGCATCGAGGGAAGCACACCACTGCCCTCATTGTTTATGTTGATGACATTATTCTCACAGGGAATGATGCAGAAGAAGTGGCTACGCTGAAGCGTCAGTTAGCAAAGGAGTTTGAAACCAAGGATCTAGGATCTCTCAAGTACTTCCTAGGTATCGAAGTTGCAAGATCAAGTCAGGGGATCTTCATCTCTCAGAGGAAGTACATCTTAGATCTGTTGAAGGACTCAGGCAAGTTGGGTACCAAGCTAGTGGAAACTCCCATAGAACAGAACCACCAATTAGCCGATGTCAGTAGTGAGCCACTACAAGATGTAGGGAGCTTTCAGAGATTAGTTGGGAGACTGATCTATCTGTCTCTGACTGGACCAGATATTGCCTATGCAGTGAGTGTGATCAGTCAGTATATGCACTCACCTAGAGGTGTTCATCTAGAGGCCGCACATCGGATCTTGAGGTATCTCAAGTCAACTCCTGGTAGAGGTCTTCTTTTTAGAAGAATGGCCACATGCGTATAGAGGCGTATACTGATGCAGACTGGGCAGGTGTCAAAGATGATCGACGATCTACTTCAGGGTATTACACCCTTGTTGGGGGCAATCTGGTCACTTGGAGGAGCAAGAAGCAACCAGTTGTTGCTAGATCTAGTGTTGAAGCCGAATTTAGGGCAATGGCTCATGGTCTGTGTGAGATGCTTTGGTTAAAGGTGTTGGTCGCTGAACTTGGCTTTCCAGTTTCAGGGCTGTGAGCTTGTACTGTGACAATAAGGCCGCCATCAGCATTGCTCATAATCCTGTTCAGCATGATCGTGCCAAGCACATTGAGGTGGACCGCCACTTCATTAGAGAGAAGATTGTCTCTGGGGCAGTATACACTCCTTTTGTGAAGACTGATGAACAAGTTGCAGATATTTTCACTAAAGGCATACCCAGTTGGCAACTATATAAGTGTTTGTGCAAGTTGGGCATGAAAGATATTTATGCACCAACTTGAAGGGGAGTGTTATCATATACGTATTTACGTATTTCCATGTACGAGGGGTATATCTGTAAATACCTCCCTAGAGGGGTATACTTGTCTTTGTATTTGGGTTTTTATATAAATAAGATTTATGGAGTCATAGTGACCTAATCACATGACATCCATCCTCTCTCTCTCTCTTCTCTGTTCTCTATCTCCTTTACTTTGAAACCCTAAACCTTACTCTAAATACCTCCATTGTTCTTCAATTCAACAAAAGGCTTATGATGATGATGATGATGATAATGATAAGTGGTGGCTTACTTACCATCGTAGTAAATATAAGTGGGATGATCACCTTTGCGCTGGCTATATATTTCCAGTAGATGGAGAGGTTGTGCATATATGCATGCATTTAAAAGTCCTACATACTTATTAACATCAGGCATCAGATTCTTTTTAACTTTTTGGGAAAATTGTGTGAAGTTATGGACCATTGTACATACTGAAGATGCAAACTCAGAGTTGGATCCATCTTGTGTTGGTTATCATGTTATGTTTCTTAGTTTCTATGTGGGCCCCCACTTAGTTCAGTTGTAAACCAAAAGTAACGCATATCAAGATTCAACATCCCAACCTTAGATCAATTACTTTTGCATCTCTAGGGACACAAAAGTCATACAACAATGTGAGTACAGGATTTTCCTTGCATGGTTAATTGTAATAGACAAATTACAAAAAAAAATTTACTATTTTCACTCTAGCTAACTAGATGTGAGAATTGGTCAAGCATTATTAGCAAGTTAGTCAAAATACAGAAATATCAATAATTTCATGGTCCAAGCCCATAGAAGCCACCTGCATATCTAGATAAAGGCTGATTTATGCCCAAATCCCATAGTCAGCTCATAAATTGTAACTAGTAAGTCACCTGCATATCAAGATAAAGGCATTACAACCTTAAATCAGTTACATGCTATGTAATAAAGACACGGACGTGTGTCTGTTTCTGACACTGATACCAAGGGTTAGACACATTTGACCCCCACATACAGGATATGCGACATATCCGTACAATTTATTCCATATGCTCGAGAGATAATGTTTAAATAATTTAGTTCATGTTAAGTTTATGATATAAGAAAGAATGTATTTAGTTAAGTTGCTATATATTAATATCATATAAATAACATATAAATAATAGCTGAAAAAAAATATTTGAATAAAATAAGATTTGATTGAAAAGTATCGGCATGTGTCTGACACGTGATTACAACATGGTGTCCAACACAGTAAATTCTTAGAAAATGGAGTGCCTTGTTACAAGTTACAACGGTTAGTATTTTTAAAATCCTACGTTTCAAATCAAATCTTAACATAGATAATTTGAATCTTGGGTTTGAATACTTTTGGATAGAAATCCTACAATTTTTTTGACCTAATATTCTACAAAAGGACAATTCTTACAATGCAATTGGTGGAAGATATGGTTTCATGGCAGCATTTTTCACATGAAACAGCACCTCTAACCGGATGAGAGATGGGAACCATGGTTCAAAGTGTTGTTGTCTCAGAATCACTTGACCGAGATGTCTTAGGTCTCGGGTTGGAACTATACATTAGGGGTTTATCTCAATATGTCTTGCCCTTGTCTCACTTTGTCTCTTACCTTCTCGGTCAAGATGTCTTAGTTTTTCAACTGATCAAGACATACCTCAAGACTGAGATTTTAAACCATGATGGGAACTTGTCTAATTTGATGATACATGGTTTGAATTTTCTTTTTGTGAAAACATGTTTTCTCGCATAAATTTGAAATTTCAACAACCTATCGATAGACAAGGTTTAAAATCTCAGTTTCGAGGTATGTCTCGGTCAAGTGAAAAACTGAGACAAACGTCGAGAAGGAACGAAACATTCCTGAAACATTGGAAAATTGGTGACACAAACCGAAACAAGCTCGAAATAATGAATTTAATGCACACACATAAGCTTATAAAAAGATGTTTAAAGCAATTAAATAACCCTTAGAATCAGTTATATTAAAAAAGTACATCTTTTCTCACTAATACACATGAATACCTTCTGATATACATAGATACTCTATGATACTGTATACTGAAAATAGCATGTCCGACATAGATTCTATATCCACTAAAATACTTGTTTGTACTAAATTAAGGGTGAAACTTGAAATGTAATTTTACCTTTGTTTATTTTCACTTCAAATTTTTTAATTAAAAAAGTTAGTTGACATTTAGTTATTTAAATTTCAACTAACAACTTTTAATTGTAGATACAGGATTTTAAATATAAATTTATCTCAGATCAATGTTTTGAACAGTGAATCTAAATCAAATCTAGCCTACATCAACCATAATTTAGATTTACAATCCATGAACCACCCATTAGGTTCATTAAGAGATTGTTCAAACATTCGAGGGTTTATGGGCCCACTTTTTTGACAAATCATAATCTATCTTGTCGTTCAAGCCATCCAATCAAGCTGATTTTCACTCAAAGTGATCTCTTATTATGGTCCCACTAATTGAAAAGTTCAAGTTCATAAGTATAAGCACCATTGTATAATATGTATTGGGTACCATCATAAGTGTGGTAGTATTGAGACTACCATGCCTACAATGGTATAGGCCTCTATTTTATATATACTTTTTTTTTAAACTTCTTGGATATTATTCATATTTTTCTCAACTCGTAATCTATATATCTTAGGATCTTACAATTTAAATCCTAATTTCATTTGAATTTTACTCATGATTTTTCAATGTAATTCGACTTTGGCAACATTGATTGGTGTCTCTAACAAGACAGAAGTCATACAATAACTGTGACCAGAGGAATGTGTTATAGAACAATTTCGAAAAAAAAGGGGAACTTCAATGAATCTAAAAGATGGAATGTTTGCTAAGCATTATTAGCAAGGCAGTGATACAGTACGAATATCTCAAATAGCATAAAGTGGGTTAAGATCTTCTACCCAAAGTCCATAGTAAGCCAATAAAATAAGTCAAATCATCTATGCTGACAGAATGTCAAAAAACAAATAGATGTTTACCCAGAACCATTTTCTTGGGAAGGCTCCACCCCAATTCTTTTCGGAGTAAGAAGGTGCATTTTCAAATTCAAATCGTTCTCCGTCCCACTCTATCCAACCTGGAATCCAAATTCAGAGCATGAGATGTTGTCCTAGAAATCAAAGAATACATACACAATTTTAGCTTTTCAATTGCATGATCAAATACAAGGAGTTCTTGATGAACGAAGCATAATCCCATGAAAAAGAAGAATTTTTATGGTCTTCTCACAGCTGCTTGAAAATCGCACCATCAACCCACTTATCAAGTAGACGAAAATAGTTCCATAACAAGCTCAGAACACGATTGAAAGCAAACATAACCATTAAGAACATATCATATATTCACCTGTAGGCCATAGCTAAGGTTCCCTTATATGTTTACCTAATAGCCATAAGTAGCTATTTAAGAGGGAAGACAATTACACAACTATAGTCATGTTGAACAACTTACCAAAGTAGTGTATGGAGGACGGAACATGCCAGCACTCTATTTATCTTTTTAATAAAAAAATTCTTAAATGAAGGGTGACACTGCAGAATGTGTCCAGATGTATCCCTGTCGATAAGTGTTGGCAAAGATAAAAAAAACAAACCAATGCTTCGGTTCCTAAAATAATTTATTTGTTACATTTTGAACTTCCACTGCTTCATACTGTTCACTCCTTCCTACTAAATGTTGTAACTGAGATATGTTCTACTTGATTATGGCATCCATTTGTATCAGATTGGTAAAGCACACAGTACTTTATTAGTTATGATAAACTTACATTTGTGCCACACATAAATGTGCAACATATGGCTTTATGGATAATTTTTTTTTTTTTTGGTAAGTGCTCAAGGATAAATTTTTCTTTTCTGACAAGTGCTTTAAGGATAATCTATTATATATTTGAGTCTGTGATGGTCCCTCAAAATAAACATGATTTAAGAGCTTCAGCATTTAGTAATGTTTACGACCAGAAGCTACTACTACTACTACTACTACTACTATTATTATTATTATTATTATTATTATTATGTGAGAAATCTGTGAGAATCTTAATGAGAGAGAGAGAGAGAGAATAGAGAGGGACGAGGTACGAACTAAGTTCAGCGCCCCCCCCTCTCTTATGGTGTATATATATTATGTAAAAAGAAGTGTGGGCCCATTTACATTAGATCTACTTAGGCCCACATTCTGAACATAAACAATAATAGGAATTCTAACACTCCCCCCTCAAGCTGGAGCATACAAGTCAAACATACCCAACTTGGTACATAATGTAAAAAAGGAACTCCTAGACGATGGTTTAGTATGGATGTCGCCTAACTGATTTTGACTTGATGTAAGGAGTAACAATATGCTTGCTCAAAACCATGTCTCTGATAAAGTGACAATCAAACTCAATGTGTTTCGTCCACTCATGAAACACAGGATTACTAGCAATAAAAATGGCGGCTTGATTATCACAATACATAGGCGGGGAAGGAGCTTCAACATCCATCTTACAGAGAATAGAATGAACCCACATCATCTCACGAGCAGTATGAGCCATGGTCCTATACTCGGCCTCTACACTCGAACGAGCCACAACATTTTGCTTCTTACTGTGCCAAGTCACCAGATTACCTCCAACAAGGTACAATAACCAGATGTAAATCAACAATCAGTATGACTACCAACCCAGTAACCATCAAAAAATCATATAACTGATAAAGTCCTCGATGGTTGATACAACAAACCTTTACTTGGTGACTTTCAAATACCTCAAAATCCGTATAATAGCATCCCAGCAGGGCTGTCGTGGGTCATGCATAAACAGCCTAACAAAACCAACTACAATGGTTATATCCGAACGAGTAACAATAAGGTATATTAACTTCCCAACCAACCGACGATAACGACCAAGATCAGTATAACACTCCCCCTGTTCAACATTAAGCTTCATAGTAGGATCCATTGGAGTATCAAGAGGCTTGCAACCCAACATGCCTGTCTTAGATAGAAGATCCAAAACATATTTCCTCCAAGACAAACTAATACCAGTCTTAGAACGAGCAACCTCAATGCCAAGGAAGTAGTAGAGAAGACCAAGATCCTTAGTATGAAACCGATGTCCCAGATGAGCCTTCAAGACATTAATACCCAAACTATCACTCCTAGTAATGATGATGTCATCAACATACACAATAAGAATAATCACTCCAGAAGTAGTACAACGGATAAATAGAGAATGACCAGAAGTAGAGCGTCGGAATCCATATCGAACCACAACAACAATAAATTTGTCGAACCATGCCCAACGAGACTATTTCAAACCATAGATAGCTTTCCTCAGTCGGTAGACCAAATCAGATTTGCCAGGAGTAACATACCCTGGCGGCTGCTCCATTTAAACTTCTTCCTACAAGTTCCCATGTAGGAAGGCATTCTTTATATCCAGCTGATATAAAGGCCAATCACAACACTGCCATAGATAAAAGGACCCATATAGAATTAAGCCGAGCCACTCGAGAGAAAGTCTAAAAAAATAATCCACACCAAAGGTCTGTGTGTAACCTTTGGCCACCAACGGCTCCTTTATGCGCTCAATAGAACCATTAGAAGATACTTGATGGCGTATACCCATCGGCAAGCCACAGTCTACTTTCCTGGTGGAAGTGAAGTAAGATCCCAAGCCTGATTTTGATGAAGAGCATCCATCTCCTCATCCATAGCTAGCTTCCATCCGAAAGAAGACAAAGCCTGTTTATAGGAAGTAGGAACAATAACAGCAGACATAGAAAGTGCAAATGTATAGAAAGATGGAGATACACGATGTAACGAAACAAAATTAGTAAATGGATGCTGAGTGCAAGTGCAAGTACCTTTCTATACATCAATAGGCAAGTCAGCTGAAGTTACCTTAGTGGAAGTAGGCGGATGGAGCTCAGTAGAAGGCGATGATTGGTTGAGAGCTAGACTCCAAGGAACAACTGTGCGGGTATCAAATCGTTGATATGTCTGAATGGGATATGGAACCTCTGGTATAACAGGAACTGGAAGAACATGATCAGAAGGTAAAAGAAACTCCCCTTGATTAGAAGAGACAAGATCAGTGGTAAACTGTTGTTTAGACACCGAAAAGAAAGGAGTGGACTCAAAAAAGTAACATCAGCACTAACATAATAACGACGAGACTCAGGACTATAGTAACAATATCCTTTATAGGTGGGTGCAAGAGTAACCCAGAAAGATACATTTGATGGAACGAGGATGTAAAGAATATTTTCATATTCTAGTTTGGCAAAGATTCCGTATGACATATAACATTTATGTAACCTTCCTATGAGCACCAGGAGTGTAATGTTGAAGATGTCGTGGTATGCTTACTTCGCCGACTACGTGAAGACTAAAAGACAGAGACAACAAGGATCAGACGGTTGACGACAGGAGTCATCTGAGTAACTGCCCATTTGTCGGTTATAGATTGTGTACGCTCGCTTAGGAAGGTAAGTGACTTAGTGGCCCTAGGAATAGGTTTAAAATGAATAAAATAATGGTCAAACCTAGTCAATAGACAAACCCGAGTCTAAATCAAGATTATTGACTTCTACGAAAGTCCGATCGATTGGACTTTTAGGCCAATCGATTGGACAAAGCCCAATCGATTGGAGACCACTGTGAAATCGATTAGACTCTACAAGACAGAACTTAATTGAAGTCTAATCGATTGGAGACGTCTGTGAAATCGATTGGATCTTACAGGACAAAAACTTAGTTAAGTCTGATCAATTGGACTTGGTACAATCGATTGGATTTTCGAAGGAAAAATCCATGCGTATAAGACCAATCGATTGGACCCAAAGTACAATCGATTGGACTTAGACTTCACGCGGATTGAGTCTTTTCAGATCCGAAATTCTAGTTTTCACTTCCCCCACTTTCTAAAAGACTGGACTACGAGTTCTATAAATATAACCCCTCTCTTGCTTTGCTAAATACACTTCTACACATTAGAATACAAAGAATAGAGTTTTATTACCAGAGTGTCTATTCGAAAAGCAAAAAGCTTTTAGTTCTCATTAATATGTTGTGAGCTTTTTCTCTTCTTGATCGAAGCAAATAGCTTAATCCATTACCCAGCTTAGGTCTTCCACATAGATACTTGATTTAGCAGCCTGAGAGTACCAGTGTGACTCAACACCTTTTGAGCAACTTGGGGTTCAGGGTGTACTGAATCCTTCACCTTCAGCAAAGGCTGGAGAGTTGAGAATTAAGATCGGAGTGACTGATTGAAGGTAGGTTTGGGGAGTACCAAACTGAGCAAGCGGACAAGGCTTCTTGGCTGGAAGGGTGCGCGTGGATTCGTTGCGTTGATTCAGAAGACGTGGATGCATCGGCAGTAGGCCTTGGCTAAGGTTGGGAGTTGTATTTGCAACGGTGCTGCGTAGGTAACCTTTGTTTCGTTTAACTTTTCAGTTAGTGATACTTTCCGTCTGGACGTGGTACCGTGGTTTTCCTTGGCTAAGGTTTCCACGTAAAAACTCTCTGTCTTGTGGATGTTTGATTGTTGTTCCGCTCATTGTATTAATTAGATCAAACGACGAAAAGACGATATACCACAGAGGTATATTTGATTTGAGTCGGTTGTGATAATCCTTTTACCAATCAACTAAGGCATGCGAGTTTATCACCTTACCTTGACCAGTAAACTTGTAATAGTTGGATTAATTTTTAAATACCTAATCACCTCCCCCCCCTCCCCTTTCTAGGTATTCTTACGTAAAAAAGAACAGACCAGTTATTTTTCATTTGGTATCAGAGCGGGTTATTCTATAAAAGGTTTAATCACCTGAATTTAGATTCCTGTAAAGCAAGTTCATTCTTTACATTTATAAAGATGCCGAAAGAAGAGTTCACTGTGAATAGTCGTAGTGACTCAGACAGTGAAGATCAAGGTGATCTTTATACTACTTATAAAGAATTGTATAAAGAAAGCCTGAGGCTAGTAAAAGCAAATAAGAAATTGACTACTAGAGTTGAATTTTTTGACTCTGAAACTTCTGCATTTAAACTAAACAATAATGAATTATCTGTGCTAGTAGGTCAGCCTAGGGAAGAGAAGAAATCTCTTCAAGAGACAAACAAGTTCTTGGAATGCGAGTTCCAAATTTGTACGGATGCTATGAAATCTTTTGAGAGTGAGCATGAAAAATATGAAACTATTTTTAGACAGCTTGAAGAAGATAAAGCTAGCCTCTAAAACAAAGTTAAATTTCTTGAATCCAATTATCATGAATGTCTGGAGAAGAGGAAGTCACTTGAACTTGATCTAGTTCAACTGAAAAAGGACTTGCCTTATATTTCTCAAAGCACTGAGAAATTAAATGAGATTCTAAGTGTGGGACAGAGATGCGGAGACAAGCGGAGACTTGGATATGTTGATAATGCTAACTAAATTTGTAAAAGCCAAAGTTCCATCCACAACACAGGTTGATCAACCTAGACCCAGACCAATTATGCATGCGCCTGTTTGTAATTACTGTAGGGGTAGAGGTCACCTGAGTAAGAATTGTCTAAAAAAGATGAGAGATACCATAGTTCCTCCCAAGAGAAAATCATATGAGAACCAAGGAAATCTACTCCATAAACAGCCTTGCATCAAAAGTCGGATGCGTTGTGTAGAGAGATTGCTCAGAAGAAGATAACAAATAAAAAGAGAAATGTCAATCCTTCATGACAGCCTAAACAAATGGCGAAGAAAAAGTATCCACCTAAAAGGTATAAGGCCATGTGGGTGAGAAAGGAAGGACCGATTAATCTAGATTCCATTCGGAGTGAATACCTTATGAAATCTTGTCCCATTAATTGAATAAATGTGGTTCTTTACATTCTTCTCTATTTTATGATTATATATCTTTTATGAGTTAGGTGTGTAGTTTTGTTTTAGGATTTAATTTTTCTTTATAGTTTGTTTAGACCTTTGCTTATTTGTATTGTTTTGAGTTCATGTATTTATAAAAAAAATAGAAAATTTGAAAATAAAAAATTGTCGTCTTGTTAGGATTTTATGTTAGAGTTGTGCATTGCATAATTAATTTTAATAGGATGGGCATTGATTCTAGAAAAACCCAAAACCAGGACTTGATACAAGGTAAATTGATACTAAATCATTGTAGAAATCTCTAGAAAATTTAATAGATTTGTCTATTTTACTAATTCTCAGTTAATGGATGTTCATAAGTTTTAACTTGTTATTTCACAAGCACACTGACTGACACTAGTTGGGACTGAATTTGATTGAGGTAATAAATCTAGTACTCTTTGGGATTCAGGAATAAACTTCTACCTTTCATGACTTCAAATTAGTTGTGTTCCTACCCTCAGTTGATTTTGAAACTGCAAAATAATTGACTGTTGGCCTCCCTGTGTGATAGTTCTCCATGGGAAGAACTACCCCAAGTGGATGTGGTAAAATCTGTATGGCCACGATATATATAAAAATCTGATTACATAATGCTGCAGAAGATACTATACTGACCAAGTGTGAAAGCTACCATACCGACCAAGTGTCAAAGATGAGAATATCATTTTTCAAGTTCTCAAATAGCCATGTTTGCTACAAAAGTAATGTGAAATCACATTAGCAAATACACTTGTAAATAGAGAGTTAGTGAGAACCTATTAGCTCTAATAAGGATTTCATGATTAGATACAGGATACCTCCAGATTCTGAGTTAGTTAGATTTTTACTAATATCTGTCTTGTAACCTAGGATGTGGAAAGTCAGATCACAGTACACCCAAGTGAAAGAAATTGAAAATTCAACTAAAGTGAGCTAATTTGACTGACTGGCTCTGATAAATGGCCTAGATTGACTGCATTTGAACTATTCTACATTAAACTGAGTAGTTGAGTCTAAAATTCTAGGTTTGATATTTGTTAGTGTCTATCACATGGAAACTCATTATGCATTGCATTTAACTTGACTTTTCATGTATTTTAGCATATTTCAGATTTGACATTTTTTATTCGAATTAATCCAGATTGGTCTGATTTGAGTTTTGTGAGTTCTAAATCTTTTCAGAGATGATTTAAAAATTTAAAATGCATTTGAAAAAGATTTATGATTGGTTAGATGGATTCACCGATATTTAAACCATTGATGTATTTAGACTAATAATCGCATATCTTTATTGTCGTATACATATATTTTATGCACTTGTGTTTCATGATAATATTCAATGTATGCTATTTATCTACTTATATTTCTGTAACTTTGTCATTTTGTGACATAAAGGGAGAGAGAAAAAATCATAGAAGTAAACAAGTAGATGCATGAAATAGGGGGGAGAATTTTGTTGTATTATTTTTCCAATTTCTCTACCATGTGATGTGCATAATTAACTCACTACAATGTTTAATTGTTTTATTTATCCCTACCGATGATAGTACATGGTATGTTTTGTTGGCAGAATGTGCAGGGAACAGATCAAAGCTTCTATTCTATTATCTGTTTGTTATCTCTGAGAGATTGAGAGATAATGAGTGAATCAAGTAAGAAGATGAGATTATAATTTATATTTTTGTTTACCTTCTATATAATTAAATGTTTTTGTCACAGAATTGCCAAATGGGGAGATTGTAAAGAATACTTTCATATTCTAGTTTGGCAAAGATTTCGTGTGACATAAAACATTCATGTAACCTTTCCTACGAACACCAGTGTAGTGTTGAAGATGTCGTGGTACGCATACTTCGCCGACTATGTGAAGACCAAAAGACAGAGATAGCAAGGATCAGACGGTTGACGACAGGAGTCATCTGAGTAATTGCCCATTTGTCAGTTATAGATTGTGTACACTCGCTTAAGAAGGTAAGTGACTTAGTTGCCATAGGAATAGGTTTACAATAAATAAAATATAATAGTCAAACCTAGTCAATGGACAGACTCGAGTCTAAGTTAAGATTATTGACTTCTGGGAAAGTTCGATCGATTGGACTTTTAGGCCAATCGATTGGGATTGGCGACCTCTGTGAAATCGATTGGACTCTACGAGATAGAACTTAATTGAAGCCCAATTGATTGGAGACCTCTGTGAAATCGATTGGATCTTACGGGACAGAAACTTATTTAAGTCCGATCGATTGGACTTGGTACAATCGATTGGGATTTACGAAAGAAAAACCCATTCGTACAAGACCAATCGATTGGACCCAGAGTACAATTGATTGGACCCAAAGTACAATCGATTGGACTTCACGCGGATTGAGTCTTTTCAGATCCGAAATTCTAGTTTCCACTTCCCCCACTTTCTTAAACACAGAGCTACGAATTTTATAAATATAAACCCTCTCTGGCTTTACTAAATACACTTCTACACCATTGAAATACACAGAATAGAGTTTTATTTATCAGAGTGTCCATTCGAAGAGCAAAAAGCTTTTAGTTCTCATTAATATGTTGTGAGCTTTTTCTCTTCTTGATCAAAGCAAATAGCTTGATCCATTACGCGGCTTAGGTCTTCCACATAGATACTTGACCTAGTAGCCTAAAAGTACCAGTGTGACTCAACACCTTTTGAGCAACTTGGCGTTCAGGGTGTACTGAATCCTTCACCTTCAACAAAGGCTGGAGAGTTGAGAATTAAGATCGGAGTGGCTGATCGAAGGTAGGTTTGGGGAGTACCAAACTGAACAGCGGACAAGGCTTCTTGGCTGGGAGGGCGCACGTGGATTCGTAGCGTTGATTCAGAGGACGGGGACGCATCAGCAGTCAAAGAAATAAATTTCGGTTTCGATGTTTATTTCGACCAGCCCGAAAATAGAAATATTTCGACCAGTGTGGAAATAATACATTTTTCGTGGAAATGATGGAAATAATGCAGAAATGATAGAAATGTTTGTGGAAAGTTTGAGAAATGATAAAACAAGCATAAAAACACACTCATAAGCTATCAAAGCATAATATACAACCATATGTAGTGTGGAAAAGAATGATCAGAGCGGTTTATAATACGTTGAGGTAGGTATCTGATAGTCAGTAAAAGAATTGTATAATTAGATAACTATAATTTAATTTATAATTATATAAAAAAGTCATAAATTACGGTATTAATGAATCATTATTCACTTACACTAATGTCTTAATATTAGGTATAATTTTTGAAAACCTATCTACTATTAACTTATAACATTTACTAGATTTTTTTTGGAAAACATTTAACCCAACCAACTAGTAGAACAGGCTAAGTCCTGCAACATATAATCAATTTATGCATTGTTAGAGTTCTTTGTTTATATTGCAAAGTTGGGCTTTATGTAAAGTGTTGGGCCCATATGTTCTATTAATGTAAGTGGGCCCACACCACTTAAGTGACTAGTATATATATCACAATGAGGCCAAATTATCTAAGTTTGTGACTTTCTTTCTTTATCTCTTCTCTTCTCTTCACTTTCTTCTCTCAAACCGTAGGACTTTACTTATAACATGCACAACCATGGATGTTTAGGGTAAAGACCAATGAAATTGGGGTTTATCCCAAATTTAAAATTTTACCCTAAACGATCTTCAATCCGTGGACAAATCTAGTGTAAATACATCATAGATTTAATGTATTTACACTTAATTTATCTATTTGTAGCAAGAAACGATAACAAGAAATTTTATACTTACGTACATTTCAGATTTGAAAAACTCTAAAATAGGATTCGATTCGTCCTCATGATCGAACCGTGAACCAAGAAATCTATAATGGATTGGTCTTTTTTATAAAAACAAATATATGGAAAGGGGTTAAATGGATCAAATATGGGATTTGTGGCAATTATGAGTTCAAATGAGATATTTCCTACATTGGATTGAAATGTTTCCATACATGTCGAAACATTTCGACCTAAATAATACATATCTACATTGTCAATTGATCGAAATTTGTTGTTCACGCGAAATATTTTGAGATAAGTGGAAATATTTCGTGTATGTATTATTTCCTGTCGGTAACCTAGAAAATGGAAATATTTCGCGAAATTTATTTCCTTGTCGACAGTAGACCTTGGCTAAGGTTGGAAGCTGCATTTGCAACGGTGTTGCGTAGGTAACCTTTGTTTCGTTTAACTTTCCAGTTAGTGATACTTTCCGTCTGGACGTGGTCCCGTGGTTTTCTTGGCTAAGGTTTCCACGTAAAAACTCTCTGCCTTGTGGATGTTTGATTCTTGTTTCGCTAATTGTATTGATTAGATCAAACGACAAAAAGACAATATACCACGGAGGTATATTTGATTTGAGTCGATTGTGATAATCCTTTTATCAATCAACTAAGACATGCGAGTTTATCACCTTACCTTGACCAGTTAACTTGTAATAGGTTAGATTAATTTTTGAATACCTAATCCCCCCCCCCTTTTTTCTAGGTATTCTTATGTAAAAAAGAACGGACCGGTTATTTTTCAGAGGAGACGGCTTGTGATGACCCAGACCAAGCACATGAACAAATGACACATCCAAATACACAATGCGGAAGACTAAAAGGATTCTCATTAGGATAAAGCAAACAATAAGGAGAATGACCCTAAAGAACTGAGGATGGCATATGGTTAATAAGACATCAAGCAGGAAGAGTGGCATCAGCCCAGTAAGGTTTTGGAACATGCATATTAAACATAAGGGTACGGGTAAAATCCAGTAAGTGGCGATGTTTTCGTTCGGCGACCCTATTTTGTTCGGAGGTATGAAAGTTGAATCTAGGGTTTCTAGGGTTAGAACAAGAGAGAGAAAGAGAAAAAGAGCAAAGAGAAGAGAGCAATTAAGGTAAAGAGCATGTAGAATACATGTCTCTGTAGTTTATTATTTATACGAGTCTAAAAATACTAAAAGTGGACAAGTATGCCCTTACAAGCAATAACTAACACATCTACCATATACGTATAATACAGCTATACGGCTTACATGATAACACTCCCCCTCAAGATGATGCATAGATATCTATCATGCCCATCTTGCTTAGACAAAAGGATAGTTGGTAGGCAGGAACTCCTTTAGTGAGAACATCTGCAACTTGTTCACTGGTCTTCACAAACGGGGTACAAACTTCGCCTGAGAGGATCTTCCTTATGAAGTGTCTATCCACCTCTATGTGCTTGGTCCTGTCATGTTGTACTGGTTTATGAGCAATGCTTATTGCTGCCTTGTTATCACAATATAGCCTCATTGGGCTAGTAACAGGAAACCCCAACTAACATAACAGAACTTTCAGCCATAGTATCTCACATAGTCCATGTGCCATGGCTCTAAACTCCGCTTCCGAGCTTGACCGTGCAACCGCGTGTTGTTTCTTGCTTCGCTAATTCACAAGATTACCTACCACAAATGTACAGTAGTCGAAAGTAGATCTTCTGTTGTCCTTAGCACCTGCCCAATCAACATCTGTGTAGGACTCAACCCCCATATGACCATTCTTCTTGAAGAAGAGCCCATTACCAAGAGAGGATTTGAGATATCTCAGAATCCTATACGTTGCTTCCAGATGAATATCCCTTGGCGAATGCATGTACTGACTAATAACACTGACGGCATAGGCAATGTCTGGTCTAGTCAATGAGAGATAGATCAATCTCCCAACTAGCCTCTCTGAAAGCTAGCAACATCCTCCAATAGCTCACCAGTTGATTCCCCTAACCTATGATTCTGCTCAATAGGTGTGTCAACTGGTCTGACTCCCAACTTTCTTATTTCTCCAAGTAGGTCAAGAACATACTTCCTTTGAGATATGAAAATCCCTTTTCCAGATCTTGCTACTTCTATCCCTAGGAAGTACTTTAGGGACCCCAGATCTTTGATCTCAAATTCCCCAGCTAAGTATTTCTTTAACTTGGAGATCTCAACCTCATCATTCCCAGTAACAATTATGTCATCGACATATTCAATGAGGACTGTCATGTTCTTCCCAGAATGCTTCACAAAGAGAGTGTGGTCTGCCTGACTTTGAGAGAAACCCAATGTCTTCACTACTTTAGTGAATCTCTATAACCATGCTCGAAGAGACTGTTTGAGTCCATACAATAACTTCTTCAGTCTGCACACTTTATCTTCTCTTCCCGATGACACGAACCCAGGAGGTGGAGTCATGTATACCTCCTCCTTCAAATCCCCACGAAGGAAGGCATTCTTCACATCAAGTTGATATAAGGGCCAGGACTGATTTGCTAGAAGGACCCTTATGGAATTCAACTTTGCTACAGGGGCAAAGGTTTCCACATAGTCTATGCCATAGGTTTGTGAATACCCTTTAGCTACCAACCTTGCTTTGTATCTTTCAACTGACCCATCTGCTTTGTACTTGACTGTGTAAACCCATTGGCTTCCTATAGGCTTCTTCCCTTTAGGCAACTCAACCAATTCTCATGTATTGTTTTTCTCCAGTGCTGTCATCTCTTCAATCATTGCTGCCTTCCACTTAGGGTGTCTCAAACCTTCTACTATAGAGTAAGGTAATGGAATAGTGGATAGAGAGGTGACATACAATCTGTAAGAGGGAGACAGGGCATCATATTACACAAAATTACTCAGTGGGTGTTGAGTACAACTCCTAACACCCTTCCTAAGAGCAATAGGAATATCAAGAGAGGAAACCTCAACAACAGGATCAGGAATGGAAACAATACCTGGATCCGAAGAAGGTCCAACTGGTGCCTCTAGACATGGAGCAGCTATGGCCTTCCCTTTTCTGCTATAGACCTTTAACTCCTCCTGAGTCCTAACACTACAATCTTGTGGAATAGTATTGTCCACAAGAGAGATAGGAGGTGTAGGACACGGAAGAGGGCAAGGAAGAGGTATAGAGGGACTCTCATTACCTGTAGACTTCTCCCCCTGAGGAGAGGACTGAGAGAAGAAAGGGGTGTTCTCCCAGAAAGTGACATCTAGGGATACAAACCTTCTACCAAACAGAGGATGAAAACATTTGTATCCTTTGTGGGTAGAGAAGTATCCCAAGAAAATACACTTCAGAGCTTTGGGATCCAATTTGGTTCTATGGGGGCCCAACACATGAACAAAGCAAACACAACAAAATATGCGTGGAGGTACAATAAATGAAGAAGCATTAGGGTGCAACAAATGAATGGGAGTATTAAACTTCAATGATCTAGATAGCATATGATTAATGAGAAATGCAGCAGTGAGAACAGCCTCAGCCCAATATGATTTAGGCACATGGTGAAAAAGAAGAAGAGAGCGAGATAACTCCAAAAGATGGCGGTTCTTGCGTTCAGCCACACCATTTTGCTGGGGCATATAGCTGCAGGAGTTCTGGTGGACAATACCATGATTAGAAAGGTATTGTTGCAAGCCACCATACATGTATTCTCCACCTTGATCTAAACGAAGTACTTTGATGGGAGACCCATACTGTGTATGAATCACCTTACGAAAATTTTGGAATATGGAATAAACTTCATCCTTAGTCTTCATAAGATAGATCCATGTACACCTCGTATGATCATCAACAAAGCTAACAAAATACTGATAATCAAAGATAGAAGTAACAGGGGAAGGACCCCATACATCAGAGTGCACAATATCAAAAGGGAAAGCAGAAATGTTACTTCTAGAAGGAAAAGAGGTGCGACAATGTTTCGCAAGTTCATATGTCTCACATCTCAAAACATATAAAGAAACTGAACCAAATAAAATAGGAAATAGTAATTTCAAATAAGCAAAAGAAACATGGCCTAGGCGACAATGCCAACTCATGATGGACTCTAAACTACTACTAGAAGACAGTAAAGCCCGGGACTCAGGAGGTGGTCCATCCAGAATATAGAGCCTAGCTACTTCACGTCTAGTGCCAATCGTCCTCGTGTCCAAGTCCTGAAAAACACAAGAGGGAAGAAATGTCGCACTACAATTCAAACGCTTTGTGAGGGAGCTAACAGATAAAAGGTTAGAAGTGAATTGAGGAACATGAAGAACCGAAGCCAAAGATATATCAGAAGACACATTGATAACCCCCTTTCCCAAAACAGAGGATAGGGTACCCTCAGCAATCCGGACCTTATCACGTCCAGAACTAACATAATAAGAGGAGAATAAGGATGACATACCAGTCATGTGGTCCGAGGCACCTAAGTCAATAACCCAGGTGGGAGTGGAGGCCACATGATGCGCAGTACTGATAGTACCTATAGCAGCAAAAGAGGAGGAAGGAGCAGCAGAAGGTCTTTCCATCTGGGATATGAAACGTCTAATGTTGTCCAGTTCATCCCGTGGCAGAGTCACCATCGTAGAGGAAACTGGAGAAGTAGGAGGACCAATAGGAGAGGGGTCTGAAGTCACACTATTAGCTGACGAAGGCATAGGAGGTTGGGTGCCACTAGTGCCTGGAGCAGAACAAGGTGGGCGACCATGTAGTTCCCAACATCGAGCTTTCACATGTCCCATTTTTGACAGTGATCACACTTGGGACTGTTGCCACTGAAAGTCCTACCAGAAGGAGCAGGAGGTGCGGAAGTGAAAGGCTGAGCCCTAGGAAGCGCTGTGGTGCAGAAGTAGAAGCAAGAATAGATCTCTATGGAATCAGAGGAGAGGATGAGGTCATAATCCGACGTCGACTCTCCTCACTTTGAATGTATGCATACACCTGGCTGAGCGAAGGAAGAGTATCTTTGCTCAGAAGTTGGACACAGACTAACTCATACTTAGAACCCTGCAAGGAACTCAAAGATCCCCGTCTCCTCCAACAACTTCTTGAACTTGGTGACTGTCTCAGTACAACCACACACAGGCTGGAAAGGATGGTAGTGATCAAGCTTCTCCCACATACTCTGAAGTAATGCAAAATAGTCAGCTAGAAAACGATCTCCCTGCTGGAGATGAGATATCAAGGCGAAGCTGGAAGGCCCTTGCCAAATTCTGCTGATGGGAGTAAGTCTGAGAGAGTCCCATATTTCCCGAGCTGTACGCAAGAACATGAAGCCCCGACTCACTTGTGGCTGCATGGAATTGAGAATCCATGACATCACAGTGTAGTTGTCCGACTCCCATCGAGCATAAGAAGGATCAGTAGTAGCGGGAATTGCAACACTCCCATTGATGTAACCCATCTTGCCTCTGCTCCCGATATACATATGAACCGACTGAGACCACTCCAAATAATTCCGGCCATCCAATCGAACCGTAGTGATCTGTAAACCCGGGTTATCATAACTCATGGGGGGCATGAAAGAACCCCCAACACCACTCGAAGTAGCCTCCATAGGCCCTGAAACTCCTCCAATGGAGCTAGATTGACCTCCATTCAACACATCCGAGATCTCGGTTGACATGGCAAACCAACAAGAACCAAAGAACTGATAGTGAGGGGTGTTGTACACACAAGAAACCCCCAAAGAGAAAGAAATAGATTTAGGCGATAAAATCAAGCCCAAATAGCATGCCGGAGACCTCAGACACCATCAAACCAGCCAACATGAGTAGGAATCAGGCACAAAAAACACAAGACAGCCTAGAATCTAGATCTTGAGGGATTTATTGCACAAATAACCTAAAAATCTAGCTCTAAAATGCCCAATTAAGCAAACAGATGATCAAAATACCCCCAAATTAGCACCAATTAGAGTCACTATGGATACCGTATTTTCTAACAAATAATATGATGACACGTATACTGGCAACACACGTGCGAGGTATGAAAGGACGACGCGTGGTGTCGTCCAGCATGTGTGAATAAATGCGACGAAGAAATCGTCAGAGACCATAACCAGTCCACTCCTGTCACACGTCTTCCATTAATGGAAACACCACGTGTCAGATTGGAATAATCAGAAGAGAGCATCTCGGGGCAGAATTGGTAATGAAACGCATTGAAGCTTTAGCCATTAATGTGTCGGAGAAGCATTCAATCTTGTCCAACACATTAATGGTCGTTCTACTTAACGGAAAGGTCAAAACGACCCACTTGACGGAATGAAAATTATCTTATCCCGACAAGGTCGAACGGCCCACTTGGCTTGAGTGACAATTATCTCATCCTGATAAGTTCAAACGACACACTTGACGGGATTGATATTCAACTCATCTCAACAAGTTCAACAACATATACGATGGGATCAACATTCAATTCATCCCAACAAGTTTAGTTATCATCCTTAACGGAAATGACGTTCAACACATCCCTACAATGTCAGACGACCTACTTGATGGGAGTGACGGTTATCTCATCCCGGCAAGATCGAGCGGCGTATTGGACGGGATTAACACTTATATCGTCCCGACAATATCAGCAGCTCACTTGACGGAAATGGATTTCTATCAATCCCTAGAAATATACAGGATTCTACAAACGAGATAAGTATTCTAAATTATAGTACAGTTAATTGCTTTTTTACCCATTAAGTGTTGGCCACATGGCAGTTAGATTGACTATTGCACAGCTCCGACGTTCTCTTATTTGAATATCTGCAACGAGAAGTGCCACCTCAGTCGTTTCAGATATAACCGAATAGGGGAAGTTAGGATCTAACAAGACAAGGCAGTTTCATAACAGAATCTCTTCAGATCATAACTGACTAACGAGATGTGGACACGTAGAAGGTGAGTCACGCCAGTTCTGAGGGTATAAATACATAACCCTCAGAACTGAGAAAGGGATCTTGCTCTCCAGATCCAGATAGCCTACACTCTGAAACATTTTACTATTTTTCCTAAACCCTGTTAGCACATCCTATATTGACTTGAGCGTCGGAGTGTTGTCAACAAGTACGACCACATCTCATCTGGAGATCATCCTATCCTTCGCAGCAGAAAAATGAGTTTCGTCCTGAAGCATCAGGGTCGTCGGATCATCATCAAAATACGAATCGTCTGACCTGGAAGATTGTGTGGGTAGATCAGATTTTTTTCCCCCACAGCCACCATCATCAATATATCATTAAAAAGTGATGAAGTAGCATAGGAAATCAGAAAGTTGCTGTTAGAAGGACAAAACATGAGAGAAGTTGCTGTTTGGGCGAAATAATTGCCTAAAATAAGCTACGGACGGTAATTTTAGAGCTTGAAATCCTCCCACAAGCTTCAATACTTGATGGATTCAAGCAAGACTTGATTCTATAGGTAGGTAATCACAAAATGTCCCAAATAGAAGCAAGAAACAAAAACAAAATTGGCAGATTTGGGAGGAATCAAGAAAAAACGAGAAACGAGTTCGTTTTCCACTAAGAACGAGATTCAAGATTTTAGAATCAAGACAACATCAGAAAAAATTGAGATAAATACCGTAAATCTTGTAAAAACGAGATCTACTAGGATCTGAAGTTTCAGGGTCAGATGACTGTACGGCTGCTGACATCATCCATACGGCCTGATGATGTCGACATGACGTCAGCACCTGAATCTTGTGCTCCTAGTTCTGAAGTTGCTGATCTTCCTTCCTGAATCAAAGAACACAAATTCCGATCGATTCGGCTCTGATACCAAGTTGAATCTAGGGTTTCTAGGGTTTGAACAAGAGAGAGAGAGAGAAAGAGGAGAAAGAAGAGAGCAATTAGGGTAAAGAGCATGTAGAATATATGTCTCTGTATGAGTCTAAAGGTTAGCTCATATATGTCTCTTTTTGGTCCCCCCTCAGTCTAGTAGGTTAGCTCGACCTCTTTTAGCCGAGTGGCTTACAATCTCAGTTCCTCTTCTAATAAAGCCTTTACTTATCAAAAATATATATATATATATATATATATTTATATGTCTCTGTAGTTTATTATTAATGAGTCTAAGAATACTGAAAGTGGACAAGTATGCCCTTACAAGCAATAACTAACACATCTACCATATACCGTATAATACGGCTATACGGCTTATAAGATAACAATGAACACACGAAGTTTGATGGATAATGCCGTGATCTGAGCAAATGGATTGAACAGAGGATTGCATGTACTCAAGGGCATTATTAGAACGAAGAACCTTAATAAGTTTTCCAAATTGCACAACTATTTCCTTAGAAAAAATTGTAAGCACACGAGGTAATTCCGAATGATCTTTCAATAAAAATAGCCATGTCATTCTAGAGAAATCATCTACAAAAACAACAAAGTAATAAAAACCATATAAACGTTTTATTCAAAAAGGACCCCCCCAAATGCCCGTATGGACATTTGAGAGTCGTAAGACCAGGTCTAGACTTACGACTCCAAATGCTCGTCGTAAGTCTAGTCCTCATTACGGACACTAGAAAGTAATGTTGAAGATTCCTTGGGAGAAACAGGGACAATCCCAAGGGAGGCAAGCTAAAGATGAGAAAAGGCATTTGCTGCAGTTGGTAGTCACTCACTGGCCAAAACTTGTCCCATAATAGCAGCATACTCAGGACTCAAACTAGAAAGGAATAAAGCAACCCAAAATTATTCACGTTGACGCTTCTGAAGCTCAAGATCGGTGGTAAGGGGCTGATAAATTTGAAGTTCCTCCCACATGCCCCGCATTGCACTATGGTGCTCACTAAGGGATTTATCACCCTGTTTAGTGGTAAACAAGGATTCAAACAAATCATAAATGTGGGAGACATTTCTATCCTAGGAGTACATCTCCGCAACAACATGCCAAATACATTTGGCGATATCAAGAAACATCTCATTAGAAGAAATCAAAGGTTCCATAATGTTCCACAGCCATGTCATCACCATACAATTGTCACTCATCCAATCTTCATACTTCTTATCATCTATTGGAGGAGGATCTACAATAAGAAACCTGGATTTCTTTTTAGCACACAGGAACACCTTAACAGAATGAGACCATGGCATATAGTTTTTGCCATTCAACTTCACAGAAGTAATCTGTGCACCAACTCCATCAAAGGTACCCAAACTGGGAGATTTTCCATTACTAGAACCAGCCATAACACTTTCACAAAGACCTGGGGGGCTGCACCAAACAGACAGAGACCAACACCTTGAAGACAGCACCAAACAGCCACAAACAACACCAAAAAAAGAGGCACCAACACTTTCTCAAACACCTGTTGGGCAGCACGAAACGGATTGACCAACACCGTGAAGAGAGCACCAAACATTCACAAACAGCATCGCAGAAGGGGACCAAACGAGTCCCAAAACACGCACACCAATATAGGAGCAAACTATGGGGCGTGGCAGAAAAAAAATAGCAAACAATCTACTTTAGAGAGGTGAGGCGGCAATAAAGGACCTCAAACAAACACAACCAAGTAAACAGTCCACTATTAAGAGGTGCAGCAGCAACAACCATTAAAAGGAACCACAACAGTCCATTTTGAGGTGGTATGGCAGCAACAAACCCTCAAAGACTCAGAAAAAAAACCAGCAACAGCCCACATTGGAAGGCTGCGGCATCACGACCATGGTATACAAAGGAGCAAAAGGACTGCTACAAGCTTTAGATGTGGCCTGCGACAGTCCTAGAGAACACCCAAACTCTGATCTGTAACAATTAGATCAGAAAAAAAAATAATAAAGAAGAAGACGAAAGGAATGGAAGAAAGAAAAGACAGAGATTAGGGTTAGGGGTCTACACTTTGGATTAGATGCTCTGATACCATGTGAGAAATATTTGAGAACCTTAATGAGAGAGAGAGAGAATAGAGAGGAAAGAATAGGGTACGAACTTAGTTAACTTCAGCACCCCTTAGCTGTATATATATTTTGTAAAAAGAAGTGTCGGCCCATTTACATTAAACCCACTTAGGCCCACACACTAAACGTAAACAATAATAGGAATTCTAACAATTATTGTTATTATTATTTAGATCAATACATATATGTAACTAATGATATGTCTGATCTAATTACAAAAAAAAATGATGTCTGATCTGTGTCATGAAGTTGCTTCTACTCTCCTAAACCTATTTTAAACTCTTACCTGCACTCCCTACAGTCACAGTCATGCATACATGATCAGTATCTTTTTCTGCATATTTACAGCAGAAAACATGACATAAGTGGTGTTGCCTAGAATCAGCTTTGGGTTTCTTAAACCAAGGGTGCACAGCTCTAGGATTTAGCATCATTGCAGAAACAATTAGCTAGTGCTGCAACAGTTAAACAACGTCATGACACTAACATAATTGACTAGTATACATGGTTTTGGAACCCGAAAACCTACTTCAGTGAACAAGATTCAAATTGAACGAAAACATAACCAAAGCTCATACCTGTAGAAAGTCCGCCTGCCATGCATATTTGCCAATGGGGTTCAAATACAGGAAATGCTGCAAGCCAGCCTGCTGTGGCTTTCTGGTTAGAGCCAACGTCACCCCATCCATATACAGGACGGGTACTGTACTCCCAACAGGCAGTCTTTACAGTCTGCACGTAAGTTGACCTGTCATTCAAAGCTAAGCCAAATCAAGATACTCAGATGAAGTTTGATTTATATAGATGAATTTACAATTTGGTGAAGTTGAAGTCATGCAATGATGCAAATGATTCACAAGAAAACAGAAGTAAAATCCTTTCTATTTTTTGGAGAACAAAGCATAACAGAAGCCATGTCCTCGGGGTAAGGAATCTCCACATTCAAATTGGATGCACCAAAACCTATAGATTGTGTGCTAGGCTAATTTAAAGTAATTTCAGCTAGTAAGCCTATGGACTAATTGTCAATGCAATATTATTTTTAACATTCTTGTTGGAGACTCAAATGATTGATTCGAAGCTTGCTGGTCATGAACAAGGGTATTCACAAAAGGAAGATTTGCATTGGAGAATATTTCTCTGGCTCTGAACTTATTCATATTATCAACAAGAAGAATTAGGAAGCAATATATTTTATGAAGATATGTGTAACAATGATACAGACACGTGTATTAGTGTCCAACACAGATACAAGGTGTTTGACACGTGCCTTCAAGAAGCCCAAAGTGCTATCGATTTATTATTACTAGGCAAAGTGAAGTTTACTTGCAATCAACACCACCATCATCATCATCTAAGTGGCAACATGAATCCTATTGTGCCATTCAACTCTCAAACGACTCTTACCTTATTTTATCTCCTTTTGGAGCTATTCCTAGATTTCCTCAAATATGCTCATTTCTAATTGTCTTTCTACTCAACATTCTCAACATCCTCATCTCTACTACACTCATTCAATAAACATGTTGCTTTTGATTGCCCAACATTCAGCTCAATAAGGCATAACTAGTCTTACTACAATCTTATAAAATTTCCCTTTAGTTTGATAGGTACATGGGGACAGTGTTTTAAAACACGTTTTGAGGCTTATGCCTTGAGGTTCACCTCAGGATGAGGCTTCCAAAATTCCCTAAGGATTATAAAAAAGACTAAAAGCTCATGAGATAGAACACCTTTTTTCTCCTCTACAATTTCTCCAAATGTTTAGCAATTGAACCTGGCATTTTGAAAAGAGACATGTAGTAAACTAATACTTGCCAAGGTACTTTTAATCAAGGTTATCCTTCCTCCAAGAAATAGAACACATTTTTTCCAGCATGCCAATTTCCTCACCATTCTCTCTATCACCTGGGTCCATATTCTCTTGAAAATAAACCGAACCTTGATGCTCCCGCTCTAAAACCGCGCTTTTAACATGGGAGCTCTTCGGACTCGCGGTTCTAAGTTGACAGAAGTCTGAACTTGTTTGAGACGGGCTCTTGATTCACTAAACAAGAAGCATTTAACATGATATTTCAGAAAGAAAGCTCAATGATTCTATTACGGTATGAAGAAATTAAAAATTAAAAGATAATGTATTCTACCACAAAATAACATTATAAAATATGTATATATATATATATATATATATATATATAGAGAGAGAGAGAGAGAGAGAGATAATACGGACGCTTCGAAGCATTCCAAACCCTAAGGCTTCTTCATAACACCCACTTCCTCGCTCTCGCACCTGCTCCCATTTCGTGCAAATAAGGACCGAACTCCCTAAGGAAGACCTAGGTATGAGATTGGAGTTGAATTGTGGAACTAGAGTTAGGATTAGGGTTTTACAGTATAGGAGAAAGAGAGAGAGAGAAAAGAGAAGAGAGAGGAAAGGATGTCATTGTGTTAGGTCACAATGACTCCATAAATCTTATTTACGTAGAGGAATTACAGAAAAAACAAATATACCCCTCAAAGGGGGTATTTACAGAGCTACCCCCGATACATATAAAATACGTATTTCTACATATATGATAACACTCCCCCTCAAGTTGGTGAATAGATATCTCTCATGCCCAACTTGCACAAGCACTTATGGAGTTGCCAACTAAGAACTCCCTCCATGAAAACATTTGCAACTTGTTCATCAGTCTTCGCAAATGAGGTGCACACTGCCCCAAAGATAATCTTCTCTCTAATGAAGTGCCGGTCCACCTCAATGTGCTTGGCACGATCATGCTGAACGGGATTGTGAGCAATGCTGATGGCGGCCTTGTTATCATAGTATAAGCTCACAGACCCTGAAACTGGGAAACCAAGTTCAACAGCCAACACTTTCAACCAAAGCATCTCACACAAGCTATGAGCCATTGCTCTGAATTCGGCCTCTACACTAGACATGGCGACAACAGGTTGCTTCTTGCTTCTCCAAGTGACCAGATTGCCCCCAACAAAGGTGCAATATCCAGAAGTAGATCTTTTATAATCTTTGGCCCCTGCCTAGTCTGCATCAGTATAAGCCTCTATACATGTGGCCATTCTTCTCAAACAGAAGACCTCTGCCAAGAGCTGACTTGAGATACCTCAAGATCCGATGTGCTGCCTCTAAATGAACACCTCTGGGTGAGTGCATATACTGACTGATCACACTCACTGCATAAGCAATATCGGGTCGAGTCAGGGAGAGATAGATCAATTGCCCAACTAGCCTCTGAATGCTCCCTACATCCTGTAGTAGCTCACCACTAGCATCTGCTAACTGGTAATTCTGCTCTATAGGAGTTTCCACTGGTTTGGTACCCAACCTACCTGAGTCTTGTAACAAGTCTAAGACATACTTCCTCTGAGAGATGAAGATCCCCTGACTGGATCTTGCAACTTCGATGCCTAGGAAGTATTTGAGAGGTCCTAGATCTTTGGTTTCAAACTCCTCTGCTAACTGACACTTCAATTTGGCTACCTCTGCTGCATCATTGCCTGTGAGAATGATGTCATCAACATAAACAAGGATGGCAGTTGTGTTCCTCCCTTGATGCTTCACAAATAGGGTGTGATCGTCCTGACTTTGAGTGTAACCCAGCTTCTTCACGGCTAGAGTGAATCTCTCGAACAATGCCCTTGGAGATTGTTTAAGCCCATAGAGGGGTTTCTTCAGTCGACACACCTTGCTACTATGTCCTGATGAAGTGAATCCAAGAGGAAGCACCATGTACACTTCTTCATGTAGGTCCCTATGAAGAAAAGCATTCTTCACATCCAGCTAATGCAAAGGCCACTCTTAGTTTGCTGTCAATGACAACAACACCCTGATGGAGTTCATCTTTGACACTAGTGCAAAGGTCTCCACATAGTCAATCCCATAGGTCTGGGTATACCCCTTGGCTACTAATCTCGCCTTGTACTTCTCAACTAACCCGTTTGCCTTGTGCTTGACTGTGAACACCCATCTGCAACCCACAGGTTTCTTGCCTCTTGGCAGGTCAACAAGCTCCCATGTCTCATTCTTGTCCAGAGCTCTCATTTCCTCTATCATAGCAGATATCCAACTAGGTTGGGATAGCCCTTCTACCACTGAAGAGAGTATAGGAATAGTGGAAAGGGACGTGATAAAGGCTTTATAGGAGGGGGACAAGGCATCATAGGAGACAAAGTGGCTCAGAGGATGCTGAGTGCAGCTTCTGACTCCTTTTCTTAAAGCAATGGGAAGATCAGAAGCATCAGTAGAAGGAGCACTAGTACTGGATCAGTTGTGGCTTTCTCCATTCTGCTATAGACTTTGATCTCCTTCTGAGCTCCAAGAGCACTATCAATCCCACTAGTAGTATGAGTAGGCGGAGAGCTCTCAAACCCTAAAGGAAGGGATAGGGATATAACAAGAAGAGGAACAGTCTACCTCTCTTCATTACCACACTCCCCCTGAACAGAGGTGGGGGAGAAAAAAGATAGCTCCTCACGGAAGGTGACATCCAAGCAGACAAACTCCTTCCTAGAGATCGGATGGTAACACTTGTATCCCTTATGGGTAGAGGAGAAACCAAGAAAGACGCACTTGAGCGCTTTGGGATTGAGTTTGGTGCGATGGGAACCCAGGATATGTACATAGCATACACACCCAAAGATGTGAGGAGGAATAGTGAATAAAGGAGAGCCAAGCGCAAGGACTTGAATAGGAGATTGGAAATCGAGCACTTGAGATGGCATTCTGTTAATCAAGTAGGCAGCCGTCAACACAGCATCCGACCAATAAGATTTTGAGACATGAGAACCAATCAAGAGAGATCGAGCGACCACAGTCAAGTGCCGCATTTTCCTTTCAGCTACACCATTCTGTTGAGGGGTGTAGCTGCAAGAATTTTAGTGACAAATCCCATGGTCAAGGAGGTAGTGTTGAAGGCCCCTAAACATATATTCTCCACCCAGGTCAGTATGAAAGAGCTTGATGAAGGCACTGTACTGGGTCTGGATCATCTTATGAAAACCCTGAAAGATGGAATGAACCTCATCTTTGGTTTTCATGAGATAGACCCATGTGCACCTAGTATAATCATCAACAAACGAAACGAAATAGCAAAAGCCAAAGATAGAAGTAGTGGGGGAAGGGCCCCATACATTAGAATGCACTATGTCAAAACAAGTAGAACTTCTATTACCTCTAGAGGGATAATTCGATCTACAATGCTTGGAGAGCTCACAAGTCTCACAGTGTAAAGCCGAAAAAGAAATAGAAACAAACAAACTAGGAAATAAAAGTTTAAGATACTAAAAAGAAACATGCCCCAGACAGGCATGCCAGCTCAAAATAACATCCAACTATTACTACTAGCAGAAGACTGTAGTGATGTGGGCTCAGGAAGGCGTCCATCCAGAAGGTAGAGGCCATTCGCTGTATGTCCAGTGCCAATCGTCCTCCTCGTCTCGAGGTCCTGAAAGACACAAGTAGGGGAAAAAAGTGACTACAGTTTAGGAATTTAGTCAAAGCACTAACAGAAAGTAGGTTAGAAGTAAATCTAGGAACATGCAAAATAGATGATAGAGATAGTTTAGGAGAGGAAAGGATGTTCCCTTTCCCAACCACAAAGGATAAGGTGCCATCAGTTGTCTTCACCTTATCACGACCAGAATAGATAGTATAACTGGAAAATAAGGTAGACATGCCCGTCATGTATTCGGAAGCCCCTGAATCAATGATCCAAGTGAGACTGGATGATGGAAGAGACACATGATGAGCAGGTCTAGGGTTACCTGACTGGGCAAAGGAGGTGGACGATGTAGTAGAAGGACCATCCAGCTGCTGAAGCAATCATCAAAGGCCTACAAGCTCCGTGGCTGAGATACCACCAGGAGGAGCTAAAGTCGAAGAAATCATCAGAGACTGTCCAGGAGGAGAAACAGAAGTATCCACACTAGCCGTATGAGCACTAGAAGAGCCTAGCTGGCTATGGCGACCATGTAACTTCCAACATTTGGCATGCACATGCCCTAACTTGCCACAGAAATTGCACTTGGGCCTCTCTTTAGTCAAGGACTTCCCAGAAGAAGGTCCAGTAGAAGCATAGGAAGGTGCTGAGACAAGAGTCTGATAATATGGACCTCTCTGAGGCTGCTGTGACTGTTGAGGCTGGTATGCGGGAGAAGCAACTAGAGCTGATCGCTCTGGGCGGTGCTCACTCGGAAGGGAGATCCGCCTACTTTCCTCACTCTGAAGATAGGCATACACCTCGCTGAGAGAGGGAAGATCCATCCTGCTACTCAAGATCTGAACACGAGCAAGCTCATAAGATGGATTGAGTCCAGCAAGGAAATCAAAAATCCGACCCTTCTCCATATACCGTTGGTAGGGAGTAATCTCTCCTGGGTGAAGAGGCTGATAAGAATAGTAATGATCAAGCTCCTGCCACATGGTGCGAAGAGCGGTATAATACTGAGAAATGGACTTCTCCCCCTGTCTAAAGTGGGAGATACTCTGCCTCAACTGACATGCCCTTCCAGCATTCTGCTCCGAGTAGGTCTTCCGTGTAATCTCCCAAACCTCTCGAGCTATGCGCATGAATAAGAAACTTTGGCTGATGTCCGGCTCCATAGAGTTGAGGAGCCATGACATGACAGTAAGATCATCTGTCTCCCATTGTCGATACAAGGGATCAGTCCTAGGAGGCTCAACTGTATCCCCTGTAGTGTGGCTAAGCTTCCCACGACAAGGATTTAAATTTCGGTCGAAACACAGAAATATCGGACCGAAATTTCGGTTTCGGTGGTTACCGAAATTTCCAAAATTTGAAAATATCGTCTGAAATTTCGGTTTTCAACCTCACCGAAATTGCTACCAAAACCGAAATTTAAATCCTTGTCCCACGGCCTTCAATAAATAACGTGCAGCTTGGGCCCACCGTAGATAGTTCTTGCCATCCAATTTCACTGAGGTGATCTGTAAACTGGGGTTATCATAAGCCAAGTGATGCACCATAGGGCCTCCAACGCTAGTGGAGGGAACTTCCGTGCTCACTTCTGACTCTGACGGAGAAGCCAAGGGAGGTGGTAACCAAGGAAGGTAGAGGATCTGCCATGATGAACTATAACAGCATGGGAATACCACAACTAACCACGGGAGGTGCTGAAGATCAGATTGATGGCCCGAAAGGGTTAAACAACCACACAGAAGGCCAAAAGAACATCCGATGAAGTCCCAAAAAACAAATAGAACCCAAGAATACCTACCATAAGCCTCTAATTCCCAAAAAAGAGTAAACCAAAGGGAAATAAGACCCTGGAGTAGTGCTGGTGATCAAGAAACACCCAAAATAACCTCAAATAAGCATCCCAAAAGGGCTAATGGCAGAGAATAGTAACATGGATGGTAAAAAAATCCTAGAACCACTAGAAGGCATTGCAACCAGATCTGAGATGAAACTGATAGCCTAAAAAGGCTATTAAAGCCGTCGAAGGTAACTAGTGGGCGGAAAGAACATCCCACATCCTTCCATCCTTGATAGAATCACTCAAGTGATATGTCCACATGTAGCGGAGATTGGGGGGGACTAGATCGAAGCAACAAACCCCCCCCCCCCCCCCAAAAAAAAGTCCATTAAGGGTTTGAAAAACCCGCTGGTTCACAAACTGGGTTTTTCCGATTTTTCAAGGAGAATGGCTTAAAAAATGGATCCAAAAAATCCGTCAAAAAAAATTAAAAATCAGGAAAAAAGGAGCTCTAGCTATTGGTGGAGTTTCAGGTGAAGAGGAAAGACTTGTCCATACAACGCTGACATTAGCCTATGGCCTGGATGACGTCATCATCTTCCTAGATAAAGTCAAAGATGCACCCCTTCTAAAAACCCTAAAACCTTGCTCTGATACCAAGTTGAATTATGGAACTAGGTTAGGATTAGGGTTTTACAGATATGAGAAAGAAAGAAAGAGAAAGGAAAGGATGTCATTGTGTTAGGTCATAATGACTCCATAAATCTTATTTATGTAGAGGAATTACAGAAAAGACACATATACCCCTCAAGGGGGGTATTTACAGAACTACCCCTGATACATATAAAATAAGTATTTCTACGTATATGATAACAATTGGAAGACTCTCAAGCCTACGACCCAATCTTGAACACATTCTTCAAAGATACCATCTTTGTCCTCTCCAATGCCAGTGAGAGTACTTTGGCTTAAGTTGACTTTCAACCCATCACCTCTTCTCTCACAGCATAAAGAAATACTATGGTGTCATGTGAGAAATCATATGTCCATCCCCTCCCACATAAAAACCTGAGATTAGCCTGTTATCTTCTACTTTGAATAGGAGTTTGCTAAATGAGTCAGCCACCAGAAAAAACATGAGGGGAGATGAAAGATATCCTTGTCTTAACCCCCTTCAGCTGCCAAAAACTCCTTGTGGAGACCTATTGACAAGGATAGAAACGAAGCCTTCAAAATACATTCTGATATCCATCTTCTCCAAGTATCCCCACACCCCATTCTTTTTATGACATAATCGAGGAAAAACCATTCAACATGATCGTATAGGCCTTTTCTAAGTCAATCTTGCACATAATTCCCTTTTTTCCTTTGAGAATTCTGGAGTTGAAACACTGAATTTCTATCAACACCCCATCCAAGATTTGCCTACACATAATAAAGGCACCTTGGTAGGCTCCAATTATTTTTCCAACAACCTCCTTTAAGCGAGATACAAGTTTTGTCAGGGACCTACTTGTAATATCTTATATTCTACAGGGGACCCTTGTAATATTGTAAAACTTCACTTAATATATATATTGGAGAAGTGCTCTCAGGCCTAGCCGCCCACTCCAGAAGCCTAGAGAAGAGCTATCATGCATAGCCGCCCACTCCAGAAGCCTGGAGAAGAACCACCAAGCCTAGCCGCCCCTTCCAAAAGGTCGGAGAAGACCCTCTGGACCTAGTCACAGGTCTCAGAGGAGCCCAGAACCTCTCCCTGGTGCTACCGCACCTATCCAGGAACCTTTTTAGGTCTCCGGGACCATTCACAAGTTTCCTGCGAGTGGTTTTTTCTCCAATAGAAAATCTATAAAGGAGTTGTTCCAAAAAGATCTGAATCCTGCGAGCAACGCGAGCAGGAAGCTTTAAAAATAAAAAGAAGGTGATTTGCACCTCCGCAGCAGCAATTCGGGTGATTTCTTATTAGTCCAAGTTGCTCTATTCCTCAAAAAAGTCTTCTCTACTATCATGAGTGCATCTGAGGAGTCATCTTCTGCCAAGTCAGAGATCATTGTTGCCCCACCCAGTCTGGGAAGTCATGGTGATCACAGCCCGGGCCTACAGATCACTACGGTGAAACTCGACGGGACCAACTACCTCGCATAGTCTCAATCTGCCAAGATGTACATCACCGGACGAGGCAAAGCCGGCTATATCACTGGACGCGTCACTGCACCTGATTCCTCCGATGCCACGTTTGAGAAGTGGGAATTTGAAAACTCGATGGTCATGTCATGGCTGCTTCACTCCATGCATCCATCGATCAGCACAGGCTTCCTCTTTCTCCCGACTGCCAAGGATATATGGGACACTGCATCTCAGCCTACTCCCAAGATGGGAATTTTGCTAGGATGTATGAACTTCAGCAGGAGATAGCACATCTGAAGCAAGGCGATCTTCCTTTGGGATCATACTACGATGCGTTACGTAGCAAGTGGGATGAGGTAGATCACTACCAGACCTACACCCCTCCATGTACCAAGGATGCTACGGAGTTCCGGAAGATGATTGTGCGCAGTCGCATATTCGAGTTTCTTGGCTGCTTGAACCAAAGCTATTAGCAGGTTCGAGCCAACATCTTGGATAAAGATCCACCGCTGTCGACCATTGCACAGGTCTACTCCTACATCTAGAGCGAGGACAGCAGGAGAGCCATGAGCTCTAAGACAGATGTTGATGTTCCTTTATCCGAGAAGTCTGCCTTGGCCACTCAGAAATGGAACAAACCCACATCCAAAAAGAATGGGATCTTGATGATCGTGATCGACTCAGATGTGATCATTGTGGCAAGCGTCGCCACACTCGGGAGACCTGCTGGAGTCTTCATGGTCATCCCGCACAGTTCTCTAGGAGGAAGCGAGGCTCCTCAAAGAAGCCCTCTGGTAGCAAACATGGAGCCTCAGCCGCTCATGCCACCAGTCAAGATTCCTCTGATGTGACCCCTTCCTCTGGGCAGTCCAACATCTTCTCTAGCATGGACATTGACAGGCTTCGACAGTTACTTACTTAGCTTGATGGCCCTTCCCCACCTACATCATCCTTTGCTCAGACCAAGGAAATAAATTTCGGTTTCGAGGTTTATTTCGACCAGCCTAGAAATGGAAATGTTTCGTGGAAATATTTCGACCAGTGTGGAAATAATACATTTTCGTGGAAATGATGCAAATAATGCGAAAATGATGGAAATATTATAGAAATCTTTGTGTAAAGTTTGGAAAATGATAAAACAAGCCTAAAAATACACTCATAAACTATCAAACCATAATATACAACCATATGTAGTGAGGAAATGAATGACCATAGCGGTCTATAATATGTTGAGACATGCATCTGATAGGCAGTCCAAATATTATTTAATTAGATAACTATTATTTAATTGCTTTTTTTTAAAAAAAATCGTAAGTCAGGGTATTAACGAATCTTTATTCACTTACATTAGTGTCTTAATATTATATAATTTTAGAAGACCTATTTATTATTAACTTTTAACATTACTGAACTTTTTGAATGTATAAATATTTTTTTGGGAAAAATATTTAACCCAACCAACTTGTAGAACGAGCTAAGTTATGCATATAATCCATTTATGCACAATCTTGGATGTTTAGGGTAAAAACCAATGAAATAGGGGTGTTCCCCAAATTTAAGTTTTTACCCTAAATGATTTTCAATCTTTGCACAAATCAAGTGTAAATGCATCATAGATTCATAGATTTGATGCATTTACACCTAATCTATCTATTTGTAGCAAGAAACGATAGCAAAAATTTCTATTCTTATGTACATTTCGAATTTGAAAAAACTCCAAAATGGGATTCGATTCGTCCTCACGATCAATCTGCGAACCAAGAAATCTATAATGGATTGGTCTTCTTTATAATATATATATGGAAATGAGTTAAATAATCAAATATGGGATTTGGGGTGCTCAAATGGGATGTTTCTTTCCTTCGATCGATATGTTTCTATAGATGTCAAAACATTTCAACCGAAATAATACATATTTACACCGTCAATTGATCGAAATTTACTGTTAATGCGAAATATTTAGACATGTATGGAAACATTTCGTGTATGTATTCTTTCCTGTCGATAACCTAGAAAATGGAAATATTTCGTTAATTTCGGAAAATTTATTTCCGGCTCAGACAGGTACATCCCATTCAGCCTACAATGTGTCTACGACACCTATTGGTCCTTCTTGGATCATTGATTATGGTGCCTCCGATCATATGACTAGTATGCCATCCCATTTCTCCACCTATAATATCTATTCGGGTAAGGACAAGGTCCGCGTGGCTGATGGCACCTTCTCCTCTATCTCAGGGAAGGGCACTATCTCTGCCACACCTACTTTGTCTTCATCCTCTGTACTTCATGTTCCTAAATTCACCACTAACCTACTTTCTATTAACCATCTTACTAAGAGCCTAAACTGCAGTGTTACCTTTTTTCCTACTCACTGCGTTTTTCAAGACTTGGAGACGAAGCGAATGATTGGCAACGGTCGTGAGGATGGTGGATTGTACCTGCTCGATAGCCAACCTGACTTCATATTCTGTTGCACATCAGTCCAGTGCCAGTGTCAGTAGTTCTAGCATTAATAAAGACTTGTTAATGCGATGGCATAACAGGCAAGGTCATTTACCGCTTTCAGTCATGAAGAGTCTGTTACTTCAGTTTGCGTCTATTCCATTTTTTGAGTTCAACTGTAAAACTTGTGTACTTGCAAAACAATGTTGGGTGTCTTTTCCGACCAGTAATGAAAAAAGTATGTTTCCTTTACAGCTTGTGCACTCTGATGTTTGGGGACCCAATCCCACCACTTCTATCTTTGGTTTTCGCTACTTTGTGGTTTTTGTGGATGACTACAATCGTTACACTTGGATCTACCTTATGAAATCAAAAAATGAAGTGCATACTATCTTTCAGACCTTCCATAAAATGGTGTGCAATCAATTGGGCACCACCCTAAAAGTCCTACGAACTGACAATGGGGGGGAATACATGTACAGTGGCCTTGCCTCCTACTTTGAGGAGCATGGAATTCTTCATCAGACTTCATGTACCGATACACCTCAACAGAATGGGACTGCTGAGCAAAAGCATCGCCATCTCCTGGAGGTCGCTCAGGCACTTCCTCTTAGTACTAGGGTACCCAAGGGTTATTGGGCTAACTTTGTGTTGACGACATCCTACTTGATCAATCGGATGCCCTCCCATGTCTTGGGGTCGAAGTCTCCCCTTTCACTCATGTTTCATTCCTGTCCCGTGTTCTCCATTCCACCTAAGGTCTTTGGTTGTGTTTGCTATGTTCACGCCCATCACAGGAAGGACAAGTTAGATCCAAAAGCCGTTCGATGTGTGTTCATTGGCTATTCGTCCACTCAGAAGGGATATCGGTGTTTCCATCCCTCTACCCGTCGTCGGTTTGTTTCTCTAGATGTTACCTTCTTTGAGAGTCTTCCCTTCTTCTCAGTTGATCGGACTTCTCTTCAGGGAGAGCTTGGGAGTATTGACGAGAGTCTGATACCTCCACAGGGGGAGATTCCTCGACCAGTACCCCTTGATTTGCCTCCTAATGAGTCTCCTGTACCCTTGTCCTCATCTCCTACTGACACTGTGCCACAAGATCCGCAGCTGAAGACATATACCAGACGACATCAAAAAGATAAACAGTCCACCATCCAAGCTCACTGCCAGGAAATCCAACTCGATCCAGGTAATCGTGTCCTCAGTAATCCTCATGACGATATTTCTATTGCTCCTACTATCCTTCCCATAGACATTGATGTACCTATTGCTCATCGAAGGGTGTTCGGAACTGTGTTACCAAGCACCCTATCTCTCACTTTGTTCCCTATCAACAGCTCTCACCATCCTTCAGGGCATTTACTACTTCCCTATCTAATGTCGCTCTACCATCCGGTGTCTCAGATGCCCTCAGCCAGCCTCAGTGGAAAGCAGTCATGCTAGAGGAGATGACAACTCTAGAAAAGAATGGTACTAGGGATTTGGTTCCATGGCCTAGAGGAAATAAACATGTGGGGTGCAAGTAGGTATATACAGTGAAATACAAAGCAGATGGAAGCATCGACAGGTACAAGGCCCGTCTCATTGCAAGAGGGTACACACAGACTTATGGGATTGACTACCAGGAGACGTTTGCTCCTGTGGCCAAGATGAACTCAGTTCGAGTTCTGTTATCTCTCGCGGCAAATTTTTCTTGGCCCCTCCACCAGTTGGATGTCAAGAAAGCCTTCCTCCATGGTGATCTAGAGGAAGAGGTCTACATGACAGGTCCTCTAGGGTTTAGTCCGACTGGGAGTAAGGACCTTCTGTGCAGACTGAAGAAAGCCTTGTATGGGCTTAAACAGTCACCTAGAGCTTGGTTTGAGAGGTTCAGTTCAGCAGTCAAGAAGATTCGCTACTCGCAGAGTCAGGCAGACCACAATCTCTTCATTAAGAGAAGTCAAGGTCGTCTTACTGCTCTTATTGTGTATGTGGATGATATCGTGGTCACGAGAGATGACCCAGATGAGGTTTGCAGACTGAAAAAAGACTTCGGCAAAGAGTTCGAAATCAAGGATCTAGGAATCTTGAGATACTTTCTGGGCATTGAGCTTGCTAAGTCAAAGCAGGGTGTGTTCATCTCACAGAGAAAGTATGTACTTGATCTCCTTCGAGAGTCAGGAAACTTGGGAGCTAAACCAACCGATACGCCTATAGAGCAGCAACATCAGCTGAATCCTGTTGATAGGGATCCCATTGCTGATACAGGCCAGTTCTAGAGACTTGTTGGGCGTCTCATCTACCTTTCGCTGACACAGCTAGATATTACATACGCAGTCAATATCATCAGTCAGTTCATGCATGCCCCTCGCTCTCCACATCTTGAGGCAGCACACTGAGTGTTACGCTATCTTAAGGGGGCTCCAGGGAAGGGTCTCCTGTTTAGTAAGAATGGACACCTGCGAGTTGAAGCTTATACAGACGCTGACTGAGCAGGTTAAATCACTGACAGGCGTTCCACATCAGGGTACTGCACGTTTGTGGGAGGTAATCTGGTGTCTTGGCGCAGCAAGAAGCTACCAGTTGTCGCCCGCTCCAGTGCCGAAGCAGAGTACCGTTCTATGGCTCATGGTGTATGTGAGCTTCTATGGTTGAAAACTATGCTCAGTGAGCTCTGATATCCTGTCAAAGGGTCTATGCAACTGTATTGTGACAATAAAACAGCCATAAGTATTGCTCAACACGACAGGACAAAGCACATTGAGGTAGACCGTCACTTCATCAAAGAGAACCTTGGTCAGGGACTTATTTGCACACCGTATGTCCATACTACAGATCAAGTTGCAAATGTGTTAACGAAAGGGATCTTAGAGCACCTGTTATCCAAGTTTGGGCATGATAGATATCTTCGCACCAACTTGAGGGGGAGTGTTGTCAGGGACCTACTTGTAATATCTTATATTCTACAAGGGGCCCTTGTAATATTGTAAAACTTCACTTAATATATATATTGGGTGAAATCGTGTAAGCTATTCTAAGCTCTACACGATTTCTCCTCTTCCCCCGATTCTCTTCTCCTCTCCTCTCTTCCATCTCTCTAACCCTAATCTCTTATCCTGGTTACGATCCAAGATTACATTAACAAGAATCTTAGCCACAAATGTGTGTTGCAGATGAGATTGATAGGATGAAAATCCTTTAATTCTTCTACCCCTTCTATCTTTGGAATAAGAGTGATAATAGTATTGGATCACTTATCCCATCCACCCCTCATGAAATTCAAAGAAAACCTTCATTAAATCCTCTTTTTATGGTATTCTAGAAACCTTATAAAAAGCTATTGTATACCTATCCGGGCTTAATGCCTTATTCCATCAAGAGATTGAATAGCCACAAGAACTTCGTCTTCCTCACAAGGCTTCTTCAACCACTTCACCAAATTGCAACCCATCAAGGGTGGGTCTAATAATACCTTCTGATGTGTAAAGGTTCTTGTAGAACTGAGATACAACGTTCCGAATAATCTGTTCCTCCTACTTATTGTCAAGAACAGAAATGCCTTAAACAATCTCTTTCTTATGAGCACAAACTTCCCCAAAAGTTTCCTTGTTACAAACCTTAATCTTCTCTTTAAAAGCTATCAACTTCAAGAAAAACGCATATCTGGCCCACCCTTCAAAAGATACGACTTTCATCATGTGTCCACCTACTCTTTAAATTTTGGGTCTTCCAACCACATTCTCAAACTTAAAGCCATCGGTCTTCTTAAAATCTCAAATTCCCTGAAAAAAATAGGTTTATGGTCCGAGATGGGATGTGAAAGAGCTTTGGTTTTAAAATTCAACAAAATTCAACAAAATTAGCTAAATTAATTCCGAATATTGAATGACTGAATTAAAGTGTACATGTACTAAAAATTTAAAAAAATTCGCCTACATTTGCCAGATTAATTCGTTTAATTCGAAGTAAACAGTAAAAATTCGGCTAATTTCTCAAAGTTTAGCCCTTTTAGTACAAAAATTGCAAAACTTAGCCAAATTAAGTCATTTAATTCAAAGTAAACAGTAAACTTAGAGAAGTTTGAAAATTTTTGCCAAAAAGTTGGTAAAACACACTATTTTTAAGGATATGATAAAACAAGCATGATAAAACACTTATAACTCGTTATACCATAAAAAACAACCATTTAGAGCAACCCAAGCAAGATTAATATCGTTTCACTCATTTTGGCAAAAATTCTCCAAACTTCTCCAAGTTAGCAAATTTTTACAGAAATTCTCTAAATCGAATTGAGCTTCCCCGAATTAATTCCAAATTTTAATTGACCGAAGTTTAAGGCAAAGTCGAAATTTAGAACTTTGTTGCGATGATGACCATTCTACCCAGATGAAATAAGGAATCCATTCAAACAACTCAGAATGGGAACTTCCTAATTGTTTGACCAAGTATATCGACCACCATTCAGAGAGAGATCCACTAGGTTATGTCCTAGTTAGCAATTTGGCATACGGCAAAGATTCGGAACAGGAAAAGTTCGAGTTATTTCCTAGGCTTCGCTTAAGCTTCACATAGGCATTGTCTCGCCTGAGGGAACCCTGTTGCTAGGCATCATCTAATGCTTTTGACTACATTGCTTTGAAAAACGTACTACTACGAAAAATTATATAAATAATAATACATTTATATTATCAAATTTTTGAAAGTCGAAACCAAACATACATGCACTTTTCTGTAGCAAATATTTTTTGCCAATTCCCATGTTTATGAATGTTAGAACCAAATTATAAACATTTCCCGTACTGATTTTAACAGTGCGTCAAATTGCTAATTATGGTTGATCCAACCTAGTGGACACTGGACACCAATAAGACATCAACAAAGTGCACCAGAACAACATGCCAAATGTCTGCACAAGAACTCAAGCTTAGAATTCCACTCCCACTCCCCTTCACACCAAATGAGCAACCTGTATGATAAAGGATCTGTGTCTTTATTTTTTGCATATTTAAATTTAACTCGTGGAGTGCGAGTTGTTGTGTCTAAGATGATCAAGAGAAATAAGGTGTTGATGGTGTTGATTTTCCTCAAATGTGGAATCAACTCTATTCTCATGAAGAACACATAATTTAATATCAAATTTTATCATCCATTAAATTGCATTTCAAAAATTATTACCTAGATTAATTTTAAGATATGATCCAGACAAAACACATTAAAAAACATTTCAAGTCCAAATTATTGACCTTATGCAAAAGATTGAAAATCCACTATATAGACCTTATACAACTACACGAATTCCATATTTCCTATCAACAGAAGAAGTCCAACTATATTGACCTTATCCACTTACTCCCAATTTTAAACTACAAAATATATATCCCACAACTATGGAATAAAATGGCATACCTGCCATCATCGCAAATGGACCCTTGATGCCAAAGTGGGCTAACTTGGAAACCTTCCAAAACTTGATTACGAAATTCCTGTAGAAAATAACCCCAAAGAAGCACTTTGGAAATCAGAGCCTAGTAACATCAAGTCATATAATGGTTTGAGCAAAAAAACCAAACTTCTCACACAATTTTTCAAAATCTTGAAAGAAATCAATATTTACTTTATTTTGACATCAAGTAGTTATCATTTATTTAATTTTGAGAGGTCATCATGGGGTTTTGTTGCTTGGTGTAGTGGGGGGCATGATTCCCTCATAAATCCTTCGTGAGCTAACGGCTATTGAGAGGGGTCTAACTATTGCAGCTGATAAGAACATTAAGAAGATCAAGGTGGTAACGGATTCTTTGGTGACAACGGACTGTTAACAAGAAAGTGGAATGGCCATTAATGATGACGTCTTGTCATCACAAAAGCCTAAAGAGTAATTCTGATCAGTTTTCTTGTCTTCTTGCATATCGGGAGGCTAACCAGGAGGCAGATTTTTTGTCTATGATATGTTATTATGTAGATGAGCTGCGTATTTACCCTTTTGACTTCCCTAGAGATCTTACTAAGATTGTTGATGAAGACGCAAGTAGGTGTAAATATTTGTGGTTGTAATTTTCTTTGGTATTAAAGTATGATTGGGGTCTGCCTAACCCCAAGCTTTTCCCTCCCAAAAAACCTTTATTTTGACAAAAAACACAGAATTAAAACTTGCAAGATTTTGAAAATCTCAATAACAATGTGCCTACTGGGTAAATCACTTAGGAAAAGAAAGAGTGGAGAATGCCCTCAACATGTTATGTGGTGATGGTGACACACATGCCAAATCAGTAGAGGTATGCAAATGCCGAACAGATGTGTGATGTGCAAGTCGGATGCCGAATCGGTCGATCATTTGCTTCTTCATTGTAGTTTTGCCTTTGAGCTTTGGCAGTGTTTCTGGAGGCTGGTCGGTATACCCTTCGTATGCCCTCAGCGGGTGAATGGCTTATTTCTAGGGGTGGCTCTTGATGCCTTCTCCGGGAGAAGTTGCCTCTTATGGCAGTTCCTCCCTTTTGCGATGTCGTGGGCTATATGGAAAGAGAGAAACCGCAGAATCTTCACAGGGAAAGAGGATGGGATGACCTAGATGGTCTTGCACGTGAAAGCTTTTCTGTTTCTATGGTCCTCAGTTTCCCCTCTTTTTAGAGGTGGTTTTTTCGAATCTTTTGTTGATAGATGGGATAATATTCTCGGGGACCCTCCTCCTTTGTAAGGAGGTAGCCTCTTCTTTTGTTTTCTTCTAGGGAGTTTTTCTCTCCCCTTTTAATGAAATATACATACTTACCAAAAAAAAAAAAGATGGTGACACACATGCTGACATATGAAAACGTTTCGCAGGCGCAAAAAAATCAGAAGAGACATTACTATTGTGGCAAATATGATAAGAAGATAAACACCAATTCAATTCAGCTATGATGGCATCCAACAACTGAAAAGTTTGCAGCAACTGAATGATACAAATCACTATTTTGTTATGAGCTATAGTTGGGTCACATGAGGTTAATGCAGCTATATGTAGCAGTGGGAGCACCATATTTTGCATGCCCAAGGAGCACTAATTAGAAGTGGAATATCAATATACAGCTCAACCAACAAGCACCAAATTGTGGTCTCCACAATAAAAGAGCCTATGCTAGAGATACAAAGCAGGGAAAGGGAAGACATCAGCAGATATAGAATAATTTAGAAATAAATACAATAGGTTTAGTTAAAGATATATTCAGTTCCTATGTTTGTTTAGATGTACATTGAAAATAACAATTAAAAGTAGGCAAACATTAGAAAATTATGACGTTTCCTTTTTTTTTCGTCTCCTGCTTTATAAATGAGAATTTCTGAGTGAATAGATTAGTTTAACGAAAGAAAGATTTGAATAGTTTAGTGATGACATCCCTAGTGCTTTGGACAACATGTAAAGACATAAAAGAGGCTTGGAGGTGCCAAATTCGAATTTATTTTCTTTGTTTCAATTTCTGTGAAGGATTCATGATCTGTCTTCCATCAGGTGCTCAATTAGTTAGTTGTAGAATGGCACAACAGTGGTAGGGAATCAACGGGATATAATATTCGCTCATTTACAGAACAAAAAGAACCGAAAAAGTCGGCCGCACAATTAGTTTCTATATAGTCAAAGTGAAAAGATAATTCACCAAAGAGATTCTTGATGGCTTAGATCAGTCTAAGGAAGAATCTTGCTGGCCATGGCCATTAGACTACCTTGTTTAAGCAATCTGCTGCAACTTTGGAGTCTGTAGCCACCTTAATTTTCCTAATGTTAATATCAACCGCCAAACAAAGCTGTAAGTTCATGAAAAGAATTAAAGAAGGCTCACAACCACCAGCCAGCCCAAAAAGAGGAGTACGACGATGATCGCAAAAAATACATCCATACCTAGTTCCTTTTCCACGAAGAGAATTCGTACTTCGTACAACATGCATGAGGGTCAGGTGGCTTTTAGGAGCGCCAACGAAGAGAAGGACGAAAAAACCAAGCACTAATGCCCCAAGATAGATATAATTATCGACATTTAGGCAAATCAAAAACATTAAGACTGAGAAACTCAATTCTGTCCGATGTGTCCTTGATAATCATTATAAGGATATCTCCATATGAGAGGAATCTATTTTGAAAGATCTGATGATTACTCTCAAGCCATATGTGGATTATGGTTGCATTAAATACAGGTTTTAAGAGTAAACATGTGCCATCTTGACCAGCTGAATGTTCAACCACCCATTCACTTCGTCCATCCATGAAAGCCTTACTTGGTTGCCTGTTTGTAGTTTTTAGCTGCAAACTACAGGCATTGCAATTGTTAGCAGTGGTAAATGTTTGTAGGGAAAACATATTTATGTTTCTTCGGAGAGACTCAAAACACAGATAGGAGAAAGAGAGGATGAGAAAGGGTTTGAGCAGGAGTGGCAGATAATGCATTAAACGGGGCAGGATCAAAACCGAGATCTCCAACCCAATTCGAACCTATAATTTGCGGGTCTTGATCTTTATAACATGATCCGAACTTATAACAGGTTGGATTAGATATGTGTAATTTGATCTGTGTGTTTCAGGTCGGGTTCAGATCCTAGGTTTAGGTACTTGGGTCCGGTCGGATCTAGGGTATGGGCCTCTTGGATCCTTACATCAAACCCGTATTTCCATATGGAGGTCAAATCTGGGTATACCCATATGGACCGGGTTGAGATTCGAACCGCATGTTATGGATCTGAGTTGGATCCGAATCGGATCCGGTCACAATGTCCGAAATCAGATTTGGATCAGGATGTACCTAGATCTGATTCATTTCATGCCCTAGTGGAGGATGGAAGTAACAAGGGTGAGGGTGGCGGAAGACAACGGCAATAGTTGTCGTTAACTCAGACGATGACAGGTCAGGCAGAAGAGAGAGAGAGAGAGACAGAGAGAGAGAGAGAGAGAGAGAGTTGGAAAATATTTACACCCATTCTGGGGCAGCAAACGTTTGTAGTTGTTTTAGGGGCAAAAGCATGGGCCGAACGCAAAGATTTACAAATTTTGCAGCTGTTTGTACAGCACACGCAAAGTAGCCAAAACTCCCACAAACATTTTTTTTTGCAAATGCTTGCAGGGCACCAAACAGGGCTGAAGTAGCAATTCTTCTAGAGAATTGAGAAATACTAAGAACATATCTCCAAATCTACTTGCATGTAAGAGCACCCAAATAATAGGTACTACAAATTCTCTGGCCTTCTCCAACAGAAAACAAATTCGACTCATTGACTAATATTGTGTTTTTCATGTCGATCCTCAGTTTGAAGGCTGTCTAACATGGCATCCAAACAATGAATGCTTGCTGCGGAATACAACCTTTGAAGCAAATTAAATCAGCCCAAGAAACATGAGGACCAAGCTTTCCTAATGGTCTCCCATGCTGATGCCATAGTACAATTACCATCGGAGCTTGCTGTCCAACAGCTTCATCCCGCTACAGTTTTTAAGAATAGTAACATTTTCAGTTTGGTTCCATTCCTGAGTAAGATTGAAATATCTAGACGAAGGTAAACACACCACTTGCCATCTTCAATTAAGCTCTAGCTGTAGGTATAAGATCTGCCCAGCATTTAATCTGGTGTTGTCTCGAAAAGATTTCAATAAGATTCCTTCTAGGTGCCATGACTCCAACCATAATAGAGTTTTTGAACCATCCCCAATATGATGAGGAATAACATCTTCCAACTCATCATGAACCTGGAGGACACTTCGCCATCCCTGCGAACATATTATAGGAGTTCTAACAGTTCAAATAGAATCTCTAATCAAATATTTACTCCAAATCCAAACTGTCCACAAGGACTCATGAACAACATGCCTAAGTAAACAGCCACATTCCAATCGGAATTCCTTCTAAGGCCCAAGCCCCCTTCCATTTTCGGCATACAAATTTTCTTCCAGCTAATGTTGTGAGTCTTATAATTAAGATCTGAACCTGCCCAAAGAAAGCAAGCCAAAAATTTCTCAATACACTTCATAGTCTTATTAGGCAATAATAAAGAACACGTCCAAAACATGTGGGTGCCAATGAGAATCAAGCATGGTCCTCAACCAAAAGAGTTCACACACACCATGTGCCATAGAGCGAAATTCTGCCTCTGCACTGAATCGAGCTACAATTGGCTGCTTCTTGCTTAAGCCAAGAGACAATGTTTCCTCCAACAATGGTACAGTATCCTAACGTAGATCGACAATCAGTAACTGAACCTGCCCAATCTGAGTCAGTATATACTTCCACTCTAAAGTGTCCATGTCGCCCGAACAGTATTCCATGACCTGGAGAGCCCTTGAGGTACCAAAGAACTTTGTGAGTTGCCTCAAGATGTGATGACCGTGGTGCATGCATACACAGAGTAAGCAATATCCGGACGAGTATGTGCCAAGTAGATCAACTTGCCAACCAATCGCTGAAACATAGCGACATCCCTAAGAGTGTCGCCCTCAGAGTGCAGCCGATGGTTCTGATCTATTGGAGTGTCTGTTGGTCGAGCTCCCAAATACCCAGTCTCATCCAGAAAGTCCAATACATACTTTCGTTGAGATATGAAGATCCTTTTGAGACCGAGCAACTTCAATCCCCAGGAAGTATTTCAGTGGTCCCAAATCCTTTGTCCGACGACAAGAAGGTCTTCAGCTGCTTTATCTCCTTGGGATCATTCATAAAGATGACAATGTCATCAACATAGACGATCAATGCCGTGGTACTAGTCTGTAGGTGCTTCACAAACAACGTGTGATCTGCCTGACTCTGCTTATAGCCCACTCGTCTGATCACACTGCTAAACCGCTCGAACCATGCCCTTGGAGACTACTTTAGCCCATACAGGGCTTTCCTTAACTTGCACACCTTGTCATCACTTCCAGCAAGTTTCAACCCAAGTGGTAGTTTCATGTACACCTCTTTTGTCAGATTTCCATACAAAAAGACGTTCTTTACATCTAGCTGATGCAACGGCCAGGACAAGTTGGCAGCTAAGGATAGAAAAACTCTGACTGAGTTCATCTTGGTCACAAGTGCAATAGTCTCCTGATAGTCAATCCCATATGTCTAAGTGAATCCCATGGCTACGAGTCGTGCCTTGTACTATTCGACTGACCCGTCAGCTTTATGCTTCACTGTAAAGACCCATTTGCACCTCACAGGTTTCTTTCCTCTAGGTAGTTGAACAAGTTCTCATGTTTTGTTCTTCTCAAGAGCCAGCACTTCATCCATCATAGCTTCTTTCCACTTTAGGTGACTAAGTGCATCTGCAACACTGGAAGGCAAAGAAACAGAGGAGGCAATACTGACAAAAGTCTGATACGACGGAGACAAAGACTGATGAGAGACATAATGGGAGATAGGATGTTCTGTACAAGTATGTACACCCTTGCGAAGTGCAACAGGGAAGTCAATATCAGTGCTCATATGATCATCAGAAGTAGGAGATGCATGTGGCTCAAGAACGAAATAGAAACTAAGCCAGGGATAGAAGCAATACCTGGAACTGGATCCGAGGGGAGACTCGCAAATGTAGGCGCAGGGACAATGGCTTGTCATTGCTTCTTGGTTCTGACATATATACACACATCAGCTGCAGCAATGGAAGTGTCTTTGTCACTAGACTGAGGTCACGACATAGGAATAGGAGCCGACATATGAATAGGGACAGGCATAGGGCTAGGGACACTCTCTTCTACAACATCATGTTCCTGAAGAGAGGTCTGCTCACCAAAGAAAGGGAGGACTTAGCGAAGGTGACATCCATAGAGATGAAGCAACGATAGGTAGCAGGGTGATAACATTTGTACCCTTTTTTATTAGAGGGGTACCCCAAGAAGATAGACTTCAAGGCCCGCAGAAGTAACTTGTCCCTCGAAGAACGATGAATATGGACATAGCAAACACACCTAAAGACCTTTGGAGGAACAACGAAAGCCAGACGGTCAAGAACCAGGAGAGATAGGGGAGTCTAAAATCCTAGAACCCAAGAGGGTATCCGATTGATGAGGTAAGCTGCAAGTAAGACAGACTCAGACCAATAGTGTTTTGGAACCTGCATGCCTAACCGGAGAGCACGCTCAACTTCAAGAAGGTGACGATTTTTTCTCTCAGCAGTCTCATTCTGTTGAGGTGTGAAAGGGCATGAGGTCTGATGAACAATGCCATGAGATGCAAAGTAGGATTTCAGACCCCCATCGAGGTATTCCCCCCCATTGTCAAAGCGAAGAATCTTGAGAATGGTATGGAACTGAGTGGTAACCATTTTATGGAACTCTTGGAAAATAGAGAATATATCATATTTGGTTCGTATAAGGTACACCCAGGTACAGCCACTAAAGTCATCCACAAAGGTAACAAAGTACTGATATCTAAACAAAGAAGTCACGGGGCGCGGGGCCCCACACATCAGAATGTACAAAAGAAAAAAGAGTAGTACTTTTATCCTCACTAATAGGAAAAGTAGAACGATAATGCTTTGCCAGTTCACATGTTTCACAATGAAAGGGAACTGCAGAAACAGAAGATAAAGCAGGAAAGACACGCTTTAAGACTGACACGGGTACTTGACCAATTCGGTTATGCCAAAGCATTAACTGGTCTTTATTGATACTAATACTACTACTGATGCTGGATTGGTGTGCAGAGAAAGAAACCGAAGAATCCAAGATGTATAAGCCATTATCCTCATGTCCACTGCCAATCATCCGCGTTGACTCCAGATCCTGAAACACACAGTGAAAGGGAAAAATCGTTACACTGCAGTTAAAACTCTTGGTAAGACTAGTGATAGATAATAAATTAGCAGTGAATTGAGGAACATACAAAACAGAAGACAAAGAGCTGGTTTGGCATGGACATCCCCTTTGCCAGAGATAGAGGAATAGGTGCCATCAACTATCCTAACTTTGTCACGACCGGAGCAAATACCATAGCTAGAGAAAACGGATGACATACCAATCATGTGATCAGACGCCCCTAAATCAATGATCCAAGAAGGTATGGAAGATACAATAGAGGCGGAAAAAGCAATCCTAATAGCTGTCTGAGCAAATGCAGATGTGGAAGTGGAAGCCTGACCATTGAGTTGGGCCATCATCCGGCGAAGTCGCTCAAGATCTGTAGGAGAGAACGAGTTCGTGTCCCCAAAGGAGGTAGACACTGGTGGTGCAGTGTCCTAAGTAACTGAGTGCGTTGTATAGGATCCTTGTTTGGTCGGTTGGCGCTGACGAGAAAACGGGGCCTGTCTTGGGGGACGTCCATGGAGCTTCCAGCAGGTGTCCTAGATATGGCCCATGCGACCACAATGGTCACAAGACTAGACTTCTGGCCCTTCTGATTGGTAGCAACCAGGGCAGATCAGACCGGCGTATCCTCCCCCTGAATGTAAACATAGACCTGGGTTAGAGAGGGGTTAGGATCCCTGCCAAGGATCTGAACACGAGCTCCCTCAAAGCTAGGATAAAGGCCGGAGAGAAACTGAAACATTCGCGAACTTTCAACCAAAGCCTTGAAGAACTTGGCATCATTTGCGCACTTGAGGGAGTAACTTTGGTAGTGATAGATCTCCTCCCATCTGCTTCGAAGTGAAACATAATATGCTCCAAGCTTAATCTTCCCTGACGAAGACAAGATATCTCTTGCCCTAGTTCATAGAGCTTGGCGAAACTTCCCACTTGGGAGTAATTTTTGAGATACGGCATCCCAAACATCTTTGGCCGTTGGTAGGAACATAAACCCTTTGCTGATCTGGGTTTGCATCGAGTGAAGAAGCTAGGACATCACAGTCAGGTTCTCCATAACCCATATCCGGTGAGATTTGACCGTCGGATGTGGGTCTTTAGTAACACCAGTCAGATACTCACTGTAGCCACAACCCCCAATGTACATGAGGGCGGAAGTCTTCCATTCCAGGAAGTTGGTGTCATCGAGTTTCACTGAAGTGATGCAGAGATGAGGGTTGTGCTCTCCATGAGAACAATGAGTCACAGCGACCCTCAGAGGAGGAGTCAGAAATCCCAGATGTGGCCTCGGTAGAACTCATCGGAGTAGGACCACCAAAAATAACAGATAGTGTACCGGAGGCTTCCAAAAATCCGAAGCGAGGTCCAGAGGATCCCTAAAGGCCCAATGAGTGGTGCACCTAGAGCAAGAGGGCCCAGAAAGGTCTGATTTTGGAAGAAAATCAAAACCCAAAATTATAGCAAGATCCAGCGATTTTTGGAAACTAGGTTTCGGACGGTTAGAATCTTCCAAACCAAGTTTCTGATTGTCCGGAAAAGTAATCTGGAGGGGGCGGCAAGGTCAGAGAGGCCTCCCATTGCGCAAATCGCGAAAAAGTTAAAAACCCAATATCTGAGATCGGGCTGATTTTCTAGAAACTAGGGCTCTGGTGGTCAGAAATATGTGAAACAACCGTTTGACAGTCCTTGGGAGGATACTAAAGAGGGCGGCTAGGACAGGGAGTCCTACCATGGTGCGAATCTCAAGGAAATAAAAACCCAAAAACCTCGAGAAGTGTGTTGGCCGGAAAACTGTTGGAGACGCTTGAGAAGAGGACTACGACTGGATCTCTGATACGACTGAGGGAAAAAACAAGCCAAGAAATAAGATCTAGTGTTTTGCCTCAGGATAGATCCACGGATCGCGCAGGAAAGCTCTCTACGATTTCTCCAAAAAATTCTTGCAGCTCCAGATGCTCACATAACAAACTTAGATTGAAATGGAGGCACTAGGGGACAAAGATACATGCCCTAGAGCTACCATGCTCTGATACCATGGTGTAAATAAGGTTGTAAACAGTAGATGAAGGTTGTAGAGAGAAGAGGGAAAAAGTGTAATGGAGGCGGAAGAAGGTGGAGAAGGAGATTAGGATTAGAAAGATAAGTGGGAAGAGGAGAGAATAAATTGTTCATTCTCTCTCACACACTGTATATATATATATGATGGGGAGAATCCCTACAAAAGAGTAGCACTATTAAGGTGACACTATTCAGGCGGCACAATTCACGTGAATAGTGATAACCCAAAAAGAACACCCACGTGAGTGTAATACATAAACTCAAACACGCATGGTCCCACCAATAATCGCCATTAATATACCATTTTTTTGGCCCATTTTTCTCTCTTTTTATGCTCTTTGTAGTCGAATTTCTCCAACTACCCCAGAGCAAGTTCTGATCCTAGAATTTGCCTTGGTCGTTAGCTTCAATCATTTTCCTCAATCGTGGGTTGCATCCAATAATTTGAGCATGGTTGTCTTCCGCAAAAATGCCCTTGTCATAAACTATTTTCACGGTTTTCCAATGGGTTGATTGAGCCCACAAATACCACAAAACAATTGTTTTTATCAACGACTGAATGTTGTAAAAATTGCTACCATTGTATGAGTTTTTGGGCGAAAATTCTGCCCACAACACACAAACTCAGCCCCAAAAGTTGCAAATTTTGGGGTTACTTTGATGCCATCTAAGTCGCCAATGTATTTTCATTTTTAGTCGCCATCCAGGCGTTATTTTGACAATGGGCTGTGGCTACGATTGTTAGTACAAGGGAGAAAGGAGTTGGTGAAATCTTAACCCTTCTCATTGAATTAGGAGTTCACAAAAAAAACATAAAAAAGAAAAAGAAATAAAGGGTCGTAATACTTTTGTTTGATCAGGGATCAACTGATCTCCAATTCGTGTTTTCCTTGTATTGTTGTGATCATAACGACAAACCAAATCTCCACACTTTTAGAACAAGTTGAACCCAATAGAATTGCACCGTGGTTGAAAGAGGTATTCAAAGACGTGGTGGAGACAAGTTGAGCTCATGACCATATAAGAATTCAAAAACTCCAATAGCAAGTTGAGTGGTTACAAAAGCAAGCCCAAAAGCTCTATTTGACGACCGCAAAGGATTTATGTGATCCTCAGCACAAAGGACCCCAAATGCAACACCTTCGACGCATCACAATGTCAATCACACACTGAGAGCCGAGGATAACGACCATAAGTTTATGAAAGTTCGAATATTGTTGATTGGGATTCAAATCCAACAATGAAATGGAGAATGGCACCTCTTTAAGTGTTGGAAATTGGGATTCACCACAATCTTAGAAGGGTGACAAGATTGACGATAGCCGAGTCAATTTCAACACTGATCCAATCTTCAATGTAGGTGTAGATGAAGAGGACAACGATGTGCCTTCCTTTAGTGATGAAGCCTTTTACAAGAGGTGGCTGGAGAGGAAGAGTTAGTTTCCTCTTCTATGAGGGAGCTAGTAACAAAGAGGATACCGATGACAGAGGTGGATCTCTTGATGCAACCTCTAAGTACCCTTAAATAGCCAACTTGGCACCACTGTTTTTACTATTTCTAGTAAATTCTCGAAATTACTATTTATAGTAAATTCTGATGTTACTATTTTTAGATAGAGTTCTAGTTGTTTAGAAATTAGTTCTTTGAGTTGTAATAGAATTAGGATTCTGAGATATTTTATTTCTAATTAGGATTTTATTATTGATTGCAATAGTTGACTTTTATTAGGAATTTCCAATTTCAATTAGATTAGAATTAGGAACGAGGATATGTAAAAGAAAGCATTATTATTGTCCCCAAGATTCAGACAAGATATTCTAAATTTTTGCCTCAGAGAAGCCTCTTCAATAGCAAGCACCTTGAACATCTCATTAAGTTACAAATTCCTCTTCACACAATTTTGTATCAAAGGGGTCTATTAGGAGAGTTCTTTGGACAGATTCAAGCTTTGTTATAGTCCACTTTTACAGATGGCAACTCAAAAACTTCTTTGCCTTACCTTTTCAACTAAAAAATTCCTTAAGTTTCTGCATGACGACAAGTAATAAAAACTTTTCATGAGAGGTCAATGGTTAAAGAATCCAAAAGGCTAATGGAGGCAAGCTAGACAAGTTAACTATTACAGGACAGTGGTCCAAAAGACCAGGAAGCGGGAAGATTGCTTCAGATGAGTTAGAACTTGCAACCATTGATGATTAATGAGTGCTCTATCAATCATAAAACAAATCCTATTCATCCCAAAGGATGTTGGACCTTTTAATTTATGCCCTTCCATTTCAGAGAAAACAATCCCTCATCCACAGAGGCATTAACTCGATAGATTTACCTCCTACTTTTTCATTGCAAGCAATTTTAGAGAAATATTAGATCTTTATCTTCGTCTGCAATGTTGCCATAAACAACAACGGTAGAAGCATTGGACCAAAGCATTCTTTGAGATACAAGAACGAATGATCTGATCCAATTTCGAAAAGGACATTTATGCCATACTTATCCCTTATCCCACAGGATCTAAATTCTCCCTCTTAATGCCTGATCATAATTATTAATACAAACCCAGCTTCTCATGATAGCAGCACTTACCATATCAGCATTGACCCTTCTAACTTCAGTTTCCACGACACCAATAAAATCCACTTTATTTGAGATGGCATAATTTTGAACATCGTGCTGTTCAGAGTGGCAATCAGACCCTCTAATACTCCATGTTCCAATTCTAATCAGGACTGATTTAGAAGCTGAAGACTCAGAAGCCCATGGAACACGCTAAACTTGACTTATCTCCAGTAGCATCATGATTAGCAACTTTTCCTCTTCCATGAAGCTTCTCAGGTACAGCTCTCAAGACTTCAAGAACAAACTAGAAATACAAAAGAAATTATTCGAAAGATGATTTACTTTGACTGTTTTTCTCATTATTGTAATGAGAAATCACTTTTAGAGTACACAATATACTCTCTACAGTAAAATCAAGGTTACATTTATCTCTAACCAAAAACAATATTAGCAATATGAAGTAGTTAAGCATGTCTCCCTTGAATTTGTATGTGAGTGTGAGTCAGAGTGTTTTGTGTGTGAGTGAAAGAATAAAAACAAAGAGCAAAGATAATATACGCATGACGCATAGAGTGCCTTCTCTACTGAGAAATGGATGTGTGCTATGTGGCATATTGTCATTGTCTGGAAAGCCGGATCAAAATTACACCATTCAAGGCATCCTAACCATTTGATTTAAGCAATAGTTTTAAAAATTCTAGAGCAGGTTTGAACCACTGCCAAAATTACTTTTGACCTTCCAAGAAAATTCTCTAGAACAGACAATATGGATCAAGAGATGGTACAATCTTTAGCAAGGTTTTAAATTTCGGTGAGGTCAAAAACCGAAATTTCGGGCGAAATTTTCAGATTTCGGTGGATTTCGGTGTAGAAAGCTATATTTCGGGGATTTCTGTACTCACCGAAACCAAAATTTCAGCCCGAAATTTCGACATTTCGGTCGAAATTTAAAACCTTGATCTGTAGGGAGATAAGGCCCATCCAAAGGGTCCCAAACTTGTGAAAAGCCTAAATCGACAACAAAGTGTGCCATATAACACACATCCACAGCACTTCCTAAAAACAAAGTGTGCCATGTAACACACATCCATAGCACTTCCTAAATGCATCATGCATATAGTGCCTGGACAAAGACAAATTATGTTAAGAATACAAGTTATCAAAGTTCCTGAGCTAAGCAAACTTGACATTGTATAATCATTGTACGTAACCTCGAAGGTTTACAGAAACAAATTGCAAATAAATATAAATGGAGTTCAATATTTTATATGCTAATTGCTAAATGGTTAAAATCTAAAGCAAAGGACATGGACCTGAGGAGGAACCTCCCTATTTGGAGGGCGCATGTCTTTCACTGCTGTAAAGGTGTTCCCCAATATTAGCTCATGCCTACCTATGCATTAACCAATTGATTAATTAAAGAAATTAGACAAATATGAGAGATTAAAATATTAAATAGTTAATAGTTAAAAGGAAAACAAACCAAATAAACAGTTTGACAATTTAATGAATTCAGTGGTTTTCACTTAATGCGGTAAGTGATGGCATCTTAGATTCTTTAAAAAAAAAAACCAATATACCCTTGTATTCAGAGCATCTTTCTTTGGTACAAAATCAAAAAAGGAAAAAATGGATCGTTGACTGGCAGCAACGTGAAGTTTCCCCCTCATTTGCTTCCCAAACCGTATGAGATTTACCACAGGGTGCTTAGCACGATCATGGATGCGGCGGAGGTGGTGGCGGTGATTAATAGAAGAGATGTGAAGATTAACGAAGGAGGATAGACAGGTCCGGGAAGATGGTCGTCAAGATAGCAGTAGAAGCGAAGAGCTTTGAGGTGGAGATTAAGAGCGGATGAATAAATAAGATCCGAATCTTAGAAGATGGCAGACGGTGGAAAGAGGAGTTACTGGTGACTAAGAGGGTGGCTGAGTGGGTGATAGCGAGCCTAGAGGAAGCGGTTTACAAGCGCCCCAATGACACTACTTTCTGGAGGAAGCAGGTACAGGATGGTCGAACATTCACGGTGGATAGGAGACAGAACAGGCAAGGTAGCTTCATGCGCCTAACGGAATTCACCCCGCACAGGAGGAACAAGTTGTTGTGCATCCTGAAAGGTAAGGACCTTAAAGGATGGGTCGAAGTCGCAGATGCCCTGAAAGTAGTGATCAACACCGGAGCTAACGAAACTGCAAGAAGGTATCAGGATAATACTCAGAGGGTGCTGACATCCTGCGGGATAGAAGGGAAGCTGCACACCCGCAGCCGTAACCTAGTGATACAAACTCATTATTCTGGAACATTGCCGGAAGGACCTTTCGGTCAGTGGAGTAGGGCTTTGGTATGCGAAGTTCGGGTCGATGAAGCTCCTTGGGAAGACATAGAGGTAGCTTTGGCTACCATGGCAGGACGCTCGACTCCTCTACGTCTCACTCCGTTCGGTCCTAACAGAAGATTATTCTTTGCGGATAGCCCCAAACTCTTCGACTACTTCAACTGTCTGGGGTCCCTGATGGTAGACCGAGTCTCGGTGCACATATACAGTAATACAGATGGTGGCCCGCTATCAATGCTACATCCAACTCAGGTAGGATTCCCCCGACTTGGATCAGGGTTTGGGGGTTGCCGTTCCACCTATGGAATAACAACATGTTTGAAACCATAGGAAATGCAGCTGGGGGATTCAAAGAAGTCGATAGAGATACGATATTTCGACAAGACCTTACAGCGGCTAAGATCCTGGTGGCCGGCGAAGCCATAACGATACCCAGGCACATCCTTATTGTAGACAGAGGGTGCTCTTTCTCGTTATGGCTGGAGATTATGGGGACTGGTGTTCCTAATCCACTCCCAACCCCGCCGGTATATGATCGGCCTGTTCACCTGAGTATGAGAACTCAAGTAGAGCCTTTGTCCGCTGTTACAGGAGATGGTGGAGAAGAGATGTCGCCGGGGAGAGCTGCTACCGGGACGACAAACCAGATGCTAGTCATGTCAGGGCCACAGAACCGGGTTCGAGGCAAAGGGACAACTGGCGAGGTTACATTTGAAACAACTTTCGGATGGAGATGGAGGTGGCCGCGTGGCAGCTAAGGAGGGAGATAACGTTCGAGACGTTACTAAGGCCAGTACTAAGGTACAGGGACGGACATTAGGCAGAAAGTTGCCTAAGCCCCAAACCAACACATGGAAGCAAATTCAAATTCTTAGAGGCGGGATTCTCAATGACAGTGGTAGAGGTAAGGGTATTCGAGTGGGCAAGATCGGGATTGGAGGACCTCGTTGCAGATCAAGACCATCCACAGTTTGGGCCTCAGATGGTGTGGGCCTGGAGGGCCCAATTAGAATGGGGAGAGACGGATTTAACTTTGAGGCCCAGAGCCCGCATCACAACCCACCTAGTATCGGGGCAGAGGATATCCCCACCTGAGGACCGATACCCAATACCCATCAGCTACTTATGTCTTCGAAGACATCAGAAGGGGAGATTAGGGCTGAGTTCCCTTTAGACCCTGTAATGGAGAAAGCTGCAGGGAGAAGCCCCAACAACTCCAATCAGCACAGAAGTTCATCATCGAACCCAGGCAGGGAGAAAGGTTCAGCAGATCCCGTTATGATATCTGAATTGGAGGGGCATGAAGATACCGGTAGGTCACCTTCACTGTCGAACTTTACCTTCAAGAGCTACTCTCCGCCTAGAACTAAAGCTCCGATTCATGGTTTGGACGCATATTGCCACCCCGTCTCAGCTATTTTCAAGTCTTTGTTCAGGGATCTATCTAATCCAAAGGATAAGGAGATTAGGTCCACTAGTCAGTTGTGGCGTCCTAGCAAAGAGTACACATCAGGGACCACGGATGAAGAGCGGGATCTGTTTCAACATCGAGGTGGGGAATCATACCCCAGACTTATCAATGAGGCCGGTTGGGGGATATCGGGGAGCCGTGTTGTTTTCACTATTCCACCCGGAATTTCCGCTCACATCATGGAGGAGAACCCACTCAGTACGAGCAAACCACTTATCATATCCTTGGGTCTATCTATAGGGGTGACTTTCAACAGACACAGCATGGAAGCAGAGATACTTTTGGCGGAGGTTGCCAATCGAAGCGGAGGATTCCCTTTAATTCCTAGAAAGAAAATTCAGGAAAGGGTACTGTCGGACCAAATTAAGGGGTCAACAAACCAGGGGCAGGATCAAGTACAGAAGACCTTTCAGTTAAACAGCTCGGAGAAGATGGTCGAGAAGGCAGGTAATGCACCCCTGGGTTCCCATCAGGGAGACCAACCAGCTGTAGAAAGGTTGGAGTTCAACACCAATCTAGCAGACAAGGAGCCACAGTCTCTGGTAGTATGGTCTCCTAAAACTAGGAGGGAATTTAATAGATTGGGCTTGAAACAGTCGGGAGTGGAGCATATACTTAGGGAGAACAGGAGGAGGAGTAAGCCAGGGGGGCTTAACTCTCATTAGTAGAGCAGAGGTTGGAGGGCTCCCAGTGAATGGAATGTCTTACATCAAAATTGTTTCTTGAAACGTGAAGGGGTTAGGTGATCTCACCAAGAAGGCAATGGTTAAAAGGATGATAAAGCAGAGTGGAGGTAAAATCATCATATTGCAGGAGACGAAGCTGGATAAAGTGGACTGGGGTATCATATCAGGGTTATGGGGAAATAAGCATTGTGGTTGGTGTGTTCAGCCTGCCATTGGGGCCTCGGGAGGCATTCTGATTTTGTGGGATCTGGACTCCATAAAAGTAACAGAGGAGCTGATCGGTGCTTTTTTAGTATCTCTGGTTTGCAAAACTTTAGAGGATGGTTTTCGGTGGGTCCTCACTGGGGTCTACAGCCCAACGAAAATCGGCTGGCGTCAACAATTCTGGGATGAGCTCGAGGATGTCGCGGGCTACTGGGATCTCCCATGGTGCATAGGGGGAGACTTCAATTTGATCAAATTCTCAAAAGAAAAGAAAGGAGGATGCAAGCTAAACAGTAAAATGAGAGAGTTCAACTTGTTCATCCAAAACCATGCATTGATTGATTTGCCCATGTGTGGTGGTGCATTCACGTGGTCAAACAACCAACAAAATCTGATCCTTTGCAGGTTAGACAGATTTTTTATTTCGGGAACTTGGGAAGATCAATACCCCCTAGCTCTCCTCCGTATATTACCAAAACCGACCTCGGACCACTCGCCAGTAATCCTAGAACTGGGTAAAACATCTAAGAAGCCTAGACCGTTTAAATTTGAGAATATGTGGCTCATGGAGAAGGATTTCGTGCATTTGGTAAGATCATGGTGGAGCTCTTTTTCCTTTCAAGGAAGGGCTGGAATAGTTCTCCGAAAAAAGTTGAAAGCGTTGAAAGGAAAACTAATTCAATGGAATAGGGAAGTGGTAGGAAAGATTGATGTCAAGATGAAGGCCATTCTATCGAAGATCGACATTCTAGACAAGAGGGAGGAGGAGGGTGGCCTGTCAGTCGAAGAGATTTGCCGGAGAGAAGAGTTGAGAGCTAAATTCCAGTCTCTAGCCAAAATGGAAGAGGTGAGCTGGAGGCAGAAATCCAGAGTTCAATGGCTCAAAGAGGGTGACGGCAACACCAAGTTTTTTCATAGTATTGCAAACGTCAGAAGAAGAAATAACTTCATATCCAAGATGATCATGGACGGGGAAGAGATTGGGGAGGAGGAGAACATTAGAACTGGGGTGGCTAACTTCTACTCAAAACTGTACAAGGAAACGACTTACAGCCGACCGGAGCTAGATGGTTTGTTTTTCGATAGCATTTCTGATGAACAAAGTGTAAGGCTGGAAAGGGCTCTAGAGGAGGAGGAGATTGTGAAGGCCATCAAAGAGCTAGAAGGTGATAAAGCTCCGGGCCCGGATGGTTTCACTCTAGCTTTCTTCGATCAGTGTTGGGAGATAGTGGCAAAGGACGTCATGGCAACTATGGAGGATTTCCAAAAGGAAGGCTTCCTGGATCTTTGGTCTAACACCACATTTCTGGTTCTTATCCTCAAGAAACAAGGTGCAGATAACATTACCGACTTCAAACCTATAAGCCTGGTGGGGAGTTTTTACAAAATTCTAGCCAAATTCTTGGCCTCCAGATTAAGAGAGGTCCTCCCATCAGTTATCTCCCCCACTCAAGGAGCTTTCGTATCTGGGAGACAGATTCTGGATGGAGTATTGATCGCCAACGAATGCATAGATGAAAGGCGTAGAAACGAGTCGGGCATAGTTTGTCAGATCGACTTAGAAAAAGCGTATGACCATGTCTCTTGGGACTATGTGGATTATCTGCTGGAGAAGATGGGATTCGGTACGGTTTGGAGAAGGTGGATCAGAAGTTGCATCTCGACAGCCCACTTTTCTATTATGATCAATGGATTGCCAGCAGGATTCTTCAGAAGCTCGAAGGGTCTGAGGCAGGGAGACCCTCTGTCCCCCTTCCTATTCAACATCGTTATGGAGGCCCTCAACAGGATGTGGTGCAAAGCGGTGTATAATAGAGATCTAGTCGGTTTCCGGGCTGGAGCTACAGGTCCTATGATCTCTCACCTTCAGTTTGCTGATAATACGATCATCTTTTGTGGGGCCGACAGAACTCAAGCTCAGATGCTAAGAGGAGTTTTGACTTGCTTCGAGGCTGTTTCTGGACTCAAGGTTAACTTCTCCAAGAACGGGATGTACCCGATAGGGGAAGTCACTGATCTTCCAAGCATAGCCAGCTCCCTAGGCGTCTCCACATATTCTCTTCCAGCGGCTTACTTGGGTCTTCCTCTTTGAGCACCATACAGATCCAAGGCCATATGGGATCCTGTTATTGTCAGATGTGAGAAAAGATTAGCCTCGTGGAAAGCAAGACACCTCTCGAAAGGGGGCAGGTTAGTCCTCATTAAGAGCATACGTTCAAATCTTCCCATCTATTACTTGTCTTTGTTTTCCATCCCCATTGGCGTGGCCACGAGATTAGAGAGGTTGATGAGGCAACTCTTATGGTTCGAAAGGGAAGAAGTTAAGGGGGGTACCACCTTGTGAAATGGAAAATAGTGTGTTCCAATAAGAAATCAGGCGGGCTTGGAGTTAAGAACCTGAAGATCATGAATCAAGCTCTTCTAGGGAAGTGGCTGTGGCGTTTTGCAACGGAGGAAGATAGCTTATGGAGGAAGGTGGTGGCTGGTAGACACGATTGTGACACCTTGGGCTGGTGTAGCAAAGACATGAGGATCCCCTATGGTTGTGGAGTATGGAAAGGAGTGCTAAAAACAAAGTCATCTTTCTCTAAAGGTTTTCACTACAAGATAGGCAAGGGAGACAGAACTCGGTTCTGGCTAGATGTATGGTGCAACAATGAAGCCCTCGTAAGTCTTTCCCGACCTTATACAACATTTCCAACAAGAAGCAAGGACTGGTGCAAGAATTGGCTATTGGGGATGGCGACGCAACAACATGGGATTTGGGGATGAGACGTAATCTAAACGACTAGGAAATAGAGGCTGTTGCTGCCCTCGTTCAAAGGATCGAAGGTTCTAAGGTCGATCGGTCTAGAGAGGACAGGTTGGGGTGGTCCGGTACAACCAATGGTAGATTCTCAGTGAGATCTTTCTATTCCTTGTTGGAAGAGGAGGGGATGGATTCATCAACAAACTGTCCGAACCCGGAAACCCCCACTTTCCCAATGGCCAAAATTTGCGAGCCTAAAGTCCCTTTAAAAGTCAAATTCTTCGCTTGGTGTGCTTCTTTGGATAGGATTCTAACTACGGATAACCTCATGAAAAGGAATAGGACCATGGTAAACCGGTGCTATATGTGCAATGAAGAAGAGGAATCAGTCGACCACCTCTTACTTCATTGCAAGATCGTGAGAGAAGTGTGGGGTTCTTTCTTCATCTCCTTTGGGATTAACTGGGTGATCTCAGGGACGATAATGGACACCATCAGGAGCTGGTCGATTCGTTGCTTCAAACCTTCTGCGATGAATCTTTGGAGCAATCTTCCTTACGCATTATGGTGGGGCATTTGGTTAGAAAGAAACAAAAGGGTTTTCGAGAACAAAGAGGCGTCTTTCTTCAACATCCTGATTTCTATCAAGGCTCTTCTATAGTTTTGGTCTAAAGTCTCGGTGGATTGTAAAGGTCTCTCTTTCGAGGACTTGGTTTTCATATGAGATTCCATCGTGTTAAGGGACTCTTGACGTCCCTCTCTTTTTCAGTAGGTGGTCATCTCGACCCCCTCCTCCTTTTGTACAGCTTTTCTGCTTGAATATATTTCCACCTTATCAAAATAAATAAATAAATAAAAAGTTTGACAAAAGATGGTAGAAAATGTCCAATTATACATGTCATTCTTTATATAAGCTAGCACAACTACACTGAAGTAGAACAAAGGATTCCAAGAAATAACATTGATCCTAGTGGAACTCTAGATCAAACGTACAAGAATATAAAATATCTTACTTTTTGCTAATAGTGAAACTGAAAAGAAAATAGGATTAGAAAATCGTGGTTTATAGACTCTACAAACAAGGACTTCATTTTCCAAAAATTTGCCACATTGAACACCGTGTCATACTCATATATATATATATGATTTTGATGCATATCAGCTTAGATAGACACATCCTTTCTAACGTAGCAAATGGTTGTTCGAAGGAAGAAGATCACCATTTTCTATCCAAAGGTTAGCTTGAATCCACTAGGAGATAAAGAAAACTCGAAAAAACATCAATAATAATAATAATCTGCTTACAGTGATCTCTTAACAACTATTTATAGACATAAAATCCTAAATTACTCAAAAAAAGTAAAATTGCCAAAAATAGTAAAAATTCTAATTCGACCAAAATTCATCTACTGACCTTATAACTACTAATAACAACCCTCTAAAACAAACCAAGACTCAGAAACCTACTAGAACTAATAAAACAAAACCTACTAAAAATAGAAAGTTTGATACAAAAAGTGTGTTTCACCCCTGAAACGGTGTATTTTTGTGATCGTAAACCAGCCCGATGGACTCTCGCCGATTGCCCCGTTGTAGTGCTAGTCGATACGAATCCAACAATATATTATAATAGTCATTCCAATATACGGTTGCGAAGTTATGCCCTTTAGAAGTTAAGGTGTACGTTTGATCTTCTGGCCCACCTTTTGCTTTTGTTAATCTTGTCGCTCCATATAATCGTCTGCAACTCATTCTACACCAGTCCCCTCCACTTGAAAAGAACTTTACCTCAAATTAATGGCAACATATATTCAAACAGATCCTGCACATTGAATGTCTTTCAAATGGCCAGATCATCAAGAAGATCAACAATATAAGCATTACAGTTAATCTTCTTTAGTATCTAGTAAAGAGTAACCTTCTTCAATTTGTTGTATGTACTCAATGGAAAACGCTCCTTCCTTAAATAGATCATCACCTAGTCAAGCTCTTTGAAAACTTCTAAACGACAGTGTTTGTCAGCAGCTACTTTGTATCTACTCCTCTAGCTTCTTAACATCAGCATGTATAGTCACCATCTCTTCGATCAATTCCCAGTAACCTTGGCAACAGGTACTAAGTCCAATGTATGCTTGGGTATTATGCCATACGCAGTTTCAGACGACGACTTCCCTAAAGATTGATTAACCATGTTATTAAAGGCAAATTCAGCAGCAAGTAAAAAGTCCCACTACTTCGGCCTATCGTTGGAAAGGCACCGTATAATATTTCCCAAAGTCCCATCCATCACTTCCATCTAATCTTCTATTTGTGGAAGGCTACTATAGTGCAAAGATGTGTCAAAATGTTCCCAAAGAGTCCACCAAAAACGACTGAGGAATTTGCTATCATGATCAGAACTGATTGTCTTCAGCACAACATGCAAACAAACTACTTATCTAAAGAACAAATTGGCAACATTCGTGGCATATGTCGCTTTCTTATCTAGAATGAAGTGTGCCATCTTGGAAAACATGTAAACCACCACAAATAGTGTAATACCCTGACCCGCACCCTAGGGTAATTTTGTAAATTTTCAGCTTTTGTGTATTTTGAATCTCAAACTTCGATCACAAACTAGCACATTTTTCCACAAAAGTCAAACCCGTTCTGAACAGACACCAACTCTAATCGAACCTACACTAGATTAACGAACACACTTGACGAATTCCGGGACATAATTCGAGGGCGTATTGTACACCCTAACACAAGATAATAAAAATTGTGACACTTCCACATTTCAGTCTCATGCACATTTATTATTAGTAATTATTCAATAGTTATGTTTTGACATTTAACTAACGTAAGTAAGTTGTCTAACCACTAACTTTTTTACCTAGTGCTGACTGGACATGCAACTTGGACCACATCTGTCCAACACGTTTTTGCACTTAGAAAATTAAGGGGACCCACAATTATTAATGGCCACAAACTCTAAGAAGAAAGTATGCCAAACTGGTCAAAAAGAATAAGTAACATCCAGCCTAGTTTATACATATTGCCATGTCATACCTTGACCGGACCCACAAGATCACGTGACCCAAGATATTGCCAACATGTAGGGTGAGATATCGAGGGTAATATCGGCTTTGACTTGCTCAATCGGACTGATCTGGGTTTGCCTTACATGGTACCCTACTAATTGACTATACAAGGGAAGAATTCCTTGAAAACTTACCTTATAAAGGAGAGGACGTGTACACTTTACAGACACAGCCACCTTACCCATTAGTTACATGACAAAGTCAGCTAAAACTTCCTTTAGAAATGAAATCTCACAAAAATAAAAGAGGTTGGCATATATTCTAAATAACAAAAAAATGAATCTTACCTGTTTAATTTGCCACACTTACCCTAATATTCCAAACACACTCGCACAATCATGGAGGAAATTCTAGTTGACCATATAGCATATTAACTTACCTCTTTAAATAATGACCAATAGGAAACTTAACAATCTATGACCAACCACACAACTCTAGTGACCCTGTAGGAAGGAAACTAAATTGGACCTATGGGAAACCTTCCCTACTTAAACCGTGTGGCCCTCTCTTGCCAAAGAAGGGCTGCATTAATATAGGTCACGGGGCATAGACACAAGGGGGAGGAAGAAGCGAAAAGAAGAGGGAAAATCGAGGGGAAACGTTGATACGAGGAGGAGAATGGGAGACCGAACACAGCAACCACAAGCCATGCCCATCAAACCGTAGGATACCGCATCTAACACAGGTAGGTGTATTAGACCATGATCGTAGAATGAATCGTCATCTTAGTGTAATGCATGTGTGATTTGTGTGATCTATTGTTAGTAAAGGACAGCATGATATTGATAGACTCCTTGTTCGAATATGCCATTAATCCTTATTGGATGCTTGATTTAGATCTCGTGAAACTCAGTAATATGTTGATGGACTCGGTTGGATGTATTGTTATTACATGGGAAATAAATGGTAGGCTTTGGAAGGATGGATACCCCACAAGGGGCCTTTGATTAAATGCACTGACATTTCACGTGATATGAGTGTGAAACGTCAGGATGATGGTTGGTCCAACACTATGGAGCCCTACGCGGACTACCCTTGGTGGGATCATTTTCCCTGGGTGGGTGGATGATTAACAAATGTCATTAATTTTATGTTTATGATTGGATTGTTGAGATGTTGTACGGGTTATTATCCATTGTTATCATCATGCTTAATAGTATACTCGTGATGCCTTGATCATTCTGTTATCATTGTTGGGAATACGCTTTTGCTACTGGGCTCTGGCTCACGATATTGCACTAATTGGATTTTTCAGACTTAGTCGGACCGGGTGAGGAGTTCGTGACGGCTGATGAGAACGATAATGGACATGATGAATTTCCAGAGGGTGCTTGATCATTTACGATCGGCATTAGGGATAAGAAAATAATGGGTGTATTGGTTATAATGTGTGCATGAGACACAAAATGTACTTGATCTTAATCAAGACCGTGAAAGTTGGATGTCTTATTTTGTATCTGGAAATTCTCAGTTATGGTGTAAAATTTTATGTAAGGTTGTGGCAAAAAAAAATCTAAATCTTTCTTTTATTATTTTATGTGTGAATGTATAGAAAAATGGAGTTGTGAGGTGATCCTAGCATAATATGTGGAAGTCATAGGGTGGCTGTTTTGGTAAGTTGTCTGGGCTATGGGTCCGTAATCCTGGGAATGGGATGGAGTTCCGTGGTCAGACCGATAATTCCCTTAGATCAGTGATGATCTGAAACTTACTGATATTGATCGGTGGAATGCATGAACTTAATCACTTTAGAAAGCATAGAATAATCACTTGATTTTCAGATTGTTTTTCCGTGTTGGACGGTGGATTTGTTTGGTAATTACTCCGGGTTAACGTGGTACATACCTCGCCGTTAATGAGGAAGAAACTTTTGTAATAACATATCATAGAGACTTACCCTAAGTAAATCTGAGAATATTGTCCAAGTGTGGACAGTATGGTACATGACGTTCCCTAGTGTTTCCCCTTGAGGAACCGTTAAGGTTCACCATTGCTGATATACAAATCCTTGAACGATTGCTGATCATAGTCTTCAATTAATTCGATCGTCTCAACGGTGTGAGGGCGCTAGGACCATACTTCTTAATTGGTGGGATCTTGATCGAAACTACATGTTGCTGAAGCATGGACTACTTTAAAGATAAATTGTTGACTGATCTTGATATTAATGGTCAGAAATTTGTACCGTATGTACAACAACATGAAGAGACCATAGGTTGTTAGTAATTGATTATCCCACCAGCATACTGTAAATTTTCATGGACATTATGTACTGAATAAATTCCGTTTTACTCTTCGAGAATACTGTTGTGGTACATGTTAATTTTAACAATGAATCGATATAGGGCCCGGTTGATTGAAGGGGGATTTGTACTACTAGTTCGATTATTAATTAGGATAATCATATGTTAATTTGACCGTTTCATTTGGAAATATTCTTATAGACACCAATGTCGGACACCGACTCCTCCGATAAGTCATACGACTACCGTTTGGTGCCATGCATGAGTGCATGCAGAAAAATTGAACTTTGAGACGGAACTCGATTCTCTTGAGACCTCGAGTCAAAGTAACGAAGGTGAGGTGGGCACGAAGGAGAGATTCCACCAGACATCATGGGAGAATCAAGAAAACTATTGTCAATCCCGACTTGGAGTCAACTGCGAGTAATAAATTAGGGAAATCCGTTTCGGAATCAACTCCGAGGGTAGCAATGCTGGAGCCCGATGTCGTCAAGCAAGATGAGAGAGTTGGGTCGCCGCCATACGTTTGCTCACGGATTAATGGGTTAACGGATCGAATTAAATGAATGTGGATCGATAGGTTAGTTAGTACTTATTGGGCAATAACTTACTGTTTCGAAAATTGTTGAGACCTCATCATTAATCCCTTGAATATTACAAGCGATGCATGAAATTGGAATTTTATTATCCTCATGAATAGTGGGAGTATTTATTTATCATGACTACGAATGTGGGTCCGAGCCAACCCGTGGGGATCGGGTCGGACCCTAAGGCCCAAAAATTTGGGTCGTGACAAATATAGAATCCATACATTGTTGAGTCCGCAAAAGACCCACTACAAAGTCCTTAGACAAGTCCTCCCATGCTACACTCGGTATAGGCAATGGGGTGTAAAGACTAGTGTTCTGAGACTGACCTTTGGCTGCTTGGCAAGTATAGCACCATTGCACAAACCGCCCAACATCCCTCTTTAGCAGTGGCCAATAATATTGCCCCTCAACTTCAGCTATACTTTTGTCTCACCCCAAATGACTACCTAATCTGCCTTCATGAAGCTCCCTAACAACATGCTCTCTAAGAGAGCTCCTAGGTAAACATAAACGATTCCCTTTAAAAAGGAACACTTCTATATATGAAAATCTCCCGAATCTGGTTGTCGTCATACTTTTGGCCACTCACTTTTGAAGTCTTCATCATCTGCATATAGTTCTTTTAAGTATTCGAACCTCACAACTTCAATTTTCATGGTGAAAAATTAAGAAGCCCTCCTGCTCAATGCATCTGCAACTTTATTCTGTTGCCAGACTTATATTTCAGTATGGTAAACTCTTGTAAAGTAGAAATCCACTAATCATGCATACGGTTCATATTAGTCGAGCTGTTAATAAACTTCAAGGCCTGACGGACTATGTGTAATATAAACTCTCTCTGCACAAAGTAATGCTTCCAATGTCATAAAGCTTGAACCAATGCATACAACTCCAACTCATATGTTAACCACTTCTTACAAGTATCATTCAGCTCCTCACTATAGAAGGCTACAGATCTACCTTCTTGAGACAGTACTACATACCCAGATATGAGGCATCACAATCCACTTCAAATAGTTGCTAAAAATTTGGCAACACTAAAACAAGGGCAAAGGTGGGCAAAGGTTAATCTTTCTTGAATTAAAGCAAAACTCTGTTCAGCTTCCTCTATCCAATTGAATTGCCTTTTCTTCATATAGTCTGTAAGGGGTGCTGCAATGCTGTTAAAATTCTTAAAAAATTGTTTGCAAAAGGTTGCTAGCCCATGAAAGCTTCATACTTCATTAACAAACTTTGGTGTAGGCCATTCTCTAATCAGACTCGCCTTCTTCTCATCCACCTTAATTCCCGAGACACTCACTATATAGCCCAAAACACAAGGCTATCAATCAAAAATCTACACTTCTTAAGATTGATATACTATCTTTTCTCGTTAAGTACAATGAACACCTACCGTAGACGTTCGACATGCTTATCTTCACTACAAGTGTATATCAATATATCATCAAAATATACTACCACAAATCTACCAATGAAGGGTTTGAGCACCTGGTTTATCACCCTCATGAATGTGCTCAGCACATTCGAAATCCCAAGCATCATCACCATCCATGCATAAACCCCCTCCTTAGATTTGAAGGTGGTTTTCCATTCATCGCCCGATTGAATTCTGATCTGGTGGTACCCACTCTTCAAATCTATCTTTGAAAAAACTTTCTAGCCCTCCAACATGTCTAGCATGTTATCTAACCAAGTATAGGGAATCTATACTTGGTAGTAATTTTATTAATGGCTTTGTTGTTTATAAACATCCTCTAGCTCCGGTCTTTCTTAGGTGTTAGTAAGGTCAAAACAGCACATGGGCTCATGCTCTCTCTGTTCACTCCCTTACAAATCAACTTCTCAACCTGACCCTATAAGATTTCATGGTCCTTTCGGCTCATTATATAATGTGGGGGATTGAAGCAAACTTGCACCTTGGACGAGATCAATATGGTGTTGAATGTCCCTCATAGGAGGCAAACCATTTGGTAGGTCTTTTGGCATGACCTCCATGAATTCATTTATCAAAGGTCTCAACTTGTTTGGGATACCCATAAGTTCACATCATCACCCTTCACCATCAACGCATGCATCTCCCAGTTTCCTTAGACTCTTGTACAATCAAGGTTCTAAACTTCGACTTCGTCTTAGACTTCGGTCAGTTAAAATTCGGAATTAATTCGGGGAAGTTCAATTCGATTGAGAGAATTTCTGTAAAAATTCGCTAACTTAGAGAAGTTTAAAGATTTTTTGCCAAAATGAGTGAAACGATATTAATCTTGCTTAGGTTGCTCTAAATGGTTGTTTTTATGATATAATAAGTTATAAGTGTTTTATCATGCTTGTTTTTATCATATCCATAAAAATCAATGTGTTTCACCAACGTTTTGCTAAACATTCTCCAAACTTCTCTAAGTTCACCATGTACTTTTTGACGAATTTTTGTAAAATCAATGTGAATTAAACGAATTAATTTGACGAATTTTTGTAATTTTTGTACTAAAAAGGCTAAACTTCGAGAAATTAGCCGAATTTTTACTGTTTACTTCGAATTAATTCGGCGATTTTTTATAAATTTTTTAATACATGTACACTTTAATTCGGTCAATCAAAATTCAGAATTAATTCAGCTAATTTCATCGAATTTTGTCGAATTTTAAAACCATGTGTACAATGTCCCCAAGAATTAGAAATGGTAGTCCCTCCACTTGGAAAGATTTGGGACAATTCTCTTTTCTCATAAAGGCAAGTATAATTTTAATTACATCTTTGTTAAAGGAAATAGCATTGTCCTTGATTCTATGGATAGAGTCTACATCATATTGCAAAGGTCTACCAAGTAAACATATGGCAGGCATCCATTTACACTACATCATAAATAACTTCATCTTTATAAAATTTTCCAAATAGAAAATGAGATTCTACATCATTTGATTATCTTGGTTTCGCCAATCTCCTTGATACAATCGAGTATGTATGGAGATGGATGCTTCTTTGTCATCGACTGTAGATTATTAATCATGGTCTTGGACAATATTTTCGTTGTTGCCTCCATCTATGATCAAATCACATACCCTTTGATTGACCATACACTTGGTCTTAAAGATCTTATGTCTGCGAGGATCAGGCTCTTGCTTTGGAGTGTACATCAACCTCCTCACAACAAGAGACATTCTAGAATCCTCGTAAGTCCACGACACTTTTTTACCCTCTTCAAGACTTTCATCATCATCCTTCACAATTTAGTTCACCATGTCTGCCTCCTCGGCATGGATCATTAGATTAGCCCTCTAGGGAACACTAATTGGAATGATGCCCTGGTTGATTGCAACAATAGTATTCAATTTGCGCTAGGACATATGGATATGTACCCTTGGTATTGTTGGTCCCTCTTATCTGCCTGACATGACTACTTCCCAAATTTTTGTCAGTGGTCAACGTTGGGTATTTCCTCGAACATATGCTTTTCCTCGATTTTGCTCCATCTCATGTGGTGGGCGGGATATAAGGCTTCCCTGTTGCTTGATTTCTCATGTCAGGGTGGTCTAATTGTTACTTAACGCTGGTCGCCAACTGAACATGCTCATTAAGTGTATGAATGGTTTGCAATATAATCCAATCTCCCAGAAAACTCGCGACCTATTGCGACTTTGTCTCCGCCAAATGATAAAACTCTGCAGTATAATCTCACACCGTGCAATTCCATTGTCGAAAATTCTGATAGTATTGGAACAAAACTTGATCATAATCTCCTACAAGGTATCGCACTCACAACAACTATTTCATTCCCTACCATGTCCATATTGATGCCTTTGCTTGCCATGTCCATGAAAGTTATAGTTGTTCCCACCATGTTGAAGCTCCACCTTTAAGCTTGTATGCACCATCTTAACTTTCTTCTCTTTAGGGATTTCCATGTAGTCAAAGAATCGCTTCACTTCCAAAAGGCAGTCGAGGAAATTTTCTATATGAAACTGACCATTAAAGGAAGGGAATTAACATGAAAATCTCGTTCTTGCATCCCATCTCCTTGACCTCCATGTTCAAGGATGATATTATCAATATTATCAATCTCTTCATCGCTAAACTCGCCCTCATAGGGTTGCCTGTGATTAGGATCAACTCCTGGACCACGGCCCCGTGAACCATCATCATTGAGCATACCCCATTCATCATCTCGAATTTGATTATAGTTTAAAGCCTAGGTCAACTAAGCAATCACGACATGCATGTCTTGCATAGATCGCTGCTTCTCCCGTTGAAAAGCCTTAAATGCTGCCACTGTCACCACACAATTCTCTAGAGCATTGTCCATAATAATGGCTCTAATACCAACTAACATAGCGGATGCATGCTCAAAGGAAGAAGATCATCGTCTTCTATCGAAAGGGTTAGCTTGAATCCACAAGGAGAGAATGAAAACTCGAAAAACTTAAATAATGATAATAATCTCCTTACAATGATCTCTTAACAATTATTTATAGACCTAAAACCCTAAATTACTCAAAATAGTAAAACTACCAAGAATTGTACAAATTCTAATTCAACTATTGCCCTTAAAACTACTAATAACAACCTTAAAACAAATAGGGACTCGGAAACCTACTAGAACTGCTAGAACAAAACTTACTAAATATAGATAGGCTGATAAAAAATATGCGTTTTGACCCCCTGAAACAGTGTATTTTCATGATCATAGACTGGCCCAATGGACTCCCGTTAATTGCCCTGTCGTAGTTCTCATCAATACGATCCAACGATATATTACAATAGTCATCCTGATACATAGTCGCCATATTATGCCTTTTAGAAGTTAATGTGTGCGTTTGGTCTTCCAGCCCACCTTTTGTTGATTTTGTCGCTCCATGTAATCATTTGCAATTCATTCTACATCACTTTCTAGTTTCATATATTATATTTAACATGAACAAAAGTATTTTATGAATATATCTCCCAACATATAGAATAAACTATATAGATGCATCAGCATATCAAGTTAGTGGATTCGGCATCAGATCTTCCAATAAAATGTTTACTATGAATGGGTAGCAGAATGGTAATCTCAGGTAGATGCCACTTTTAACGAAAGTTAAAGTGGCAATATTACAATAAATCCAAACTTGGACTATGTGATGGAGAAATGCGACAAAATTGTGTCAAACAATACACCTAGTCCCCTAAACTGATTGCTGATAAATTTCTGGAGGCTCGGTTGACTTATTCTAACTCAACCAAATTGGTGGGTGAGAGCTCTGTGCCAAAAGTTCCATGGTAGTTTCATTTCAGATTAAACATGTCAACCTATTGATTTCATGACAAATCAGCTCAACAAGGAGCCACAAACCTATTATTACTTATTACTCTGCTTAATGATGTCAGGTTAACTTAATGAAGCATGAAAGACATATTAAAGATTCTATATCTATGAATGTACTTGCCATCTTGAAAGCAAACACAATGACGTAGTATAGTATGGAGAACTTACTTCCCCAAAAGAACTCAGATTCTTCAGAAAATTGGCAAATATACTTATCATCCGGGCCAAGAATTTGAGCCCCAACTCCTGTAAATCGAGGCCCATACACTGCCTCTTCCAATGTACTCAGTCTCTTACGGAACGCAGGATTCTCCACCGAATACATAAAGCAGAAGCTTTGTCTCCGTTCTGGGACCGCTACCTTAAAGTACCAACCCTCAAAAAATTTCCGCGTACTTCCATCAAAATGGTACCTGAATCAAGAACCAAAAGAGCCAAAAATCACATAAATTCCAAACTATTACCTACTGAGAGCTCATTCGAGATTTATATGTTAAACACTCATGTACCTCTTTGTATGCCATTTTTATGCCAGAATAACATAATTCAAAGGACCTTTCAGAAAGATTTTCGTTTTTTTTCGGATCAAAACTAGCAATCCAAACAGACCACTAGACTCGAGATTTATATGTTAAACACTTATGTACCTCTTTGTATGCCATTTTTATGCCAGAATAACATAATTCAAAGGACCTTTCAGAAATATTTTCTTTTTTTTTCGGATCAAAACTAGCAATCCAAACAGACCACTAGACCTAATTACCCGCTGTGAGGAGTTCGCAGATCTCTGTTTGGAGGCGTCGGTTTATAAACAGGATTCACAGAAACCTTGCTCTCCTCTGTCGAAGAAGAACCGTGATTTTCTCCGTTGGAGATCGAATGTGCCGCGACAACACGAGTCCTTGTTCGAAAACCTAGCTTGAAAGGAGACAATCGAGCTCCATACGAAGAATCACTCCAAACCTGAGAAAATCTTACACTCTCCATCCAATTTACAGTTCTGGAATCCGGAAAAACCGTTCGAACTCCGGAAATCGGATTGTTGCATAGACTAGAAAAGCTGAGTTCCATCGAAAATCTCTGGCATTCGAGAGAGAGAGGTTAGTGTTTAGGTTTTTAATTCAGAGAAGATGCTTGCTAATTCGAATACGAACAAATAACGGAACTTCGAATTTCTGCAGTGACGGCGATTGTGGATTTCAGGATTGGAAGTTTGGAACAACAGGTGGCTTAGGTTGTACGAGCGTTGCTCCCATTTGGCGCGTAAATAATTCGTTAAGTCCGTGACATTACTCTTGTGTTCGTGAAAAATTACCTCTCTACTCTCTACTCTCTACCAGCATCACTCCAGTCCCCGAGGAGTAGGGTTGAAAACGCAATCCGGCCCAGCTGACCCCCGAAATATACCGGTCCCAATCCCATAACAGCCTGACCGGGACCTGGACCCGGACCCGGACCCGAGGACACGCACAATGGCCAAGGCCCAGGCTCGGACCGGCCCAGCTTTTTAGACAGCTCAGGTCCGGCCCTTGAAGGGCTTAAACTCGGCCTAGGGTTGAAAAGAATTGGACCTTGGTATACTGGAATGTCAACAGTGTGTATAATCATCCAAGCAAAGTTACTTGTAACATTGCATGTGCGTAGTAGGTTGGGCTGGGCCAGATTATAGTAGAAGGGTCAGTCGAGCCATTCAATCTAAGCCCATGCCCGGCACGTTAAGCAATCAAGCCTAGGCCTGATCTATGAGCTGACTTTCTATTCCAAGCCCAGCCCAATGCAGGCTGGGCCTTAAAGTCCATCAATCTAGCCTACGCCATTTGCAACCCTACGAGTAGGGGTGTCAACGGGTCGGTTCCGGTTCGGTTCCTAAGGTGACCAGAACCGGAACAAACGGTTCCGGTTCTTATCGGTTCGGGTACTTATCGGTTCCGGTTCTCAAAGTGATGGTACCAGAACCGGAACCGATTATGTAGTTTTTGTCAGTTCCGGTTCCGGTTTCGGGTATAACGGGTCCAATCTTGGTAATATGAGAATTTTTACACTATATTTATATATTGGTTCCGGTTCTTATCGGTTCGGTTCCGGTTCTTATCGGTTTCGGTTCCATATTAGAGTACCGGAACCGTAACCATTAGTTTCTGGTTCAGTTCCGGTTCCGGTTCTTTTTAATCTGTTCCCAAAAATGTGGTACCGGAACCAGTGTTTTTGGTTCCGATTCCGGTTCGGTTCCGGTTAAATCGGGTAAAATTGACACCCCTACCTACGAGGGTCTACTTATTGTTGACCTACCAATTAGTGGTCCCGAGTTGCGAGTACAACCTGGAAGATATGCTATTTCAAAATGGGTCGAGCTCCTGTGACTGCCTAAAATGACAGGCTCCCGTTACAGGACACAATATGAGCCAAGTGGAACACTCTTAGAAGACTGACCGTATGAATGTTTGGCCAATCCCTAGGTGGACCTACAAACCAAAAATAAGCCTGATTAGTGATTTCTAGGCTACTGCTCAAATTCCCACAGTTTTGATCAACCCATGAAAATAAGTCCAATCCAACGCCTCTAAATCACTAATCAGGCTGAATTTTGGTTTGTAGGTCAACTTAGGGATTGGCCAAAAATCCATACGGTCAGAGTCCTCAAAGAGTGTACCACGTGGCTCATATGGTTTCCCGTAACGGAAGCCTGTCATTTTAGGGCGGTCACTAGGGCCTGACCCTTTCAAAATTAAGACTTGTTAGATGATTGTAACCGTTTGATCTATCACTTTGTCTCATGAGGTCAAGGATTAGGTGGAAAATCATAGACCAAATTCTATAGAATATGTCATATGAGTCATCTGATTATGTAAGCTTTTTGAGATGATTATAACAGTCAGATCTATCACAAATTTTGGAAGGTCAAAGGATACGAAGAATTTTGTGAAGCAAAACCTGATTGGGAGTTCTATAGGTGAACCAGATCAAATTATAGGTCTCGACCTTGATTTTGTTACTTTGGTCAATCTAAGAAACTTCTAAACCGATGTGCATCCCGCAAAATATCCTTACGATTAACAATCTTCAATGTGAGCTCCATAGAACAGAGGCAATCTATATGCTAACACAAAAGTTCACAATTCCATAGTTTGAAGTCTCGGCCGATCAGGTGATGCAGACCAGGATAGGAGCCCACTGATTCGATCCAAAAACTAGATCATCTCGCCCGAGACAAGCTAAGACATCTGGCCTCCGATCCCGAGATTTCGAGCCATGGGTTCACCTGTTATGGCCTCCGATCCCAAGATCGGATCGATCTGTTTACTAAACAATGCACAAAAAATTAATTTTGCACCAACCAGTATTTTACTCTAGTGGTGGCTCTCACACTTATGGGGAATAGTCCTTTCCTACTACAATAGAGAAATAAACATCTTTTTATATCATGACCATACATATGGCTTTCGCTCTACTATCCACAAGGTAGCCCTTTCTACTTCACTCCATGGGTAAATAGGGTAAACAACCAACTAATAGATAAGCTAGGTTCAGGTCAACCTTGGTTCCAATAATGGCATTAGGCATTTGGCCAGCTCCTAACAAGATCAACCTAGTCCAATATGAGTGAAGGTCAGTAGTGCACGTATAATCATCAAATTCACAACCACTAATGATTAAGCATGGCAATTTGGCCCGAGGCCCGCAGCCCGGCCCGTCTATCTCAGCCCAAGTCCGACCCGAACCAGTCTTGGGCAGCCCGTGAATATGTTGGGCCGGGCCTGGATTTGATAACCTAGCCCAGCCCGAGCCCGACCAAAAAATTATTAAATAAGCTCATTTGAGCCCTGCGCGAGGCCCAACCCGAGTCCAAGTCCAATTTAAAAAAAAAAATCAAAATTAATGCAATCTTAACGGGTCGAGCAGCCCGGCTCAGCCCGTGTCAACCCATGAAAATAACTTCAATCCGACAATTAGAAATCAATGATTAGGCTGATTTTTGGTTTGCAAACATCCATATGGTTAGAGCCTCTAATAGTGTGACACATGGCTCGTTTAAAGTGTAAACGTTTAGGGGACAACCATTTTTGACAACCATTTGGTGTACCCACATAGAAGATGAATCAACGGTTGGTTTTTGGTGAGGATGATCTCTATGGTGAGAAGATCATCCTCAAAAAAATTCAAATCATTCCAATAATCATAGACTGGTTGAGAAGTTGAAGAATTATAGACTGTCCATTTTTACCATGTAACTTGAAAACCACATTTGATGGGGTTCGAAATTTCAGAATGGGCTGATTTTTTGTTGGGGTGATCTCCTCACCATAGAGATCCTCCTCACCAAAATCAGCCATTGATTCATCTTGTATGTCGGTACACCAAAATGGTTGTCCCCCAAACCCGACCCTTTTACTATATACCAATAGATTATACAATCTAACTATAACTTATAACATTATATATTAGTATATAGTATATACTTTATAACTATAAGTTATAATATAACTTATAACTATATGTATGATGTATTTGTTCATATATTATAACTATATTATTTGTCTATATATTATAAGTATACTAAATTATAACAACAAGTCCAACTCAAGTCCGAAATCGAACCTCGGAACCCAAGCCCGATACACAAACCCAACCCATGACCGAGATACACAAGCCCTAAACCCAATCCAACACCCATTAAAAATAGCCCACGCCCTCACCCGTGGCCCAGCCCGTGACCGAGCCCATTGGCCTAACCCTAGACCGGGTCACGGGTTGGGCCTGGGTTTTGCAATTTTTTGGAGCCTGACCCGCTGCCCAGCCCGAGTTGCTGACGGGCTTGATTGACCCTGCCCGACTTAAGCCCGACCCGAGCCCTGCCTGACGGGCCAAATTACCACCCTTACAAATGATAGAGTAATGAGTGACTATATCACATAATGTTTGAAATTAAGTTCAATGTGATATACTCATTCAAATGAGGTGTCCTATATCCAGATGAGCTCGTTTAAACTCAATGCAATCAAGTTGAAATAACATAATAATGCAATGTAACTTAATTAAGAGCTTTATAGAGAGACACACTCAAGCTTGTTCTAGCACAATTGAAAAAAGGACTTGTCTTATATTTCTCAAAGTAGTGAGAAATTAAATGAGATCTTAGGTGTGGGAAGATGGACTGGAGATAGGATATGTCGAATCTATGACCTCTTCATCTCAGTCTAGAGCAAAATTTGTTAAAGTCCGAGATCCACGGAAAGCACCTATCAACCCTCCTACATGTCCGATTAAGGGTCATGTTGTTACTAAATGCCCTTAAAAGAAATGGACTCCACCTCAGTATACATCTTATGGGAGTCAAGATAATATTGTTTACAAGATTCGGGCATTGAATCGTAAGTCTAAGGCTTTAAGTAAAGAGATTGTCAGATTAAAAAATATTAAGGACAAAAGAAAGATTCATCATGTCTATCAAACCCATGAAATGAAAATAAATTATCAAATTTAACCTAAAATTACAACCATGTCGGTGAGAAAAGATGATTTAAAGTATCTAGATTCCGTTAGGTCTGAGTACCTTAGGAAGTCTAGTGACACATATCTCATTGATTGAGAGTATTTTGTTCATATAACCTAGGTTTGTGCAATACTTGTTTATTTTGATATTTTCTAGTGCTATGATATGTATGTATGTCTGTGAGAGTGTACATTCATTTAGGATATCATTCCTGCAATCGTGAACATATCATAATGCATGTCGCATTATTTTAGTTTTTATTTATTTATTTTAGCGTAGCTGCTTTCTTGCATTATTTTTATTTGCATATATTCAAAAACTAAAAAAAAATAAAAAATAAAAAAACCAAAATACCTTGTGTCTTGTTAAAATTTTTGTTTTAGAATTGTGCATTGTATTGATAAGACTTTGGTTGATTAGCATTGACTCTAGAAAACCCTAGAGCCAGGTTTTGACACATAGTAATTTGAGACTAGATCTTTGTAGTTAACTTTAGAATATTTCGAAGATTAGTTTGCTTTACTACTTCTCAGTTAGTGAAAATTCATAGTTTTGACTTGTACTATTTTTATTCACTCATTAAAAACGTCACTGACTGACACTAGTTAGGATTAGGTTTGATTGATGGAATACACCTAGTACCATCTTAGGGATGATGAATAAACTTATACTTGATATGATTTCAAATTAGTTGCATCCTTGCCACAGTTGACGTTTTTTATTCATATCATAACTTTGAGCAACTATAGCTACCTTGAGTTATAGATCTCCATGAAAAGAGTTACCTCCAAAAGATCCCCAATGCACTATAATGTCTGATTCTATATTTCAACAGAAAAAGGGCTACCAATCCTAGGAGAGTGAAAGCTACCATTTAAAACAAGTGAAAAATAGAACTACTTGTTAAAAGACAAGAACTAAAAAATTTAATGATGAAAAGTAAGTGAAGAAAAATAGTCATATTTAGTAGAAGAGAAATTCACAATAATGGCAAATACAGTTGTATAAAAGAAAAAAGTGAGAACCCCTAAGAGACTAATGAGGACTTCATAGCTTGATATAGGATACCTTCGAAATTTAAGAATGTATATATAGTGTTGACCAGATATCCTATCTTGTACCTCATTAAGTGACATGTCAGATCACAGTACACACAAGAATGAGACATTGAAAATCTGTCTAAACTAAACTAGTACCTCTGACTCTTACTGACAAATGGCTTAGATTGACTATATTTGAACTTTTCAAGATTGAACTGTGTCAATAGTCTAACATTCTAAGATCTTTAGTTTCAGTACCTATCAACTAGAGACTTTGCATGCATTGCATTTAACTTATGTTTTTTATTTCAATTGGGATTGCATCAGTTTTTATAGTTTGTGATTCTCTTGAGTCTGCTTGATAGGGGGAGTATTTTTCCAATATATGTTATCATCTTTAGATGTATTTTATGATTTTAAAATTGAGTATGCATTTTAGTACGAGTTTTGAATTAGATAAATCGTGTGTCTATTATTTGATTGATTTTATTATGTTATTGGCTGAACAGATTTATGAAAAATATATATCTGGTATATTTAAATTAAATCTAGTTAGACCAATCTATTTGCTTCCGCGTTGAAATTGCATGCGATAGATCCCGAATTACCAACCGAATATAATTGAGTATGTTGCTTTATTTTTAATTGGTAATTAATTTGAATCGAACCTAGTCACCCCCCTCCAGGTCATATTAATCCATATACCCAGATATTTTACTTACAGGTTTTAGGTACACGTGGAATAAAAAAAATTTGTAAAAAAATACTTTTATCGGCGGTCAGTGGGCGCCGCCGCTAAAACATATGGCAACAAGCATTACCGGCGGCCAGAACTAAACCGCCACTAAAATGGGTATTACCAACTATCATTGACCACCGTTGATAGATACTTTTAGTGGCTGCTATATTCTAACCACCACTAATACATACATTTAGTGGCGATCGGCCGCCGCTAAAGGTATATATTAGTGGCGGTCAGCATATATCCATCGCTAAAAGTGCCTATTGGCGGCGGTCAGGGACCACCAGTAATACCTATTTATAGTCGCGGTTTAGTGCTGGCAGCCACTAATACCCTTTTTAGCGACGACTGTTGGCTGCCGGTATGTCCCTTTTAGCCCGCCGGTGTTAAATTTTTCCCCACGACCCAAGTGTCGGTGGTGCGGTATTTTTAGTGGCGGCATTTTGCAGTTGGCTGCTGCTAAAACCTTCAGCGACCAGGGTATTAGCGGCGATTTTTTTGACCTTTAGCAGTAGCCCCGGCCGCCGCTAATACTCTTTTTTCTTGTAGTGTATAGACATGTCTTGGGGATTGACATACTGAGAGGGGAGAGTATACGAATGAGCAACCAATATCTGTGACCAATCAATATGGTCATAGGTGCCATGTCACTTCCTCATGAGACGAGGGTACGTATTTTGGTCATTTCACCTCCTAGATCTGGGTCTATAACTACCCCCGCTGATAAATGAAGGGGGAACACTTTTTCCAGTGACCGAATAACTCGCACTCTCTCTCTCTCTCTCTCTTATTCTCTATTTTCTCTTTATATCCAGCTGTCCTGATCCCTTATGTTATCCCAATTTGACGAATATGGAACTCAAACAACTAATGACTTAGCTTAGGTAGGTCTCCTGAATGTTTGGCTCACATCTTGGTGGACCCACACACCAAAAATCAGTGTGATTAGTGATTCCTAGCCATTGGATTTGAGCACTTTTTCATCATGGGCTTTGAACCAACTCATAGGCCTGTTCATAAAGTCCATTATGAAAAAGTGCTCAAATCCAACGGCTATAAATCACCAATCAAGCTGATTTTTGGTGTGTGGGTCTATCATAGTATGGGCCAGACATTCAAGGGGCAAGTGGGCCCGAATGTGTCTAATACGTTGCAATTTGAGGGACTTCTGCATCACAACTTTGAGACAGAAGTCTGCATACCAAAGAGCAGCCCGATTGCTAGCTATTCGTATATTAAATTATTAATGTATTAATTATGGTAAGTGATAACTCCAAACCGTCTTCTATATAACCATGCAACTCACAAGGACGACAAATGCACGTTAAGCTCATATTTTCATGAATTTGCCTGAAAATATCATTTTCTCCTGTAATATAATATATTGGTCATATTCTCCTTGTTTAGGTCATTCCCTTAAGACACATTTAACGAACAAACAAACCCTAAAATCTTAAAGGCCAAAATTATTTTAGGAGTTAGGGAATAATGTCGTACTGCTGAAATCTTTGTCGGGGCGCCATGTCTTTTCTTCCACACCTACTTTTTTTCTTTTCTAATAGTTTCTTCCTTTAAAAAAATTCCTTTTCGTAAGAAGGACAAGGAGCACACCTCTTTCTTGTCCTCACCTTCCTTCACCTATATTCCTCCACTTTTAACCATGGTCACTGAAAATTTTATTTCCCATTTAAACTAGCATTTCTCAAGAAACCAATTCTCGGTTGGGTCGATCCCAACTCAGCCCGGTAATCTACGAAAAAATCATTCACATTCTTGTAACCCACTCGACCTGGCCGGTTGAACCAGTGACCTGGCTGACGTAGACACAAGTTGTAAGGGTGACCTGGGGTGGTCTACCAAAGGGTGTGCAAAACATTCATGGGTCATTGAGCCCCAAAGAGTTGCCATGTGGTGGGTTGACCCAGTCAACCTGGCAGTTGAATCAGTGGCCCAGTGAACAAGTCCCTTGACCAGTTCGATGACCGGGGTATGAAAGCATTGGTAAAAACATGTTTACTTTAGTCATCATTGCCACAAATAAATAAATTGACCATATGTCATATTATTTTAGGTGTGGTTATCAAAATATGATTTTTAATCTAATTAAATTAATGTACAAATATTACATTGATTGGATGTCAAGGTTGCGTCACGTTAATTTTTTGCATAGAAAATCTCTTAATTGGTTTAATAAAATGGCGAAATATTGGTATAGAGAGAGTTAGGAACACTCCAGTGATATGGATACTTGATGTTTATTTTTTATGTCATTTCCATCACCGTCTCGGCATTGTTTCTCTATATATTTCTATTGACGTTTTCTATCCGCATTGTATCACTTGAAATTTATTGATAAATCAACATCAAAGATTTTTGGGACCGTTTCTTGTTTCTTGTTTATGTTTTTTTGTATTGTTTCTTGCACTCATTTCCCTTTGCGGCAACTATGATTTTCATGTCCATCGATCGTTTCTTTAATAAACAAAACAAATTCTATTAACAGTTATTGTCGGCAATTTATCAATCAATCATCATATGGGTATAGATTGTATTTTGGATAAAGTTTGTAGAAAAAAAAAATATAAAGAAAATTTGTATATTTAAAAACACATTAATTCCAAGCCGTTAATTGGATGCGTATTGATGATCTAAGAAGAAAGTGTCATCATCGATCATTCCCTTATTCAACGGCTTAGATTTATGTAGATATAGTTTGTACTTTGTACAATGAATTTCATATCTCTCTCTCTCGGCTGGGCACCCACGTAGGACAAAAATGCCCCCCCCCCCCCCCACCAGTAGTGTGGGCACCCACCCCACCCCTCCCCTTATCCTTCGGTCTCTTCTATCTCTACTGTAACTCTCTCTCTCTCTCCATTTGCTTTTAGATTGGCCAGTATAATCAAAACAAAGGTTCTCCTTCAATTTCCTTTTGTTTTCTTTTCTTTACCTTTGCTTCTTTCTCCGTTATTGCTTTTGGATGAGTCGTGGTAGGGTTATGTGGTTTCTCTTTTCTGGGTAGTGTCTTTTGATCTTTGCACCTGAACCCCAAACTGATACACAGACAAGGAGCTAGCTGTACTCACAACTTCATTCTTACAAAAGCTCAAAACCCCATTAATATTCGTAATGATACTGTACACAAGTTTTATTCTAAAACACAGTACATCCATAGCATCCAGTTGATCGAGATAACCAAATGCTCGATCCCACTTCTGTTTTTTCTGAATGGGTATTTTAAAAACTTGTTATATCCATCAAAGACTGTTCTTTTGGATCATTTTCGTTCATGCAAGGTTTAAAAAACGGCCGTTATAACGAAAATAACGGCCGTTATAACGGATTCGGACCTACCCCGTTACGTTATGGACTGTTAAAACGCCCAGAAAATAACGGCCGTTATTTTCCATTATAACGAAAATAACGACCATTATTTTTTGGAAAATTTTGTGAAAAAAACGGCCGTTATTTCCCGTGATATTCCATTTTTTTTCCTTTATTTTCTATTTTTGAAAATTTGAATTTCAGCGCCATTTTTTTCCTTTATTTCCATTTTTTTTCCGTTATTTCCCATTTTTTCCATTTTTGCCCCTGAGTGATTTTTTTATAACGGCCGTTGTAACGGAAAAAAAGGTAACGCCCCCAGTCCGTTATACCATTATAACGGTCCCCTTTAAACTTTGCGTTCATGTGCTTGATTATTGGATTCCTCTATACATACTTTCCTGGTCCCTAGATATGCTCTGCCACCCTCCTGTTTATGATCCCTAGATGGCTTACAGTAACACCTTCAATACCTTGTTAGCAGCCCTAAAACCCTAATCCTCCTAGCTTGAGATAAGCCCTTCTCTCTTATAGCTAGAGAGATGGAGTAAACCTTTGATGACATCGGCCTGTCATCGAAGCCCGCGACTACTAATGAGTTCTCGGCATGTATCCCGAGTTTTTTGTCACCTATCTGTGTGTAAGTTTTTAAGATTTCTTTTTTAAGCACATGGGGTACGTGGCGAGAACTCATCGGTAGTCCCGGGCTTCGACGTCGTGGAGATGCTATATATATAAGCAGCCACTTTCTCTTCTAAAAGAAGACAAGCACATAATCTTAGATTATGATCTCATCTATATATAATGACCTGATTCTTTTATTTATAATTTTGATAATTTTTCTATCTTCATTTGTAAATCTATTTTAATTGCTTGGAAAACTCCTTAGAGGGCGCTGACCATATGGATGTTTTTCCAATCCTTAGGTGGACATACAAACCAAAAATCAGCTTGATTAGTCATTTCAAACCTTTGGATCTTTGTACCTCAAATAATGGTCAATAATGCTCAAATTCCCACGGTCAAAATCACATCATGAAAATAATTCAAATCCAACGCCTTGAAATCACTAATCATTCTGATTTTTAGTTTATAGGTCAACCTAGGGATTAGCCAAACATCCATACGGTCAGAGTCCTCTAACAGTGTGCCACATGGTGCTCATTGCGTTCTGTCATCGGCCTCGACGACAAACTGCTGCCAGCAAAGTTTTACTCCCAATTAACTATCCCGAACTGTCTGATCCAATTGACAACTACTTTTGAATAGCCAATAGAACATGTCCATCATTCCCCAGAAAGGACATCAGTCAAACAGTTCGGAACTTAGGATCATTTGATTGATTTGATCTCCGGAGAACATGTTCATCCATATGAACATGTGCACCATGACGAAGGAATAGGGTCGTGATGTAACAAGGTATACCTGAGATCTTTTCATTTGCGGAAGCGGCATATTTGATAGTCACCACTGCCATCTGGGCCCACTGACTGCATGGATGTTTAGCCCACTCCTTAATAGACATTCATACAAAAAATCAGCTTGTTTAATGAGTTTTAGCCGCTGGTTGTAGTACTCAAAAAATTGTTGCATTCAACGGCTATAAGAACGCTTTAAAAAGTGCTAAAAAGTGTTAAAATCTAATGGTTGTAGATTACCAATCAAGGTGATTTTTGGTCTGTATATCAACCAAGGGGTGGGATAAACATCCATGCGGCCAGTGGACCCAGATGGCAGCGGTGACTACCAAAAATGCCGCTTCCGCAAATGAAACAGTTTCAGGCATACCTTGCTACATCTTTTTCCAAAGGAATATATAACAATTTAATTCATGAGCTAGGAATATAATTTCATAAAAAATACATGGCCGAAGCCAAAGTTTAAAGGAGGCCGTCTTAACGGTATAACGGACTGGGGGCATTACCGTTAAAACGGCTGTTAAAATGGATTGTAACGGCCAGGGGCAAAATGGAAAACATAAAATTTAACAGAAATTAATAGAAAAAACGGAAAAAATGGGGCTCAAATTCAAATATTGAAATTTGAAAATTTTCAATTTAAAAAACGGAAAAAAAAAATAGAATTTAACGGAAAAAAATGGATTTAACTGCCATTTTTTTTTCACAAAAATTTCCAGAATTTAACTGCTGTTAAAACGATTTAACGGCCATTAAAATGAAAAAAACGGCCGTTGAATTCAAAGCTTCAAAACGGGTTTTAACGATTTTTACGGTAACGGGCTTGAGTCGTTACCGTTGAAACAGCCGTTAAAACCGTTTAAACTGACATTTTTAAAAACCATGGCTAAAGCAACCCATTAATAAATAAAAAATTAATAAAAGAAATAAAAATATAAAAAATGCTAGGAAAGAAAGCAAATGACCAAATCTTTGTAGATTTCTGCCAAATTAAAAATAATCTATCTATCATTTTCAATATGAAATAATAAAATAAACCCCATTTTCCTTTTATTTATTAAATAATTGATCCCAATATCCCACATCCTACTTTTTTCTATTTTAATTCCCTTATTCTCTTATCTTTTTTTAAATATAAAAAGAATTTTCCACTTTCCAGTTTTTCCACCCCTATATTAATAAAATAATTATTTCTTCCGACAATCATTTCAAAACCTAATAAATATTATAATTGCAATATAAGGACTATCACTTTCCATTTGACTATAAAATTAAATCCATTATCATATCTTATCTTACTATAATCCCATATAACACCCCAACAATTTTCACAAATAATGTTAATTTGTGCATTAAACACCGTCGAAAAAGGATCGTTCATGCCGCCTTCTGACGAAGTAACGGTCACGATCAATGGACATAAGAGGGTTGGAAGCTTGTCGAGAAACATGTGTAACGACTCATGGGCCATGAGAGAGCTAAAATGTCATTGAGAGATTAATCTTTTATTTTAGGACCGTTACAATGTTTTTCGCGTTATTTTTCTTCTTTTTTTTTTTTCCAAATTAAAGCATATAGTACATCAAATCTAACGAAAAAAATATGGTAAAAGTGGTAGAAAGTTAAGAAAAGTACTTAGATTATAATGGCAAACATTATAACGGTCCACCGCGATTACTTTGATATTTAAACCTCGACTTGTGGGATTTTAACCTCTAATTCGTTTTTACTAAAACCCGCTTAGTCGTTTATTGTTTCCTTTCCATATTTATATTGGTTTCAATACCAAAAAAAAAAAAAAAATATTGGTTATTTATTGGTCCCACACTTAAACAACTAGATTGAATGGATAAACCACATCCACATTTTCTCGAATTGTTTTTTTTAAGTGGTGGGATTTTTGAAACTGCGATAATGCGCCCAATGATCGTGCGCCACATATACCTGACAGCCCGTGTATCGATGGATGGCATGGGATTGGCTTGGCAAAAAAAAAGGGTTAAATAAATTATAAGGGTCGGGCTCTGTTGACAGATCCAAAATGACAGGTAAAAAATGACAGGGACACAATATAAGCCAGGTGGCACACTGTTACAGGACTCTGACTGTACGGATGTTTGTCTTATCCCATGGTGGACCTACATACCAAAAATCAGCATGATTAGTGATTTATAAGTGTTGCATCTTTGTACCTCAAATACTGCTCAAATTTCCATAGTTGAGATCAGCCCATGAAAATAAATCCAATCCAAAACCTATAAATCACTAATCAGGCTGATTTTTGGTTTGTAGGTCCACCATGGGATAGGACAAACATCCATACAGTCAGAGTCCTGTAACAGTGTGCCACCTAGCTTGTATTGTGTCCCTGTCATTTTAGATCTGTCAATGGAGCCCGACCCAAATTATAATGGGTCAACCCGAACCAAGCTTGACCCATTGCCAACCCTACTCATACCCACGGTACCACTTAGCATTGTGAACAAGACAAGAATGTGACTCCCTAGGGTGCAAGTTAGCATGGACCAGTATGTTTTTGGAATCAACTATCAAAACTTCCTCACGTGCTCTTGCACGTGGCAAGAAAACGACTTTATGCTCGTGGTCGAATCCAAAGCACTAGAAAAAGAACTCGAAGTCAGCGGCCCACATGTTCCCACACGTGTAAAGCAAGCATGAGAAAAAAAACGGAAAATTTCTAAAAAGAAAACAAACATTTAATTTATTTACAAAAACAAAAATAAATTTATGACATTTCAAAAAAAAAAAAAGTAACTAAGCGCCCTTTCACTCCTTGACAGATATAAAAGGTGAAAAGGCTGTTTCTCCGGACAAAAACTGAAAAAGGCTTAAAGGCCGTTTGTCCAAAGAGGAGTAAAACTTTTGTCTCGATACGAGCCACATGGCACATTCTTATCGGACAATGACCGTATGGATGTTTGGCAAATCACTAGGTGGACCTACACACCAAAAAAGAACCATGATTAGTGGTTTATAATCGTTGGATTGAAGTTATTTTAATGGGTTGATTTTAATCCTAAGACTTTGAGCATTATTTGAGTGCAAAGATCCAAAGGTTGTAAATTATTAATCAGGCTGATTTTTGGATTGCAGGTCCATCAACGGACTGATCAAACATCCATACAGTCATCGTCCACTAAGAGTGTGCCACATGGCTTGTATTGGGACAAAAGGTTTACTTTTCTATGGGAAACACAGACGCCCTTTAAAAAGGTGTTTGTCAGCCTTTTCAACTTTTTCCCAGCCTTTTATTTCTGTCAGTAAGAAATTAGTAACAAGTTTTGGAATTGTCAGAATTTTATTTTTATTTTCGTAAATAGATTAAAGTTTTTTTTCTTTTTAAAAATTTTCCCACAAAAACAAAGAGATTGACCCTGTTTAAATGTTTCGCAGTAGCATGGGCGGTGGTGGGCCCGACGTGCTGTCGACCGTCCGCTAGGCAGAGCTACACAAAAGGAAACTCATCCCCTCTTGGCTTTTCGAATGATGAAGAGGAACACGCGTTCTGGACTTGGTGGGGCCCACCACCGACCCTTTCTCTCCTCATTGCTAAAGTGATCTTTACCTTCCGACAGCGACACTTGTAAAACTTTGATGACGGGGCCTATTGTCAAGGCCGATGACAGGGTACAATATGAGACACGTGGCACACTCTTAGAGGACTCTGACCGTATGGATGTTTGGCCAATCATTAGATGGACCTATAAACCAAAAATCTGCCCGATTCATGATTTCTAGTCGTTAGATTGAAAGTGTTTTCATGGGTTGATTTTAACAGTGGGAAATCAATAATCAAGCTGATTTTTGGTTTCTAGGTCCATATAGGGATTGGCCAAACATCCATACGGTCAGAGTCCTCTACGAGTATGCCACGTGGCTCATATTGCACCCTGTCATCGGCCTTGATGTTTTCCCTGTCGTCAAAGTTTTACTCAACAACTTCGTGTTTTTTGTTTTCTCCCAAAATCAACGCGGGGCCCAAATTGGAATTATATCCTTTTTTCTTTCTTTCTTGTCCTTTTTCTTTCTATTTGTTATTTTCAAATAGTTATACAACATCATGGATACGTCATCGTGACTCATTCCATGTTTTGTTATTCTCCCTCTAGGGTCTAGGAATAAAGATACCCCGAATTACTTTATCCTTATTAGGGATATAACTATTCCATGTTTTGTTATTCTCCCTGTAGGGTCTAGGAATAAAGACATCCGAAATTACTTTATCCTTATTAGGGATATAACTATTCCATGTTTTGTTATTCTCCTTGTAGGGTCTAGGAATAAAGATATCCCGAATTACTTTATTCTTATTAGGGATATAACTATTCCATGTTTTGTTATTCTCTCTGCAGGGTTTAGGAATAAAGATATCCCAAATTACTTTATCCTTATTAGAAATATAACTATTCTTTGAGTTATAAAAGCTTTGATATTTCCTGTAATCGAAATTAAATTGAAATTGAAATCGGCCGAGCTTAACACTGATCTCTGTACTTGCATATTCCTGTTTCATGTTGTGTTTATGCCAAGGTTTAAAAGAGGCTATTTTAACAGTATAACGGACAGGGGTGCGTTACCGTTAAAATTGATTGTAACGGACAGGGGAAAAAATAGAATTTAACAGATTTTAACGAAAAAAGATGGCGGTGAAATTCAAAATTCAAAAGTTGAAATTTGAATTTCAAATTTTCAAAAATGAAAAAACATAATTTAATGAACAAAAAAAATAACGGATTTTTCGGTCGTTTTTTTCCCACAACATTTTTCAGATTTTAACGGCCATTATTTTCTAAGTGTCAAAATCATTTTTAACATAACGGGCTTGGGGCATTACCATTTAAACAGCCATTAAAACTGTTTAAATAACGTTATTTTAAACCATACGACCAAGCCGAGAGATAAGTTTTGGGGGTCAACCAATGTTGACGAGGAGGTGTCGGTTTGGGTAATTGGTAAGCTAAATTATTAATTTTGTAAGGAATATTTTCATATTCAATTTGGCAAAGATTCCGAAGGAAATTGCCATCCGTACAAGGCCAATCAATTGGCTTGCCCAATCGATTGGACCAAGAGTACAATCCATTGGACTTCATATGGATTGAGTCTTTCTCAGATTCGAAATTCTAGTTCCCACGATCCCACGTTCTACGAGGTTCAGGGTTACGAATTCTATAAATATAACCCTTCTATACCTTCTCAAAACACACTTCTACACTTCAAGAGAAAGAAGAAAATGCTTATTTATTAGAATATCCATTCGAAGAGCAAGAAGTTATTTATTCCATACACATCTTGTGAGCTTGTTCCTCTTCTTGATCAAAGCCAAGTGCTTGATCCATTCCTCAGCTTAGGTCTTCCACTTAGATATTTGACTTAGTAGCCTGAGTGTACCAGTGTGACTTAACACCATTGAGCAACCTAGGGTTCAGGGTGTACTGAATCATTCACCATCGGTAATGGCTAGAGTGTTGAGAATTAAGATCGGAGTAGCCGATCGACGGTAGGTTTGGGGTGTACCAAACTGAACAACCGGAAGGCTTCTTGGCTGGGAGGGCGCGCAGACTTGTAGCGTTGATTCAGAGGATGTGGACGCATCGGCAGTAGGCCTTGGCTAAGGTTGGAAGTTGCATTTGCAACGGTGCTGCGTAGGTAACCTTTGTTTCGTTTAACTTTCCAGTTAGTGATACTTTTTATCTGAACGTGGTCTTGTGGTTTTTCCTTGGCTAAGGTTCCCACATAAAAATATCCTGTTTTGTGTGATTGTTTGTTTGTATTCAGCTATTTATATTGATTAGGCCAAATGACGAAAAGAAAATATACCATGAAGGTATATTCGATTTGAGTCGGTTGTGATAATCCTTTATCAAACAACTAAGACATGTGATTTTGTTCCTCTACTATAGACCAGTAAAACTATTTAGGTATAATTAAATTTAAATACCTAATCAACCCCCCCTTCTAGGTATTTTCGATTAAAGAGAACGGATCGGTAGTTATTTCAATTGGTATCAGAGCAGGTTATTCTATTAAAGGTTTAATCACTTGAATTTAGATTCCTGTAAAACCAGTCCATTTTTATTAATTTGTCAAAATGCAAAGAGAATGTGGAAACACATCCAGACCTCCATTGTTTGATGGAGAAGACTTTGCCTATTAGAATACTAAGATGAGAGCTTTTCTAAAGTCTATTGATGAAAGAGTCTGGATGGCTGTAGTGGATGGTTGGTCACCACCCACAATAACAGTCGGAGATAAAACTATTCTTAAACCAAAAGTCGACTGGAGCAAAGATGACATAGACTATTGTTGTCTAAATAGCAAAGTGCTAAATGTTATTTTTAATGCGGTTGATAAGAATGAGTTTCGAAGAATCTCTACCTATTCATTGGCTAGAGAAGCATGAGACATTCTCAAAGTCACCCATGAAGGAACGTCAGCAGTTAAAATTTCTAAACTACAAATGCTGACCACTAAGTTCGAATCCATGAGATTAATGGAGGAGAATGACACATTCACTAAGTTCTATGCCCAACTCAATGATATTGTGAATTCTGCACACAACTTGGGTGAAAGCATTCCTGAATCCAAAGTAGTTTGGAAAATCTTGAGATCCTTACCTGATAGGATTTGGGCTAAGGTAACAGCTATGAGGAGAGCAAGGATACTGACTCTCTCAAAATTGATGAGCTGGTTGGGTCTCTACAAACTTATGAGATGAATTTGAGACAACCAAAGAAATCAAAGAGCTTAGCTCTTAAAGTTTCTGAAGCTCAGGACTCAGAGTCAGATGTTGACTCTGAAGTTGAAATGGCCTTATTTGTTAAAAAGTTCAAAAAGTTTTTTCGTTATAAAAATGATAGATTTAAGAACAATAAAACTTTTGATAAATCTAAAGAACATGCCAAACCTCATGAGAGAGGTAGTAGAAGTAAAATGACCCATGAGGAAAGCCGTTCAAGCGAACCCCAATATTTCAAATGTAAGGGTTTTGGTCACTTTGCTAATGTTTGCCCAAACAAAGAAGAATATAAAGGCAAGGCAAAAGCCTTCAATGCCACATGGGATGAAGAATCAGAAGATAATTCTGATAGCAATGAAAAGACTGATAAGTATATTGTTTTTATTGCTCGGTTTAATAGTCCCTATAGATCTCATGGAGAATCCAAGAAAAGTGATGATGAGAGTTTGGAAGACTCTTATAATGGGGACTCGGATGACTCGACAGTTGGTGTGAAAGAACTGTACGAGAAATCAATAAAATTCATTAAGGTAAATAAAGTTTTATCTGACAGAGTTAAATGTCTTGACTCTAAAAATACTGCTTTTTTGATTGACACTGAAAAATTAAAACTGTTTAATTATTAGTTTAGAACAAGAGAATGAGTCTCTGTTAAAAAGGAACAAGTCACTAGAATGTGAATTCCAAACTTGTATGACACATATAGAATCTTTAGAAAATAAACTTCTTAAAACTAATAGGGATGTGTCAAGATTTTCATCTAGCTCTGCAAAGCTTGATGAAATTCTTCGAGTGGGTAAAGTCTACAGAGACAAACATGGCTTGGGCTACAAACCATATCAAGAAAAAGGGTCTTCTTCAAAGACTACTTTTGTTAAGGCACAAGCTATTCCTACTCAGATCATTGACCAAATCAAAGTTGTCAAAAGTAATCGTCCTTGTGCGTACTGCAAAAATTTGGGTCATGTGATTAGAGAATGTCATAAACTGAGTAGAGGACATCAAAATTCTCTAAAGAAAGATGTGAACTCAACTCAGAATGTGAAGAGTCAAAAATTTCCTATGAAGACACATTATGAGCTAAATAGATTGGATGTGCTACCTAAGAAGATGAAAGACCTATTGGAAAGGTCTAGAGATTTAATCAAGGAGATTGAGTCTCTTGAGAAATTTAGACATCCTCAGAGTTCTATAACTCAAAAGAGTAGAGATCTTAAAAGAATTAGTCTATCCACTAAAATCACATCTGTGTGGGTTAGAAAAGATTTTCCGAAGGAGAACTGCATTAAAGTGTCCTATCTCTGAGCGATGTGCTCTTTATCCCTTTGTGTTTTCCATTCTTATTATCTGTGGAGGGATTATTTTTGTTGTTTTATTTTATTTTATTTTATTTTGCTTTATTTTGAAGAATAAAATTAAAAATTTTCAGAAAATCAAAAGATCAAATGTTAAGAAGAATGTTAAAATTATTATTTAAATATACAATTTTAATGAGCAGTAATTTTTGAGAACATTCAAAGAACAAGAATTTAACTCTGTTAGTAAAGTTTTGCTAATCTCAGTATTATATTTTTTAATTATTATGATTTATCAATTTTACTAGTGTGCATTAGTGGATTATTGAAACAGTATATATCTCATATTTTTCACATGCGCACTGATTATTACTGTGGGAATAGATTTGATAGAGGTGTGAGATCTTGTACTATCGGGATTAAGAATAAACCTCTACTGACTATAACTTCAAATTAGTAATGTTCCAACCTTCAATTGATTTTGAAACTACACCATAGTCGACTATTGGCCTCCCAATGTGAGTTATTGTTCTAAGAAAATAGCTATCTCCAAAAATTAGTGTGAAAGCCATCTGTATGGCCCTGTTTGAAATAGTAATCTAATTCTTATTGCTGCAGAAAAGGGCTACCTACGGGGAGAGTGAAAGCTACCAATATTTCAAGTAAATAAAAATGGTGTAAAAAATAGCCAATTTACTAGAAAAATTCTTATCCATTGCAAATACCCGTATACGAGAGTGTATATGAGAACCCTTAATAACTATAATGAGGATTTTATGATCGGATACATGATATCTCCAGATTCTGATTCTTATGCGAAATTATTATTGAAATCTATCCGGTACCATAGATAAAATCAGATCACTTATACTTGATGATATTACTGTTGATATTTGAATCTATGATTATTAGTGATTTGTGACTTGTGCTAATTTTTAAAAGAGTTGATATTTCTAATAAAGTAAAAACTGAACTAATGCGTTTGGTTAATTTTTCTTAAATATACTTAGTGTTTAGTGCCTATCAAGATTGATTAATGAATTGAATTATAATATTTTTCTGAATATTATCTTGGTTTATTATCTTTTCTTGAGCTGTTTAAAAATGATATTTGGTTTGAAAATATTTAATTGGGGGTCTTGAAAAATGAGCATATTGGTTTTAAAAATAAAATAATTATTTTTCCCCCAAGTCAAAGTCCAATCGATTGGACTCTAAGGACCAATCGATCGGAACATTCCAATCGATTGGATTGTACAGACCAATCGATCGGACATTTCCAATCGATTGGAAAGTACAGACCAATCGATCGGATTTTTTCCAATCGATTGGCCACTTAACCCAATTGATTGGATAGTACGACGCTCGATTTTATAAAATCCAAAATGTGTCATATTTAACCCCAATCGATCCCTCCGCCTCCCAAATTTCTTCCAATCGATCGTAAGTGCCCGATCTACTGTTCCCCTACAGTTTTGTGGAGTGATTCTCTCTATTTCTCATGCTTTCCACTTCATATTCTTTGTGAGTTTTTGGGATTTTTTAGTTCAAATGGAGCTTTTCTGGTATTTTCTTCCATTTGTGATTCTTATGGTGAGTAATCCTCGTCACCGGAGGACCATTGCAAGTTCCGATGTTGAGAGTGATGATGAAGAACCACTTGTGCTACGCGGTCAATCTCGCGCAAAACGATGAGGAAGACTATGTAGTTCTAGACATTCTGAGCGAAGAGAATCTTCTCGAGGTCCTAGGAGAACTAGTTCACGAGGTCGATCTGGACCCGTAGAAATTCCTTCGGTAAGTGCTCTCATTTCTCCATTTCTTTTTGATTCAGCTAGGGATAGATTTGAGCATTTCACTATTCGCAAATTCACTACTGAAGGAGTAGTTGAATTTGGTTATATCATGGGTTCATTTGTTCATTCCATTTTCATCTCTCGTGAGTAGATTCCTGTTACGAGTTTGAACATCCCATTCTATCATGTTTTGGTTAAATTATTTTATGCCAACATGCATTCTATCTAGTGTGATGTTCAGAGTGAGCTATCGTTTGAGACTTATGTTTCTGGGGCTCACCTGACTATTACCCATGATCTGATTTCTACATTGTTAAGCATACCTCATCCTTCTGCCACACATGAGTACATCCCTAGGACTTGTGTGTTGCCGACTGACAGAGCCATCCTGAATGAGACTCTCACTGGACAATCATTTGACTGGAGTACATATATTCCACTTACATCTCTTCTCCCTGATTATCAGTTGTTGTACCTTATCCGTAGGTACAACATTGATCCACCTGGCCATGGGGCACAGGTGAACATTGATCGTCTACAGCTACTCTATCATCTGGGTACTGGGTTTATCATTGATCTCCCTAGATTCATGTTTAGGGCCATAGCTAGAGTGGGTTGCCATTTGGCTAATCATCCGTGTCTTCCTTTCCCTCTGCTTGTGAGCTCTATTCTTCTTCATCTAGATGTACCGATCTTACCATCAGAGGATGTATGTTCTCCCTGGGACCCATTGGACCATCTACTATCCGGAAGAGTATGTCTCAGGTTTAGAGGGTGACTGAGGTTCCTCCGAATTTCGAGGATCTTTTTTATGATGACTTGGGAGACGATTCCAAGCCAAGAGCACACCAGACCGATACATATATGCATCCTCCTGAGCCACATCCATCATATGTCCAGCCACCTGAGATGCCTGCACCCTATACTTTAGAGTCTCTTCATCATCAGATGATTGGATTCAATCAAAGACTCAGCTTTCATGAGAAGCGGACTTCTCAGAGCTTTCGACGCTTAGAGGAGGGTCAGGATCGGATGACGGGCACCTTATCGGATATGCAGCGCTACATGGAGTATCAGTTCATGATGATGGGTTTCGGACAGCATCCACCATTTCAGGGTCCAGATCAGCATGATGGTACTGGCCCATAGGTCTAGTCTCCTCGAGAGAGACTACTTGAGAGTTATTTGTAGTTTTCTACTTTGAGATCTTGTGTACACAGATAAACTCAGTTACTTTTTGGTTATACTCTGTTTGTTTTTATTGCTTATCTGTTACAGAGTGTAAACCTATTTGTATTATGTTGATATATAATGCACATATTTTTCATGATGATATTAATTGCATGCTTATTATCTGCTTATATTTTTGTACCTTTGTTAATCTGTGACAAAAAGGGGGAGAGAAAATCATAAAGGTAAAAATAAGTAGATGCATAAGATAGGGGGAGAGAAATTAAGGTGGAGAAAAATTGTTTATATTATTTTTTCAATTTCTCTACTTGTGATGTGCATAATTAATTCATTGCAATTTATTGATTGCCGATGATATTACACGGTATGTGTTGTTGGTAGAATGCGCAGGAAACAGATCAAAAGCTATACTATTATCTGTTCGATTATCTCCAAGAGATTGTGAGATAATGAGTGAATCATGTAAGAGGGTGAGATTGTAATTAATTTTTTATTTACCTTCCATATGATTAAATATTTTTTATCACGGAATTGCCAAAGGGGGAGATCGTAAAGAATATTTTTATATTCAATTTGGCAAAGATTCTGTATGACATAAAAACATTCATGTAACCGTTCATACGAGCACCAGTATAGTGTGAAGATGTCGTGGTATGCATACTTCGCCGACTACGTGAAGACTATTAGACAAAGACAGCAAGGATCAGACGGTTGACAATAAGAGTCATCTGAGTAACTTCCCATTTGTTGGTTATAGATCGTGTACACTCACTTAGGAAGGTAAGTGATTCAGTGGCCATAAGAATATGTTTAAAATGAATAAAATATAATGGTCAAACCTAGTCATTGGACAGACTCGAGTCTTAGTCAAAGTTATTGACTTTTGGGAGAGTCCGATCGATTGGACAAGTTCCAATCAATTGGACATAGCCCAGTCGATTGGAGGAGTCTGTAAAATCGATTGGAGCCTGCGAAGCAGAACATGATCGAAACCCAATCGATTGGACACATTTGTAAAATCGATTGGAGTCTACGAGACAGAACATGATCAGAGCCCAATCGATTGGAGACCTCTGTAAAATCGATTGGAAATTACGAGAAAGAACATGATCAGAGCCCAATCGATTGGAGACCTCTGCAAAATTGATTGGAGCCTACGGGATAGAAACTTATTTAAGTTCGATCGATTAGACTATGTACAATCGATTGGATTTACAAAGAAAATTGCCATCCGTACAAGGCTAATCGATTGGACCAAAAACCCAATCGATTGGACCCAGAGTACAATCGATTGGACTTCATAAGGATTGAGTCTTTCTCAGATCCAAAATTCTAGTTTTCATGATCCCACGTTCTACAAGACTTAGGGTTACGAATTCTATAAATATAACCCTTCTATATCTTCTCAAAACACACTTCTACACTTCAAGAGAGAAAATAAAATGTTTATTTATTAGAGTGTCCATTCAAAGAGCAAGAAGCTATTTATTCCATACACATCTTGTGAGCTTGTTCCTCTTTTTGATCAAAGCTAAGTGCTTGATCCATTCCTCAGCTTATGTCTTCCACTTAGATATTTGTCCTAGTAACCTGAGTGTACCAGTGTGACTCAACACCATTGAGCAACCTAGGGTTCAAGGTGTACTGAATCTTTCACCTTCGACAAAGGCTGGAGTGTTGAGAATTAAGATCGGAGTGGCCAATCGACGGTAGGTTTGGGGTATACCAAACTGAACAAGCGGACAAGGCTTATTGGCTAGGAGGGCGTGCGTGGACTCGTAGCATTAATTCAGAGGATGTTGATGCATCAGTAGTAGGCCTTGGCTAAGGTTAGAAGTTGTATTTGCAACGGTGTTGCGTAGATAATATTTGTTTCGCTTAACTTTTCAATTAGTAATACTTTCCGTCTGAACGTGGTCCCGTGGTTTTTCTTTGGCTAAGGTTTTCACGTAAAAATCTTTTGTCTTGTGTGATTGTTTGTTTGTATTCCGCTATCTATATTGATTAGAGCAAACGACGAAAATAAAATATACCACGGAGGTATATTCGATTTGAGTCAGTTGTGATAATCCTTTATTAAACAACTAAGGCATGCGATTTTGTTCCCCTACCATAGACCAGTAAAACTATTTAGGTATAATTAAATTTAAATACCTAATCAACCCCCATTCTAGGTATTCCGATTAAAGAGAACGGACCGGTAGTTATTTCAAATTTCACCAAAGAAATCATAAATGTCCAATTATCTAGCCCTATATGAGGATCTTATATGTGTTACTTTTTTTTTCTTTTTTTTTTTTTTCCAGCTTAAGCATCCTATGATAAATTTTACTAGTTTATGTAGTTCTACCTTTTAACTGAAGAAAAAAAAATAGAATATGAGAAAAAAATAAAAATTGCACCATCAGATTAAGGCATATCTTTATTCATGTTAAGGTTTCATTGTTAATTTTTTTGCTTTTAGCTTTCAAGAAGAAAAGCAAAACATAAATTTAAAAACTAAATATACTATCTAAATAGCATCTAAGATGAGGAAATTACCATAATATTAGATTGCATATACAAGAAAGCAATATATCAGAAGATCATGGAAGAAAGCAAACAAGACCATCTCAAATTAGAGAGTATAGGGACTCTGAGACCCTAGTTATAGCATGCACACTTATTTCAAATCTAGAATGCATAGCATCATGAGCAATCAGCCTTAGATTTAGCAGAGTGACTGCTCATGATGTTATATCATTTCATGAAGCTCTAGTGTGCTGTGGACTAACACCACCTATCGAAATCCCCCACTAAGAGCTGGAGCCCAATAATCCGCTCCATTGTCACTCCCAACTTGCAGAGTGCAAGACAAAGGAACAAGGCACAACCCTCTACTCCTCAAGTCCTTCTTTGGTTCATCTTCAGGATCCTAAAATTATCATGAACATAAAAATAAAATCATTGATCTAAAATAGTAGAACCAGCTGATTGATCGATGCGTTATAGTGAAACAAGCACGACTCCGTACCTGATCAGGAGCTCCTTTTCTATTCATGCAGGTATCATTCAACAGCTACACAGACAATAATAACAAATATAATTAGCATTATGATTAGTTTTAACTCCTTAATGATACCAAACTCAACTACTATATATAATTCCCAATCATGGTTTTAATAATTTTTTAACAACATTAGTCTATAAAGCTGGGAAATTGTTCCCTCAATATTTTCTTTTTTTTCTTTTTCTTGTGATAAGGGAACAATAACTTAGTAGCTTTTCAGTTACAAGCCTCTCTCTACTTGCTTTGAGGATGTCATGGATCCCATAAAGCATACCTGACCAGGGTCTTCAGGAAATATGCAATTCCTTTCCCCTTGAACCTAAAAAGCAACCATCCTCATTAATCACTTATCACAAACACACACACACACTCACATTGTATGCAACCTAGTAGACATGCAGGTGCAAGAGAGAGAGAGAGAGAGAGAGAGAGAGAGATTGGTCTTGCTTTGGAAAAAGGGAAATGGGAATGGGTTATACAGTAACATACAGACTGTTGGTTCCTCATGTTTCCAGATCCATTACCCAAGTACGGGGAGCTCAGGGCCTGCATTCAAGGGGGAGGAGATCAGAATGTATTTAAAAACTTTATTCTACAAACTCCGATAAAAATAAAAGATGATAAAGGAACAAACAGAACTGAAACTTTAACTGCGTGCCCTCCTCACTGATTCCTGGTTGTTTACAAATTTAAAGAAAGAAAAATTTAAAACATCACCTCAATTTGACTCTGAAGGAATCTAATGTAGCCAATAGCTTCTAACAAGACAGAAGCTGTGTCAGTCTGCAAAACAGAAACAAACCACAGTCCAATGAGTCCTCTTCAGCTCTTCTTTAATGTTAAAAGTAACACAGAAAAAAACAATAAAGAAGAAAGAGAGCTTTCAACGGTGTAAGGAACTTCTCTTTATGGTTTTCATCATAAAATACTATTTTTTTTCTATTGTTCTCTCTATTCAAATCTTAGCTAAGAGGGTAATAGCAAACCTTTCCAAATGGAGAAACTAGCTGGTGAAGGGCTGTAATTCTGTCCCCAAGTTTCTCCTTCCTCACCTGGTAAAATAAATGGGGAAAATTAAATATAAGAAAACCACTTAGGGACTTGAATTTTCTCTTCTTTTTTTTTTCTAGTTTGGATGGATGAGATATAGCTAAAGAATCAACAAGGGTGAGAACTAGATAATCAAGGAAAACCCTTATCACTGAGAGAGAGAGAGAGAGAGAGAGTTGTGTTAAATTACTTTGAAGGTAGATTGGGTTGAAGTGGGCTGAATCCTGGCTTTCTTAAATGCTCCTCCAGTTACTGTGCTGTTACACTTTTTTTTTTTAAAAAAAACAAGAGAAAAGAAGAAATATATAAGGACCAGATGTAGAGAATCTAGAGATCAGTTCAGAACTCAAGGAATTCAAATCCGAAAAATAGATAATTTGAGCGTGACAATGGGGCTCATGATAGAGCTGGACCTGTCATTTGGAATCTTGGATAACTAAAAAAATTAAATTCCAAAAAAAAAATCGAATAATTGAGAAATCTAACCTAAGAAAAGTTATGAAAATTCTCTCTCTCTCTCTCTCTCACCTCAGATGAATGATCTGGTTGATGATGCCTCCCATCTGCCTTGCTGTTAGAGAAATCCAACATATTACTACTGAAACTAGTAACACACGACCTCGGAGACGAAGCTGGTACAATTGGAGACCAAGTAGGCCTCGCTGCCTGAAATTCTTCGTTTCCATGACCATACACGTAACCACTTTCGGAGACTTCTTGTTTTACATCAACAACAGGAACACTTGACGACGAATACAGCACTTGGTCCTCCCAATTCTCCAACTTCTTAGCTTGAAACTGATTCAGACCAGACCTATCTTCTTCACCCACCAATCCACCCCTGTAACACATATCAAAGAAAAGCATTAAAAACTATCAAGACTCATAAGAGAAGAACATTTAACTGGATATATACACATCGAAGAGATTCAATTTCTAGATCAAAAACCATATATAATAAAAGTTTTAAAACTATCAGAAACCAAAAAAGCAAAAGATAGATAGACAAAGAGGGAGATGGAGAGAGACTGTAAACAAGTGAAAAGATTAAGTTTCTAGATCAAAAGCCCATGTAAAAATAGAACTTCAGACAAAACTATGAAAACCCGAAAAAGGAAAGAAAACCAAGATAGATAAAGAAATGATTCAAGTCTAGATCAACTATCCATCGAATTATGTGAAAACAAGTTTACATACAGACCAGGGAGAGAGAGAGAGAGAGAGAGATTACAGAAGAAGTTGGCTCCACGACTCTGGAAGGTCTTGGTTATCGTACCAAGAGGTTAAAGGAAGTGAGGAAGCTGGAGGTGTGAATTGTGGGAAGAGTGAGGCAGAAGAAGGCAAGAGAGGAGAGGGTTGCGGAGATGGTTGGCGCATGTTATTAATGTTCCACCAATTAGGGTTTCCGGCCATTAATTGTTGCACCGGTGAGCTCTGCAAAACACCTCGATTCATGCCTCCAAACAGATTTATTTCCTTCTTTCACACTCTTCACTTTCTTGCCTTTCCTTGTTTACGCTCTCAAACCGGCCTTGTGTTGAGGCAGCCCTGTTTTTTGAAGAATTAGATACATGTGATGAGAAGCTTTGTTTTTGTTTCCTCTCCTCCTTTCTTTATTGATTTTTTCTTGTTTTTTCTTTTCTTTTCTTTCTTTCTTTTATGTTTTTTTTTTCCTCTTCTTTTCTTGCTTTTTTCAGCTTTTGCTTTATCACAAAGTGGGGGCAGAAAAGGTGGTGGCAGTATTTTCAGGCCAAAAGGAGTGGTTTTAGGCTCTTAGTTCTTTAATCTGGGTTAGTGTTAGGGTTGTGTTTTGGACTGTTGTTTAATGAACCTCAGGTCCATCATTCTTTATGGACCCTAGCTAACACACATATGGCATGGACGGCTAAAAAGGTTAAAAGAAAACATAAAAAAGACGTCCATAATTTGGCATTTACAAGTGTCACACATATATATATATATATATATATATATATATATATATATATATATATACTCCCCTAATTCTTGGGTTATTCCCCTTCTTAATTGAACGGTCATGATCAATGTGTAGAGCTTAGGCTTCATACCTAAGTGACTAAATATATAAAAATATCTTTGAAATCTACCCTCTTTTCCAAATAAGACACAAAATGACCTCCTATCCAAGTCGTTGGCTTGGGACCACTGATGTCATTGGTCAGACGTAACTGATATCATTGTCAACCATGACCATGGCTTGGATTTCCGTCCTTTGGAAATTACCATAACCCCAGGGCTATTATATCATTGTACTTGTTTTCCATCTGTAGAACTCCATTCATCTCTGAACTATTCTTTCACTACTAGTGCTTTTGCTATCGATTTATAGGGGGACAAATCTAGTTTGCATGTATCCACCATTGAATGCTCCTTGAAAAACGTGTTTTTTTTTTATTTATAAGATTTTTTTTTTTTTGAAAACATTGAAATAACACGATTTTTAATGGACATCCATCATTGCTGACTTAGATTATATTTCTCCTGCAAATTGATGAATGGATGAAATTTCACTACTTACAATAAATTATAAGTACATGATCTGCAAATTAAATGGTGAAATTATCTCGCTTAGTTTCGTAAACAATGTGATAATCCATGAACCACCCAAATTGAACCAGACTGCAAACTAGGTAATTATGGTTAGGACCCTCTATAAAAATTGAAAGCTGTTGAATGATCACAACTATTTAAGGGATAATAATTTGATCGTATGTTCGTATTAGAGTATATATCCAGTTGGATTATTATTAGTAGTGTTATAAGTTGTGTAAGGTGCACCATACCATTATTGGTATATCTCATACAATATTTCTCTAGTTTTCAAGTTCAAGGTTTAAAGGAGGCTGTTTTAACGGTTAAACAGACTGGGGGCGTTACTGTTTAAACGGCCAGGGGCAAAAATAGAATTTAATAAAATTAAACGGAAAAAATGGCGCTGAAATTCAAATTTTGAAAATTAAAATAAAAACGGAATTTAACAAACTTTAATGGATTTTAACGGAATTAAACAGATTTAACAGACATTTTTTTCACAAAATTTTTCAGAATTAAATGGCTGTTTAAACGATTTTAACGGCCGTTTAATTCAAAAATGATAAAACATGTTTAAACGGTTTTAACGGAAACGGGCTTGGGGCGTTACCGTTTAAACGACCATTAAAATTGTTTAAACAGCCATTAAAACTGTTTAAACGGCCGTTTTTAAAACCATAGTCAAGATTAGAAAAAGATCAATTAGGAATCTTAAATTAAATTGATTAAGATTAGTTTATACTTTATACAACCCCTTGATTAGGGTCAATGTATTTTACCGAAGATTTATCAAAAAATCTCAAATCTCATCATAGTATCAGATCCATTGTTCTTCTAAGAACAAACTCTCAATTCTGTGCATTTTTCGACAGATGACGTTACCAAAATGGACCCCAATACATTTTAACGATTAGATTTTTTTGGTTGTATCAGTGACCCGTAACGGTTTGCATGTATCGGTATATTACAGGCACCTCCACGACATACACGTAAAGCTAAGAGCCTAAAATAAGATAAATAGTCGAAGATAAGTGACTGTGACCCGTGAGGGTACAGATGGAGGACCAAAAGATGACACACCTTTCGATAGGTCAAGAAACTAACGTTTACAAAACAAAACAAAACCCTAACAGCCGAGAGAAAATGATTATGAGAGGGATTGCTAGGGAAAAAAATTATGATACCAACTTCTGTAACAAAATTTTGATGCAGAAGCCCCTCAATTTGCCACGTAGCTAGTAGATTCTTTTGGGACCATTGCTCACCTGAATGTTTGGCTCACATCTTGGCGGACCCACACACCAAAAATCAGTGTGATTAGTGATTCTTAGCCATTGGATTTGAGCACTTTTTCATCATGGGCTTTGAACCAACTCATGATCATAGGCCTGTTCATAAAGTCCATGATGAAAAAGTGCTCAAATCCAACGGCTAGAAATCACCAATCAAGCTGATTTTTGGTGTGTGGGTCTATCATAGTGTGGGCCAGACATTCAAGGGGCAAGTGGGCCCGAACGTGTCTAATACGTTGCAATTTGAGGGACTTCTGCATCACAACTTTGAGACAGAAGTCTGCATATCAAAGACCAGCCCGATTGCTAGCAATTCGTATATTAATATATTACTTATGGTACGTAAGTGATAATTCCAAACCCTTTTCTATATAACCAGGCAACTCAGAAGGACGACAAATGCACCTTAAGCTCATCTTTTCATGAATCTGCCTGGAAATATCATTTCCTCCTGTAATATAATATATTGGTCATATTCTCCTCGTTCAGGTCATTCCCTTAAGACACATTTAACTAACAAACAAACCCTAAAATCTCAAATGCCAAAATTATTTTAGGAGTTAAGGAATAGTGTCCGTACTGCTGAAATCTTTGTCGGGGCTCCATGTCTTTTCTTCCACACCTACCTTTCTTCTTTTCTAATAGTTTCTTCCTTCAAAAAAACTTCCTTTTCGTAAGAAGGACAAGGAGCACACCTCTCTCTTGTCCTCACCTTCCTTCACCTATATTCCTTCACTTTTAACCATGGTCACTGAAAAATTTATTTCCCATTTAAATTGGAAATTTAATTGTTTCCCCAACCTCTCTGTCACAGACATGGAGTGGGATTTATCAAAAGATTTATGACTAAGATTCTCATCTAATATATCTCTCTGTTGGTTTATTTAAGTAGTAAAAAACTAATGTTATTCAACCCAGCTCGACCCGATAATCCGGTGACCTGGTTACAGGTAATCTCAATTCAGTAATTTGTAAAAAAATCGTTCACATTCTTGTAACCCACTCGACTTGGCCGGTTGAACCAGTGACCTGGCTGACGTAGACACAGGTTGAAACAGAGACCTGGTTTGGTCTACCAAGGGGTGTGCAAAATATTCATGGGTTAGTGGGCCCCAAAGAGTTGTAATGTGGCGGGTTGGTTGAATCAGTGGCCCAGTGAACAGGTCCCTCGACCAGTTCGATGACCAGGGTATGAAAGCATTAGTAAAAACATGTTTACTTTAGCCATCATTGCCACAAAATAAATAAATAAATAAATTGACCATATGTCATATTATTTTAGGTGTGGTTATCAAAATATGATTTTTAATCTAATGAAATTAATGTACAAATATTACATTGAATGGATGTCAAGGTTGCGTCACGTTTAATTTTTTGCATAGAAAATCTCTTAAGTTGGTTCAATAAAATGGCGAAATATTGGTATAGAGAGAGTTACGAACACTCCAGCGATACAGATACTTAATGTTTTTTTATGTCATTTCCATCACCGTCTCAGCATTGTTTCTCTATATATTTCTATTGACGTTTTATATCCGCATTGTATCACTTGAAATTTATTGATAAATCAACGTCAAAGATCTTAGGGCCCGTTTCTTGTTTCTGTTTTTTTCTATTGTTTCTCGCACTCATTTCCTTATGTGGCAATTATGATTTTCACGCCGTTTCTCTTAATAAACAAAACAAATTCTATTAACAGCTATTGTCGGCAATTTATCAATCAATCATCATATGGGTATAGATTGTATTTTGGATAAAGTTTGTAGAAAAAAAAAATATAAAGAAAATTTGTATATTTAAAAACACATTAATTCCAAGCCGTTAATTGGATGCGTATTGATGATCTAAGAAGAAAGTGTCATCATCGATCATTCCCTTATTCAACGGCTTGGATTTATGTAGATATAGTTTGTACTTTGTACAATGAATTTCATCTCTCTCTCTCTCTCTCTCGGCTGGGCACCCACGTAGGACAAAAATGCCCCCCTCCAGTAGTGTGGGCACCCACCCCACCCCACCCCTTATCCTTCGGTCTCTTCTATCTCTACTGTAACTCTCTCTCTCTCCATTTGCTTTTAGATTGGCCAGTATAATCAAAACAAAGGTTCTCCTTTAATTTCCTTTTGTTTTCCTTTTCTTTACCTTTGCTTCTTTCTCTGTTATTGCTTTTGGATGAGTCGTGGTAGGGTTATGTGGTTTCTCTTTTCTGGGTAGTGTCTTTTGATCTTTGCACCTGAACCCCAAACTGATACACAGACAAGGAGCTAGCTGTACTCACAACTTCATTCTTGCCAAAGCTCAAAACCCCATTAATATTCGTAATGATACTGTACACAAGTTGTATTCTAAAACACAGTACATGGGTATTTTAAAAACTTGATCCCACTTTTGTTTTTTTAAATGGGTATTTTAAAAACTTGTTATAACCATCAAAGACTGTGTCTTTTTGGATCATCTCATTCATGCTTGATTATTAATGGATTCCTCTACACATATACTTTATTGGTCCCTAGATATGCTAAAACCCTAATCCTCCTTAGCTTGAGATAATCCCTTCTCTCTTAGCCAGCCACAAGAGATGGAATAAACCTTAGATGACAGCAGACAGTCATCGAAGCACGTGACTACCAATGAGTTCTCGGCACGTATCCCGAGTTTTTTGTCACATACCCATGTGGGTATTTTTTTAAGATTTCTTTTTTAAGCACATGGGTACGTGCGGAGAACTCATTGGTAGTCACGGGCTTCGATGTCGTAGAGATGCTATATATATAAGCAGCCACTTTCTCTTCTAAAAGAAGACAAGCACATAATCTTAGATTATGAATCTGATCTCATCTAATTCTTTTTAATGTCAAGATAAACTGAAGTTCTTATGCTCGAAAGATTTTAGTATTTTACTCATCTTTTTATTTATTTTTTGGTTACTTTGCAAATCCATTGATCATTATAGTACTATCATTATCCCTTAAATTCTGGGGCACATTTACAAATGATTTACCCCACTTAGAGACCTCATTACCAGAGGAATGTTGGCTCTTTGGCTGACATCTGGAGGACGCGTCGTCTAACACGGTTACCTAAGCCGGGTTACTTAATTAAACCAGTTAGCAAATGCAACATGGTTGGAGCAAGAAGGCTTTAATGTTCTAGCAATTGATGCTAATTTTGCGGATAATGTCGTTTTAGTATCTTGATCAGTAGCCATTGTTCAAGCATATATGTGAAAATGATGGGCCGGCTCTCTAAGCACGACACGTGTCTTCAGTAGGCTTTGCGTGCACGCTTGTCGAAGAATCATTTACATCGACATCTAGATTAATTATCTTAGCCACACATTCATATGTCGAAATCATATGAAAAAGTTATATGTTCATATATATGACCTGATTCTTTTATTTAATTATAATTTTGATTATTTTTCTATCTTCATTTGTAAATCTATTTTAATTGCTTGGAAAACTCCTTAGAGGACTCTGACCATATGGATATTTTTCCAATCCCTGGGTGGACCTACAAAACAAAAATCAGCTTGATTAGTCATTTAAAACCTTTGGATCTATGTACCTCAAATAATGGTCAATAATGCTCAAATTCCCACAGTCAAAATCACCCCATAAAAATAAGTCAAATCCAACGCCTTGAAATCACTAATCATGCTGATTTTTAGTTTGTAGATCAACGTAAGGATTAGCCAAACATCCATACGGTCAGAGTCCTCTAACAGTGTGCCACATGGCGCTCATATTGCATTCTGTCATTGGCCTCGACGACAACCCGCTGTCATCAAAGTTTTACTCCCAATTAACTATCCCTAACTGTCTGATCCAATTGACAACTACTTTTGAATGAATAGCCAATAGAACATGTCCATCATTCCACAGAAAGGACATCAGTCAAACAGTTAGGAACTTAGGATCATCTGATTGATTTGATCTCCTGAGAACATGTTCATAATTTAATTCATGAGCTAGGAATATAATTTCATAAAAAATACATGGCTGAAGCTAAAGTTTAAAGGAAGCCGTCTTAATGGTATAACGGACTGGGGGTGTTACCGTTAAAACGGCCAGGGCCAAAAATGAAAAAAAAACATGAAATTTAACGGAAAAAAATGGCCCTGAAATTTAAATTTTGAAATTTCAAAATTTTCAATTTCAAAAATGAAAAAAAAAACAGAATTTAACGGAAAAAGAAGGGATTTTAACGGATTTAACAGCCATTTTTTTCCACAAAAATTTCTAGAATTTAACTGCTGTTAAAACGATTTAACGACCGTTAAATTCAAAGCTTCAAAATGGGTTTTAACGATTTTTACAGTAACGGGCTTGAGTCATTACCGTTGAAACAGCTGTTAAAACCGTTTAAATGGACATTTTTAAAACCATGGCTAAAGCAACCCATTAATAAATAAAAGATTAATAAAAGAAATAAAAATAAGAAAATGCTAGGAAAGAAAGCAAATGACCAAATCTTTTTTAGATTTCTGCCAAATTAAAAATAATCTATCTATCATTTTCAATATGAAATAATAAAATAAACCCCATTTTCCTTTTTTTATTAAATAATTGATCCCAATGTCCCGCATCCTGCTTTTTTCTATTTTAATTCCCTTATTCTCTTGTCTTTTTTGATATATAAAAAGAATTTTCCACTTTCCAGTTTTTCCACCCCTATATTAATAAAATAATTATTTATTCCGACAATCATTTCAAAACCTAATGAATATTATAATTACAATATAAGGACTATCACTTTCCATTTGATTATAAAATTAAATCCATTATCATATCTTAATCCCATATAACACCCCAACAATTTTCACAAATAATGTTAATTTGTGCATTAAACACCGTCGAAAAAGGATTGATCATGCCGCCTTCTGACAAAGTAACGGTCACGATCAATGGACATAAGAGGGTCGGAATCTTGTCGGGAAACACGTGTCGTGTAATGACTCATGGGTCATGAGAGAAAGCTAAAATGTGATGGAGAGATTAATCTTTTGTACTTTTATATTATGTAAGTAATGCGCATAAAATAGCAGCCCTTGTTCACCGTTGTCCCCATTAGAATGACCATTATCCTGTTATTTTAGCACCGTTACAATGTTTTTCATGTTATTTTGCTTCTTTTTTTTTTTTTTTTCCAAATTAAAGTATATAGTACATCAAATTTATAGAAAAAATATGGTAAAAGTGGTAGAAAGTTAAGAAAAATACTTAGATTATAATGGCAAACATTATAACGGTGAATAACGACCAAGGTCCACCGCGATTACTTTGTTATTTAAACCTCGATTTGTGTGATTTTAACCTCTAATTCGATTTTACTAAAACCCGCTTGCCATTTATTGTTTTCTTTCCATATTTATATTGGTTTCAAAAAAAAAAACAATGATAAAATTGGTTAATTAGTTATTGATCCCACTTAAACAAACCACACCCAATGCTCCGTTCTGCTTTTTATCCATTTGAGAAACTCAGTCTAATAACACATTTTCGCGATTTTTTTATTTTTTTTGAAGTGGTGGGATTTTTGAAACTGCGATAATGCGCCCAATGATCGTGCGCCACATATACCTGACAGCCCGTATCGATGGGTGGCATTGGATTGGCTTGGCAAAAAAAAGGGTTAAATAAATTATAATGGGTCAACCCGAACCAGGCTTGAAACCAGTGAGATTGAACCCAAAACCAGCAATGAGAGGATAATCTGACCCATTGCCAACCCTACTCGTACCCACGGTACCACTTAGCATTGTGAACAAGACAAGAATGTGACCCCCTTGGGTGCAAGTTAGCATGGACCAGTATGTTTTTGGAATCAACTATCAAAACTTCCTCACGTGCTCTTGCACGTGCTTGCCAGCAAGGAAACAACTTGATGCTCGTGGTCGAATCCAAAGCACTAGAAGACGAACTCGAACTGAGAAAAGAGTCAGCGGCCCACATGTTCCCACACGTGTACAGCAAGCATGAGAAGATAAAAAAAGAGAGATTGACCCTGTTTAAATGTTTCGCAGTAGCATGGGCGGTTGTGGGCCCGACGTGCTATCGACCGTTCGCTAGGCAGAGCTAGAACTCATCCTCTCTTGGCTTTTCGAATGATGAAGAGGAACATGCGTTCTGGACTCTACTGGGCTTGGTGGGGCCCCCCACCGACCCTTTCTCTCCTCCTAGCTAAAGTGATCTTTACCTTCCGACAGCGACACTTAACAACTTCGTGTTTTTGTTTTCTCCCAAAATCAACGCGGGGTCCACATTGGAATTATTTCCTTTTTTCTTTCTTTCTTGTCCTTTTTCTTTCTATTTTTTATTTTTAAATGATTACTTACAACATCATGGATACGTCATCGTGACGCATTCCATATTTTGTTATTCTCCTTCTAGGGTCTAGGAATAAAGATACCCCGAGTTACTTTATCCTTATTAGGGATATAACTATTCCATGTTTTGTTATTCTCCCTGTAGTGTCTAGGAATAAAGATATCCCTAATTACTTTATCCTTATTAGGGATATAACTATTCCAAGTTTTGTTATTCTCCCTGTAGTGTCTAGGAATAAAGATATCCCAAATTACTTTATTCTTATTAAGGATATAACTATTCCATGTTTTATTATTCTCCTTGTAGGGTTTAGGAATAAAGATATCCCAAATTACTTTATCCTTATTAGGAATATAAATATTCTTTGAGTTATAAAAGCCTTGGTATTTCCTGTAATCGAGATTAAATTGAAATCAAAATCGACCGAGCTTAATTTTAACAGTATAACGGACAGGGGGCATTACCGTTAAAACTGATTGTAACGGAGAGGGGCAAAAATGGAATTTAACACATTTTAACAGAAAAAATGGCGGTGAAATTCAAAAGTTGAAATTTGAATTTCAAATTTTCAAAAATTAAAAAACAGAATTTAATTAACAGAAAAATAACGGATTTTAATGGACGGTCGTTTTTTCTCACAAATTTTTTCAGATTTTAACGGCCGTTAAAATGGAAAAAAAACAGCTGTTATTTTCTAAGTGTCAAAACAGTTTTTAACATAACGGCCTAGGGGCATTACCATTTAAACGATCATTAAAACCGTTTAAACGGCGTTATTTTAAACCATACGACCGAGCCGCGAGATAAGTCTTGGGGGTCGACCAATGTCGACGAGGAGGTGTCGGTTTGGGTAATTAGGTAAGCTAAATTATAATTATAGGTATGAACATATACATGGTAGTTAGTTCAATAATAACATGTGGAAAAAGAGAGAAGGAGAGCAAATGTTGCTTAACAATTTAATAACTCTTATTAATTGTTATTAGTCTCTTTCTTTGGTAGTTGAAATGTCCATATCCCCAACTTTTTTTTACCTTCAACATCCACTTAATCAAATATATAGTTTAATTCGATCGCACTAATCACGATATCCTCGTTAAACAGTAATTAGGGATTGACCGACTTCCGTTTTTTACATATAATTACTGAATTTCGAAGTCTCCGATCGATCTCAAAACTGCGAATTCAAGCATTTGGCTCACCAATAATTGAAACCACTCCAGTCACCATTTCTTACTATCCCTTGTTTATTTTATTCCTAATTTTTTGTTTATTAACTTGGTAGAGGATGAAATGATGAGATTAAAAAAAAAAAAAAAAAAAAACCTTACTTTAGTAGCTTGCACTTGAGGACCATCTTGACCTAAAATCAATCCATCTTAGTCTCTGACCTTAATTATTCAATTTAATTTTAGCCAAGATCCATTCATTAAAGAGGAGAAGCTTTGGACATTTTATTGAGTCCCTAAAGTAAATAAAGTTTGCTTAAAATATATTGAAAGAGTTGACTTTGGTTGACCATGGGTAGATGGATAGTTGTGATGATGAGGGGTGGGGGAATATATATATATGCCCTCAATGAAGAAAAAGAGAAAAAGAGTAATCCACCGAAAGTTGTTAACTCTAACAGTTGCTCACCTACCTAGGACATCTGTGTGACATGTTTTTCCTTGAAGAAGTGAACTAGCCAATGTTGTATATAGTCCATGGTTCAAAGTCTCGGCCCATCCCGTTCTGGATCGAGCGATCCGGATTGGGATCGGGATCGGTGGCTATCGAGACGATCTGAAATGGGGTTGTCTTGCGAGTTTTTCCTTGAAGAAGTGAACTAGCCAATGTTGTATATAGTCCATGGTTCAAAGTCTCGGCCCATCCCGTTCTGGATCGAGCGATCCTGATTGGGATCGGGATCGGTGGCTATCGAGACGATCTGAAATGGGGTTGTCTTGCGAGCAAGACGAACGAATGATCATGTTCTACAAAAAAAAAAAAAAAACCTACAACAACGAAGAAGAAGAAGAAGAAAAAGAAAAAAAACGAGGTAAAGAAAACTAAGATGCATACATTCTGATCTGCACATAGACAAATATAGATATGTGGCTGTACATGCTCAAGTACAAAGCAAAACACAAATAAAATTCATTGTTATAAACATGTAGGTCCCGCCCATCCATGCATTTGATGTGATGGACATCACCATCACCGTATCATTAAGAACTCTAACAAGCTAGATATGAGTTGTGGCGGTGGTAGTGAAGGAGGAGAAGTCAAGTGAACAGTAACCAGTACCTCGTTTGGGGAGGAGAAGCCCAATCTCCGATTCCATGAAGATACTCAGTCTGCATCTGTTCGCCCATTAAAGCGGTACGTGAGCTGGGTTCAGAATGTCGTGAGACAGTGGGTGGCACGTGCGCCCCCACGGCACTCTCTGAGAAAGTAGTTGCCAAAATCGGGTGTGACTGGCTGAGATCCACTATTCATTTGGGGGATAAGATCTGGGCCCTTCTTTGTTGAAGCTTATAAGAGGGGGTATAAGTGGAGAGACAACCACTGTGTTTTGTTATATAGACTAGTAAATGGCCCGTGCCCACGGCACTCTCCCATTGCAAAAATTGGGTGCCTTCTGCACTCAAACGGTATAACGGACTGGGAGCGTTTCCGTTTTTTCTGTTATAACGGATTGTAACGCCCAGGGACAAAAATGGAAAACATGAAAAAATAACAGAAAATAATGGCGTTAAAATTTAAAATTTGAATTTCAAATTTTAAATCAGTTGCGCGCGGTGTCAAATGAGTGGGAGTGACAGAATAAATGAGAGGATTGAGTGGCTGAAATCTAACCGTTCACATTAGATGGATGGATTTGATCTCAACCACTCTTTATCTTATGAAGCCGGATAAGATAAGAGATAAGACAATTTTTCTGTTTTGTTTTATAGACTAGTAGGTGGCCCGTGCCCACAGCACTCCTCGACAAAGTGTTTGTCAAAATTGGGTGTGAGTGGCTGAGATCCACCATCCAGTTGGGGGATAAGATCTTGGCCCTTCTTTATGAAGCCTATAAGAGGGGGAGACAACTACCCTGTTTTGTTACGTAGATGATATCATGTCGTCAGCAACTGTCATTTGAGAGGTATCGATGCGAACTCGAATCACACACGTGACTTGAGATCATATGAAGGATTTAAATTTTGTTTTCGACTGGGTTTCAGCCTTGGTCATAACAGAAATTTAACCAAAAATTTCGGTAAAATCTTAAAAAAAATGTATGTTTAATAGTTAGATATTTATTAAAATCCTGAAAGTTAGGAACCAAATCTTATCTCTTTCTCTCTCTACAATCCCTAAAATTATGGAAATCTTAATTTATTCTTTGAATATTTGAGACAATGTATTAATTATTGGAGAAAAAGTACTAATTAATACCAAATTGAAATATTTGGTGTTTCCATTAGGGTAGAGGTCGAAATCAAAATTTTGGCGCGAAATTTCATCGGTTTCAACGAAATTTAAAACTCGCATGGCACAATGCAATGATCATACAAGCCAATCAGACAACCTCAATTGAAAATGAATCATCCTCGAGTGAGGCGTGTCCTTATCAAGCTCAACATAATATGCTTGCAAGTCGGCAACACTGCAAGTAGTTGAAACATTCATGCATCCAGGTTAATAAGAATTCTTGTCATTTACCCAAAAAGTCCATCAGCTTGATCTTTTAACTTGCCATAGTTTTCTAGTGGAAATCGCTCCTTGTGTAGGTTAATCCACACTAGATCAACCTCCTTAAATTCTACATGTTGTCTTTGTTTGTCTGTTGCTTCTTTGTATTTTTGGTTGTTTGTCATGTCCCGAACCCAGGTCTATTGGGCATGACCCGACCTCAGCCCAATCCCCACAGTCTACAACCCAGACCCATGGTCCCGAGAGTGAGATTAAATAAAATAAGGATAATGCTCTATATCGTGACGTTTCTTAGTTCCATTCACATTATTAAATAATTAATTTGCAGGCCATTCCACTATGTGATATCCATCACAAACCAAAACTAATCAACTAACATCAAAAATCTAAAAATGAGTAAGAAAACAAATCAATGCATGAAAATCTACAACATGAAAAACCAGAAAATTCCCAAGTCCAAAAAATCCACAGGACTCATTTGTCTTGCCAATTTTCCTCATGTTTCAATACTAGAACTTAGAAAATCTACCATCTATGGTTGTAAACTAGACTTAAAGACTTAATAGGAAAATTTTGAAAAGAAGTGTGCTATGAAATTATATTGATTCAAAAGCGGAGATAAATTCAGTGTAAAGTTTCTAGTATGCAAAAATAGATCCGACATCATTGCGATGCCGAGCCATATCTCTCTCCAGAAGCATCTTCTTGAGGCCCAAGACCTAATATGACAAGCTATGAGAAAAACACAACTTCCATAGGAATTTCTGGGGGTCCCACTGAAGGAAAAATAAAACATATAATGTCCTCAAGTCAGACTTCAGAAAATTATAGAAATTTCTACAAAAAATAGTCCAGTAAGAAAATTCCATAACTTTCAATTGGATGATCATAAAAGGTTGATTCTACGTGGGTTTGAAAGCTAACTTAAAAGCTTTAAACTTTTATGTTTTGACAGAAAATTAAATCCTAACATATTTTACGCGGAAGTCCAAACAATAGAGTTTTTTCCAAAAAATAATTGAAAATTAGAAATCAAATAGACACTTTAAACGAGTGCCAACGTGAAACAAGGTTTTTCCGGTCATTGGATGGAAACCCTTGAAATCAACACATTTTTAATTGATCCGAGACTTTATTTCCTGCAAAATAAACGATTCTTACACAGTAGGAAGTGTCGGATGTTGAATCCGCACTCGGGGTTAGGGGTTAGCACAAACAAAAACTAAAATGATGGAAGTTGCTAGAGAAATGATGGGATGAGAATGGTGATCAATGGTCAATTTTTAAAACATTCTTTTTTTTTGTAATCGAGATCATTCCAATTAAAATATATTAAAAAGAAATAGGAAACTAAAACATGACAATTAAACTAAATTTATTGATCAAACAATGCTTACAAACATTAAATAAAGAAAGAAAGAAAAACAAATACAAAGGAACTTAAGGAAAAGCTAGAGAGAGAAAGAAGAGAGATAGAGAGAGAAAAGTTGTAAATCTAGAGAGAATTAGAGAAAGGTAGAGAGATAAAGTTCAAAACCTAGAAAGATAATGTGGAACTTTAGAGAGAGAAGGTGAGAGAAAAAGAGAAGAGGGAATTTTAGAGAGAGAAAGAAGGGAAAGAGATAGATAGATAGATAGATAGATAGATAGAGAGAGAGAGAGAGAGAGAGAGAGAGAGAGAGAGAGAGAGAGAAGTTGAAACTCAAACACTTACCCAGCGAAAGATCGGCCGATCGGCCATGTGAATGCGAAGAGGAGTTGGAGTTGCCGTCCAAGGTGATGGAGAGGGGAGTGTTTCTGCCTAACATGGTGGTGGAGTGGATTGAGACGCCATGAATGGAAGGGCAGCAACTGTGGGTGTCGCAAAGGATGGTATCACCAGGAGAGTTACTGGTGGTGAGGGCACGTGGATATGAAGATGGAGGATGTGCAATCCGATGTTCTTAATGTTGGAGGACGGACTGATGTAGCAGCAGGTACCAAGGAGGACGTCCAAGATATGGTGTTACAGGTGGTACAGCAAGGATCGTTGCTAGTTTCCCTTGGCAGGAGAGGTGGAAATGGAGGGCAGCAACTGGGAGAGTTATAGATCTAGTGGTCTTCACTACATGGTAGCAGTCCCTCTTCTACCGATGTTGTAGGTGGCAGGGCAACACCCTGTAGAGAGTTGCAGTGGAGGATTGGTAGTGTAGCAACCGTGAGTTGCTGATGGTGTTGCTGCAGTGTGGTGGTGAAGAAGGAGGAGGGTGCTGGACCTGCATGCTACGTGGAGGAGCACAGGCACGTGGCACTTGGCTATGGTTCGGCCAAGGCAAGGTGAAGTGCCAAGTTGGAGGGCGACTGCTATGGTGCACGTACTGGTTTACAAAATTGGTTTTGCAACACCATTAATGTCGGAGTTACAGACATGCAACTCTGGCAACAATGGAGATGGTGGAGGTGCGGCAACACGAGCTGGCTTTAATGGAGGTGAGGGCGAACAAGCTGAGTGAGAGAGAGGAGAAGAAGAGAGGGGTGAGTGACGGCTTGGGAAAGAGAGTGATAGGGTTAGAGAGAAAGGCTAGAGTGTGGTGACGGCTTGAAAGAGAAGAGATGGGGTAAGAGATTTGAAAAATGTCTTTTTTTTTGTTAGAGTTTTCTTTTCTTCTTTTAAAAACTTGGTTCCCCCCTTTGAGAGTGGAATCTGTAAAGAATATTTTCATATTCCAGTTTCGCAAAGATTCCGTGTGACATAAAACATTCACGTAACCTTACCTACGAGCACCAGTGTCGTGGTACGCATACTTCACCAACTACATGAAGACTAAAAGACAGAAACAGCAATGATCAAATAGTTGACGACATGAGTCATTTGAATAACTGTCCATTTGTCGGTTATAGATCGTGTATGCTCGATTAGGAAGGTAAGTGACTTAGTGACCATAGGAATATGTTTAAAATGAATAAAATATAATGGTCAAACCTAGTCAATGGACATACCCGAGTCTAAGTTAAGATTATTGACTTCTGGGATAGTCCTATCAATTGGACTATTTAGGCCAATCAATTGAACACCTCTGTGAAATTGAAAGTAGGGTTTTTCCGCGTCGTTGGTTATGGAAACCTTAATTCCAACACATTTGTAATTAATCCGAGACTTTTAACTTGTAAAATGAGCAATTTTTGCACAGTGGCTCGTGTCGGATGTCGATCCGCACTCGGGATTAGTCAGATCAGCGCAATGAGGAACATAAAATAACATGAATTTGTCGATCTTAAATCAAAATAAACTTTATTTCATGAATTCAAATGTACTTTACAAGTCAAACATAAAACAATTAATCTAGAAAGCAGTAAAACTAATTTAGAGAGAGAGAGAAAAGAGAGATTAAAGCTAAGTAGAGAGAGAAAGCAGGGAAATCTAGAGAGAGAAGGTGAAGTTTAGAGAGAGAAAGGGTAAGAATGATGCCTAGAGAGAGAAATTAAGACCTAGAGAGAGGAAAGAGTGGTGGAGAAAGAAAGTGGTGAGAGGAGAGAGAAATCTACCTTCGCACTCTTACCTTGATCGGCCATTATTTTGATGGGGTTGACCGAAGATGGATTAGCCATGAGAATGGAGGGCAAGTGCCCAGCGTGGTGATGAGGAACAAATCCAGGCTTTCTTTGTTTGAGGAGAGATGCGCACGATGCACTTGCTGGTGCGCTCATGCACTGTGGGTGGTAGCAGCTTGGTTCCCGTGGGTTCCCTTTGAGAAGGTGACAGCAACTCGTGGGGAGTTGGTGAAGGGTGGAAGTCATGAAAAGGAGAGAACTGTGGTGCCGTGCAACACTTGGCTGTGGAAAGGGTAGGCCGATTGTGAGATGCCTAGGAGATGCAAGCCTGTCGGGTGTGGATATATTCTTCCAAGCATCTGCACGGTTGTGGAGTGGCAAACAACTACGGGACGAGACCAGGGAAGTAGGTGGCGATTTCTTTTGGGAGATGGAGGAGTTGCTGTGAGTTGTAGTGGAGGATGAAGGCAGCCTGTGGTGAAGGGTGGATAGCAAGTCAGCAACCTACAACTAGAGACACTCGTGAAGAAGAAGAAAAAGGCCAGAATTTTTTGGGAGATAAGAGAGTGAAGGAAGGAGGAAAGGAGGAGCGACCGGAGTTCTGCAACTCCGGCCGGAGAAGAAGAAGGCAAGATGAAGATTGAAGAAGAAGAAGCAAGGGAAGGGGGAGAAGGGAGAAACCGTTCCCGTTTTGGGCGGATTTGACGGTGGGGGCGGTGTTGGAGCAGGGTGCAACGGTGTTGGACGTGTTGCAGGCCAAGGAGGTCCTTGGCTAAACCAGTCCGCCGGAGTTGCAGACCTACAACTCTGGCAATAAAAGAAAATAAGAAGAAGAAGAAGAAGAAGAAGAAGAGGAGATCGTTAACAGATTGTGCAGCAGGCGAGGTGCTTGTTGGTTTGTGGATGTGCAGCAGGTGTAGCGGGCGATGGTGAAAATCGGGAAGAGGCTCGCTGGTTTTAATGGCGAGATGGTTGTTGGGGCGGTGCTAAGTGGGGGTGCGGCTTGCTGAAGGAGAGGGAACAGAAGAAGAAGAAGAAGAAGAAGAAGAAGAAGAAGAAGAAGAAGAAGAAGGAGGAGGAGGAGAAGGGAGAAACCAAACCAGTCCGCCGGAGACGAAGGCAGTTGGCCGGAGAAGATGGGCTCGCCAAGAAGAAGGAGAAGAGAAAGAAGATAGGGAAGAAGAGAAGGAATGAAGGAAGGAAGAGGAAAGAGAAAGAGGAGGGGGGAGGGGACCGATCCTCTCTTAGGGTTTCAACCCTTTAAATATCAAGGCGAGAGATTTTCACTCCACGATTTCTAAAACTGTGGAGATAATTATTGAATGGTGGGGTCCACTAGATACTGGGTCAAGGGCAAGTTAAAGGGTAGGCCATGGGCCATGGCCATGGGCCATGGGAGAGATTGACCACTGGGCCGAAAATGGTGCCGGATTGTGGGCTATGGAAAGAATATGGCGTGGGCCCGCTAGTGGATGGGTTGTGGGCCGTGGGATTGATTGCCAAAAATCGTGGGCCCAGAGTGATTGTCCATGGGCCAGAAGGTGGGTGAGTAGGATAGTGGGCCACTAGCTCGAGGATAAGCGGGCCAATGGGCCAGATGGATGTAGGCCTCTCGCGAGGCGGTGGGTTAGGGTGCGTTTGGTTGCCAGGGAGAAAAATCCATTTTTCTCGTGAAACACCCATCAAGGAAAATGCATTTTTCTTTCCTCCAAGATCGAGCTATGCACTCTCAGCCACAATCGACCATTTGGGGCATTTCTCTACAATTAAACGCGCCCTAGGGATTGAGATTTTACAATGGAGATCGGGCGGGTGATAGGATGGATGATCGACTGATCGGTGGCACAATCGGATGGTCGGATGCATAGGATGGATAGATCAGATGGCGATCGAACGGTGGATTTAATGGATAATGGTGATAGGTCAAGGAGAGAGAGTCGATTAGAGCTAGGAGAAAGAAAATTAGGATTTAGAGAGAGGAGAGAGAATTAGGGAGATGAGAGAGAAAATGTCAGAAAATAGTGAGAAAATCACTGGCAGAGGGTCTGGAACCCTGGTCTTCACTGTGACCATCCTCACGCTCTTCCAGTAGAGTAGACCATCATTCATTGCTGATTCATGTGGCTTTAAACGCTTTGGTCCGTCTCTTAGTCATTAGTTCTCCTACTCTCTTCGTTCTTTGGGTCGGCTCTTTGGTCCTATTATTCATCCCATATTTAGCCCATATCTTCTAGTCATAGCCTATGGGTTCTTTAAGCTTTGATAATAGTCTTTCATGATTGATTTTGGCCTGTAAGTCTCAAGAATCATCCAATCAGGATTTCCTATGATAGAAAAAGCGCGTAATGAGACTTAATCAGAACGCATTTATATCTAGACTTCCGAAAATGTGTTTAATGCATGCAAATATACCATTTCATCCAGAAAAGTGTGTTCTACGCAAATAGAAGAGACTCTTATGTAGAAAAGTCGATAAATAGAGTATTTTACGTAGGAGAGTGCGATAACGCTAAAAGGATAATTGCTTAAAATAAGCACTTTTGAGCGAATATCAGAAATCGACTGGACTCTACGAGACAAAACTTAATTAAAGCCCAATCGATTGGAGACCTCTGTGAAATCGATTGGAGCTTACGAGACAGAAACTTATTTAAGTCCGATCGATTGGACAATGTACAATCGATTGAATTTACGAAGAAAAAATCCATCCGTACAAGACCAATCGATTGGACCTAGAGTACAATCGATTGGACTTCACACGAATTGAGTCTTTTTCAGATCCAAAATTTTAGTCTCCACTCATCTTACTTTCTAAATAGACTGGGCTACAAATTTTAAAATATAACTCCTCTCTGGCTTTACAAAATACACTTATACACTTTAGAATACAAAGAAGAAAGTTTTATTTATCAAGAGTGTCTATTCGAAGAGCAAAAAGCCTTTAGTTCTCATAAATATCTTGTGAGCTTTTCTCTTCTAGATCAAAGCTAAAAATTTGATCTCTTACTCAGCTTAGGTCTTCCATATAGAATATTGACGTAGTATTCTGAGAGTACTAGTGCGTCTCAACATTATTTGAGGGACTTAGGGGTTCAGGGTGTACTGAATCCTTCACTTTCAACAAAGGCTAGAGAGTTGAGAATTAAGATCGGAGTGGCTGATCGAAGGTAGGTTTGGGGAGTACCAAACTGAACAAGAGGACAAGGCTTCTTGACTGGGAGGGCGTGCGTGGATTCGTAGTGTTGATTCAGAGGACGCATCGACAATAAGCCTTGGCTAATGTTGGAAGCTACATTTGCAACAGTGCTGCGTAGGTAACCTTTGTTTCATTTAACTTTCTAATTAGTGATACTTTCCATCTGGACATAGTCTCGTAGTTTTCCTTGGCTAAGGTTTCCACGCTAAAACTCTTTGTCTTGTGGATGTTTGATTGTTGTTATACTAAATTTATTGATTAGATCAAACGATGAAAAGACAATATACCACGGAGGTATATTTGATTTGAGTCGGTTGAGATAATCCTTTTATCAATCAACTAAGACATGCGAGTTTATCACCTTACCTTGACTAGTAAACATGTGATAGGTTAAATTAATTTTTGAATAACCAAATCACCCCTCCCTTCTAGGTATTTCTAATTAAAGAGAACGGACCGATTTAATTTTTTAGAATCCGATTTTAGGGGATGGCTGAGATCTCTTTGTTTGGGAAAAGAGATACCCATAAAAGGTCCAGCAGTTACTTTCTTCTTTGGGCAATGAAGGATGTTTCCATCCTTGCAAAAGTCTAGCCTCTTTCTCAAAACGTTTTCTATTGAATCTACAAGACTTTTCAAAATTCGAACCTTTCTTTAAAAAAAAATTATATAAATATTTCAAAACTTTTGAAATGCTCTTGCACGTTGTCACCCTAAAACGTTTTCATTCTTTTTATTCCCAAAATATTTCTCTTTGAAAACTTGCCATTTATAACTGCCACATGCCATGTTGCCTTTTTGAGAAATTTAAGCGAGGCCGTGGGTCACAGGCCTAAATTTTAGCTCGAACATGGCCCATATGCTTAATCAGGGAATGATGAAGGCCACTGGATTCTAAGATGGTGAGATGGACGATCGGGGGAATGATCGAACGATCTGCTGATGATCAGACAGTAGAAATGGATGGTGATGATTGGGTGGACATTAGATGGTGGAGATCGACATTGAGAATAGAGAGAGAATGAGGATTTAGAGAGAGGAGCGAGAAAATATTACAAAATAAAGAGAAAAATGCAAGCAGGGGGTCTTGAACCCTTATTTTTGACTTGGTCTTCTGCATACTTCACCAACTGAGCAAGCATTAGTCTTGTGTTAGTTAATTAAGCTTTAATCTCCTTAGTCTCTTCTCTGGGTGCTTGGCTCTCCTTCTCTCTTGATCTTTTCTTAGACTTTTTCGACTCTGACTCTCCCAACATTTGGCCTGTATCTTCTTATCCTTAGCCTGTTGGCTCTTGAGCTTTGGTCCTAGACTTTGGCAGTCAGTTGTGGGCCCGCAAATCCATCAGAATTGTCCACTCAAGTTTCCTGTGATAGAAAAAGTATGTAATGAGACTTAATCAAAACGGCTTTGTATGTAGACTTCTGAAAATGTGTTTAATTCATACGAATATATCATTTCATCCAGAAAATTGTGTCTACGCAACAGAAGAAACTCTTACGTAGAAAAGTGGACAAATATGACAATTTTACGTAGGAAAATATGACATCACTAGAAGGATAATGGCTTAAAATAAGTACTTTTGAGCAAATATCACAATATTTTATGATGATTATAATTTTTGGCTAAAATTTTATATGGCTATACACATGGAAATTAGGAATCCATAGATATGAAATCATTTAAAAATATTATGCACAGAGAAAGTTACACTAAAAATATTACAATGATGTTACGAAAAAGAGTCAGTCTAGAGCTACACCCATTTTTTTACATACAGTTCTTACACCCGATGGTGGGGCCCATATGGAAATCATGTTGGATAATCCAACTATACATTGAGTTGTTCTTGCCATGATATCATCATCACCAAAAAATACAATCATTTATGTGAAGTTATATTTTTCGTATTGTCAATTCCATGAATGTAACCAATTGAGTACTTGTCTGGAGATCTCTGAAAAAAGTGTGCATTGAAGACTATCCAAAATTTGTTGAAGATTCAAGCTTGAAGCTCTGAGAAAGAACTCCTCTATGGTATTTGATAAGGTCATTTGATAAATATTTACTATATATCTCTCATTCTAGGCCTTATTAGACTATAACTTTAGTAGTCAGTAATTTGTGGATTTGACTAAGTTTGGAAGTTCAATAAATACTAAGAATCTTTTTTTTATCAAAAAATGTTTTTAAGCTTAAGATTATTTTGCCAGAATTTGGTGTTTTAGTATTGCTTTTTTTATAAAATAAATAATCATATTTTCATATTTGAAAAAAGCCTTTTTCATTTGAAAGTCAGCTTTGTTGACCAACTACTGCAATCTTGATTTTGTTCTTGAACTGGAAAATCACTTTCTATTTTTTGAGGATTTAATTTTGAAAATATTTTTATTGGAGCCATTGGTGGGGTAATCCCTTATTTACATGCAGTATAAATATCTTAAGTAAATGTAACATAAGGTTTGTGACATTTACTTAAATGATATTTATAATGTAAATATTGGCAACTCTATTTTAGTCAAAATGTTGGATCTGAAGACAGCTTCAAACTTAGAGCGTTTGCAACTTAGAGCCTTGCAGACTCAGACGGTTCGCAACTTACTTGGTGGCCTTTTTAGATGGACATAAAAGTATCCTCAACCCATCAGTTGACCCTTGACCCCTAAGCTTAACTTATAGAGCATAAGTCTGCTCCTTTAGAGGGAAAGGGTCACCGGACTAAGTGAGCGTCGACCGAAGGCTTTAGGTGGATTTTCTTAGGGAAAGGGCGATCAGTAGGGATGTCAATCTGGCTCTCTTGTAAGGGGGCCCGCCCTTATCTTACCCTTTGAAAGCCCTAATAGGAGGACTATTTTTTATAAATTCCAAGCCCTTAATTAGGGCCGGGCCGGGCCGGGCCCAAATTTGTAAGGCCCTTGTAAATAAGGGCCGGGCTAGGGTCACACTCAAGGGGGCTCGGCCCTACCCGGCCCTTAGCAAATCATCTATGTTATATTTATTTTTTAAAATTATATTCTGTAACACAACACCCATATTGCATCTTTTTGTTTTTAGAAAATGGCAAACTAAGTGCATGGTATATTCAAAACTAAATTATCTTTTTTTTTTTTCATATATATATAAATAGGTTGTTTTAAGGTCACCTGTCATTGGCAACTTAAAGTGTCCAACTTTTGCTGAGAGTTCCAAGCTACCTAAGGAATCAAACCCTCTTTTGAAAAACTAAACATACAAAAGAAAATGGAGAAACTGGTTTGCATGGTCTCCCGCTTTCCTTAGGTACACATGTTATAATGTTATTGGTATTGGACACTACAATTATCCTAAAAAAGATACAATTTTGGGCAATTTCCAAACGATTGAGCCATTCGAAAATTATGACTGGCCCAAATCGTTCATATTTTGAAAATTTTAAGATTCAAAATCATTCCAAAATGACTTTTTCCTAGTTTAAGGAGGTGTTTGGATCACCATTTTTCAAAAAATATTTTTTAAAAAAAATTACATTTCTAAAAATTTATTTTTGAAAATTTATGTTTCTTAAAAAAGTCATTTGGATCATCATTAATTCAAAATGTGTTTATCTTCTCTTAGTGGGCCCCACCGCTATGATGTCTTTATTTTTTTTTTTTTTGGAATGGGACTTCTACGAAAAACTGTTTCTTTGTTTATTATGTTCATTGGCTTGAAAAATATATTTTTATGGAATAAATAATTTTTAAAATGGCAATCCAAACAATCTATTATTTTGGAGATTTGGAAAAAAGTCTTTTTGTGGAAAAAAGACTTTTCCAAGTCTAAAAATGGCGATCCAAACACCCCCTAAATTTATAATATATCATTTATTCTATCGAGGTTTTTAAAGAGAGTAGAAGGCTAATTTTTTAAAATTATGATTATTCATTGAAAATTCTATATAAGATTAAACCAAGGAAACACGTTTCCAAGCCAAGTGCCTTATTAAAACATCCAATTTTTCTATTAAATTTTTTTATATTTTTAATACTTTTCTTCTAAGCCTTGGCCCTACCCTGACCCGACCCGACCCGACCCTGGCCCTTGAGGGGCTAGGGCCTCACCTTTATAAGTGAGGGTAGGGCTAGGGTCGGGCTAGGCCCTACCTTGACCTGGCCCTTTGATAGCCCTAATGATTAGTCTGAAGAGTGGTCAACCGTGTAAGGAATATGACTATATTCTATTGGCTAAATTTTGTACGGATAGCAATGATTAAAATAACATAACATTTTGGAAGAATATGGTCATTGGATTGGGTATATGGGTCCCATGCAGGGTATGCATTTTTGTGTCAAGTACCCAAATGTTAACGGTATTTATTTGTTTTCTCTTCCTTTTGATTATGTTTAATTTATGTTCTTTTTTTGCACGAGTAACCTTTCACTGTTCTGTATGCCTGTAGCTCAAGACATGTTTGTATTCTCAAGTTGCAGGATTTTCGTCGAGATAATGTGTTCAAGGAGCATAAACCTCAACAATCCGTACATAGCTTCTACCCTCACATATAGGTTAAATTTCATGATATTAATTTTTTTTTGTATTTTAGAAGATTAATTTCATAAACCATTTTAGAGCCACAAGCATGATTGTAAAGCATCAATTTTTGGGTGGGTATGGCTATATATTTGAACCATATATCATTCAAGGGCACCTTGATGTGTTGGTTCTTACATCAGCCTGACATAATTCTACTCCAAATATTGCTCTTGCTTACTTTGATGTTTTGGTTCCAACAACACCTGACACAAATTAATCTGACATTTTTTTTGCATTTTTTGAGTGCCAAAGGCACCCAAATTTATTTGCACTCTTTGTTGGGGAGTGCCGTTGGCACGGGTGATCCCCTAGTATATATATATATAACAAAACAGAAGGGTTGTCTTCCGGGTAACTAGTGGCTGAGATCCACTCTAGCTTTGACGGTTGGGATTCTTTTCTAGAAAATTTTGGGTTTTGTTTTGGCGCGCATTTTTTAATTTGGGCTCACCTAACCTGACTCCTCTCTCACATAACTCAACTCCTCTCTCACCCTATCACAGTATCACCTAACCTACTCCTCTCGCACTGAAGAAGAACCGTCTTCGCCTCTCTCTCCATTGATCTTTGCTGGGTTCCTCCTCTAAAGTTGATCACCTGCAACTCTCGCCTCATGCCTACAACTTGATCTCTCTCTCTCTCTCTCATCTCTCTCTCTCTCTCTCTCTCTCTCTCTTTCTCTCTCTACCGTTTGGGATTTGGGGTTTTTATTTGGGGGTTTGATTTGGGGTTTGGTAAACCCATTTTGGTAAACCACATAGTTTTTGTGGTTATCTCTCTCTCTCTACAATTTGGGGGTTTGGTAAACCCATTTTGGTTTTCAATTTGGGGGTTTGGTAAACCCATTTTATTTGGGGGTTTGGTTTTCGATTTGGGGGTTTTGCAACATCATTTTTGGTGTTTTTGGTTTTTGACTTGGGGTTTGGTAAACCCATTTTGGTAAACCACATAGTTTTTGTGGTTATCTCTCTCTCTCTCTCTACGATTTGGAGGGTCGGTAAACCCATTTTGGTTTTCGATTTTGGGGGTTTGGGTTGGTTTCACTATTTCATGGTCTTGGAAAGCCACGTTCTATAGTCGGTCTCGGTCCTCATTGGCACACTCTTTCAGGCCCACATTTATGAATGTTTAGTCCATATACCTTGATGGACTTGCATGACCAACGTTCTTAGTTTTATTGGTCACTTCTTAATCACCTGTTTGAGCAAGAATCCTTAAGAGTCATAATTTTAAGGTTTTTTATAAGCATTTTTTCTCTCAAGCATCAATTTTTTGAAGTTCGAAAAGAGGCATTGGTGTCATTAACTTAAGGATTATCTAATTTGGGGGTTTGGTTTGTTGATGAGCTATTGTATTGTACATGCCTTCTGATTGTATCATGTGTTTGTGAAGTAAGTCAATTAAAGCATCAGAACAATATTGATGAGCCTGAATTGAATCCTACCTTCATGCCACATTCATGGACCCCAACTCATAGATTCTGTCAATTGAATTTACCATGGGACCTAAACCTGTTGTTTTAGAACTAAAACTTGAATGTCTAGAAAGCATAAGGTTAATAAACTAGAAAAAAAAGTTCAAATGTTGTGCAGTTACAAGTGTCCGATCGCTGATTTTATGCTTTGCCCCACTTAAGAGGTGGGCAAAGCATAAGAGTAGAATTAGAGTACCATGTGAATATGAATTAGAGTAGATTTTATGCTTTGCCTCAACACTGTACATCTAAGAATAGGTATATTTGTATGTTTGTTTATGGAACTATATTGATCTTCCCACATCTGAACTTTAAATGGCATATCATTTATTTTGTTAGTCTCTGAGGAGACTGTTGCATATCATTTGTTTTGTTAGTCTCTGAGGAAAGAATTATTAGCAGAATATGCTTTTCTTTCCCTCTTATTTTGGGTGGTTAATGTTGGGCATGAGTAGTTATTGTTAATGTTGGGGTCATTGAAGATTTTCATTAGTTATAGCCTCTCTCTCCCTTTTGTAAAAAATATTGAAAGAGAGATACATACATTTTAGGGTTTTTGAAAGAGAGATAAATTTGACGAATCTAATATTCTAATACAACTTCTCTAATAGTGGCTATGCTACATAACAGAAACGCTACAATATTATATCCCTTAGCTGGACAACGTGTTAACTGGACAATTGCCAATCGTGCAAATTTTGGTTTGGCCCACCCTTAGCTTTTGGCTTTTCTTTGCAAAGCATTCCTTTAATTCAGAATGTATGAATGCGCTTCTTCCTCTGTTTTTCTTTGCTGACTGTACATGTTGATTGTGTTGCACATGGCCTGCGAAACATGTTAATTGGACAATCATGCAAATTTTGGTTTGGCCCACCCTTTGCTTTTGGCTTTTCTCATTGATTTCTATTAATGCCTTTGCAAAGCATTCCTTTAATTCAGAATGTATGAATGCCCTGACTCTTATATTGGATGATTGCTTATGCTCTTCAAATGTCTAACCATATATCTACTTTCTTCATTTGCAGGTCTAATGATGCATGGCTGTTTTTTTAAAGATTGATGGCTGTTGTCTTTAGGTCCAGATCAGTCTCTACACTAATGATGCATGGTTGTTGTTTTTTTTTTTTTTAAGGTTGATGGCTGTTGTCTTTAGGTCCAAATCAGTCTCTACACTAATGATGCATGGCTGGTTTTTTTAAAAGGTTGATGGATGTTGTCTTTAGGTCCAGATCAGTCTCTACACTAATGATGCATGGCTGTTTTTTTTTTTTTTTTAAGGTTGATGGCTGTTGTCTTTAGGTCCAAATCAGTCTCTACACTGATGAAATTTGCAAAACTTTACCCAAGTTAAACTAACTTGCTTACTAAATAATGAACTATATGTTAACTTAAACAATAAATGTATCCATTCAGCTTTTTATTAGCTTATTAGATATTTGTGTTTTAAAATTGATGTGTACAAAATTTATTCACTCTAAATGTTTGTTCGAACTCTAATTCACTCATCTTATCATTTGCTTTTAATTCCATGTGATTGTGTTCAAACTTTGTTGAGTTTAATACTAAGCATCATGTTGATAGTGATTCTTCAAATATAATTTGGTTACAAGGTTAGCTGTCTTGGTCCAAGCCTAAAGCTACATATCTTTGCTTGCTGCTTGATGTGGGCTCATAACGCAAGCCGTTTTGCTTTTAATTCCATGTAATTGTGTTCAAACATTGTTGAGTTTAATACTAAGCAGCATGTTGATAGTGATTCTTCACTATCTCTTTTGGTTGCAGGGTTAGCTGTCTTGGTCCAAGCCTAAAGCTTCATATCTTTGCTTGCTGCTTGATGTGGGCTCCTAACACAAGATCTTTTAGTAGATATTGGTCTTATCAATATCTGTAATTCTCAATATGTTTTGTGTTTTTTGGAATGTTTGGTGTAATTTGAACACATGCCTCTCTAGAAATATGCTTATTTTTAGAAATAATGCATCAGTAGAATCTTTGAAATTAGAGGTCTCTTTAGGAGCATAGCTATAGAATACTTGAATTGTCAAGCATATACCATTTCTATACCATTTAGTAAGCATTATACTTGGGTGTTACTTTTATGGGTTTTCTACTTTATTTACCTTAATGTGTAATGTTCCATTTAGGCTTTTCCCACAAATTGAATAGTTACAATTTTATAGATTCATATGTTTTCATAGATTATTATTGAATGTGTATAGTCCCTTCTCGCAGTCCAGGGTGGGTTCGAATTGTTGCAATTGAATTCAAAACTTGAGGTTCTTTGTGTGACGATATAGAGTCCTTTCATGTAGTTTGAGGTTCTTTGTGTTTCACACATGACGAACAACAAGGTCATTGTAGATATGGTGAGAGGATTTTTGTTTCTTTAATCTTCATTGATATTTAATGGATCAATTGTCCTTTTATACTTGCCTTCAATAGTGAACCATCAATTCTTTTTTTCTCAGTTTTGTTACATATCCATTGTATTTGTATGGTCTTATTACATAATCTCTCCACATTTTTTCTTTATGATATCATAGTTTGCTAGGTTTATGGATTAATAGTTACTTAAATGAGTATGTTGTCTTCAGAAACATATATAAAGTCACAAAAAATTAGAGCTACTTTTAAACACCCACAAATCTGATTTAGCTTTCAAGTGTTCTCTTCTAAGGTCATTTAAATAAATGTAAGGTTAGTTTAATCCCTTTTTCTGAATTTGCAGATTTTGCTAAGTGGGAAGCATTCAATTCTTGGAAGGACAGTTGTTGTTCATGCTAATCCCTACGATCTTGGCATAACTATGGCGTTTGTCTGAACACTTCATTTTTTTTCTTTAATCTGCAACCCTCCCACGATTGTAGTGTTCACAACTCTTATTATGTTGGATTAATTTTCACAACTCTTATTATGTCTTAATCTCAGAGACATTCAAAAGTTCTTTTATGTGTAATGTTCTATTTAGGCTTTAGAGTGTTGTTTTGATGTGCGGTTTTTTCCACAAACTGGATTACAATTTTATAGATCTATATGTTTTCATACATTATTGTTTAATGTGTACAATATACTCTTTCTTTTTGGTTTACTAATTCAAGGGTGCTCTTCAACTCAAATTCGATTAATTGAAAATTAATATCTAATATTTTATAAATTTGAACATAAAGACAAATAAATAAACTGAAACCAGTCTGTCTGGCGAGCAAGATAACACGACTTTGGAAGTATGCATGTTAAGCAACCAAGAAATATCACAACGTGCATTATCGCAATGTCTAAGAAGAGAAAGAGAGCAGAATGCTTCAAATGAAAGAACCATCAGCCCAAACGTGATAAACACTTACCCCAATAGACGGACAATATCACAACGAGCTCAAAGAGAAAGAGAAAATGTGGTATCGTCATCTACGGCAATGCCAATTCAGTTGGAAGAATCTCATGGAGAACTGAAGATAATAAAGCTTACACAGTATGTCGCACAATCTTCAACAATAGGGATGATTCTAGAAACACCAAATCGAATGGACATCTATCAAGCAGAAATGACTCCACTTACTATGGATATCATGACGCGAAACCTTGGAGGAAATCTTTTAGAGCTGCCTGAGTTCCCTATCCGTGCACGAAACATAGAAGAAGAAATTCTTGGTGTTGAAGTCTGCGAGCTTACATCAATTGTCCATGTCGTGTCATCGCCTACCCAAATGGGAGAATCTCAAGGAGAACCCTTACGAAGAAAGCTTACACAGTAAGCTTCTATTCCAATACAAAGTACCACATCATTTGTTCTATTTGGTTCAATCTTTTTTGAGTTATCTTTCATTTTTTTTCCTTGAACATGAATTGTGCAAAACACTGTCAGTACGGTTGAAGTTAACATGATCACATCAATCACACCAAATCCATGCATCGCATCGTCGTCTAGAGTACTGCCCACTCAACTGCGAGAATCTCAAGGAGAACCAAAGCGAAGAAAGCTTATGCAATAAGTTTTTAACTTTATGTGTTATACCACAACTTTTTATATCTCTCCCTATTACCTTAAAATAAGTTTAATTATCTCTTAACTTCTACTCATATACAGAACACAGACACTCCAACATTTTACTGAAGAAAATATTTACATTCAAGACAATGAAAATGATTTGCAACCCATTTCTTCTGTGCAACAAGTGCATCTTTCAATTAATACGTATGGGGATGGGCGTCATTTTTTAAGAAATATGGATGTAAAGTGTTGCTTCTGCTTAGCACTTCATTGGAGAGACGAACGGTTATCAAAATATCACTAGCTCGCCCTCTTTTCGGAACATGCTGCTTGCAAGGGAAAACAAAGCTTCCTTTGCTTTCTCCGTTGCCTCTAGTGCTACAAGGATTATATAATGGCACCAATCAGCAAGCAAAGTCTTTTAGAAAATACATTCGAGAGTATAATGCATCTAATGCGTTTACGAGTCTTGGTGCCACAATTAATCCAAATGTACTAACTGGACGAGATCCTACATCATTCACCATCTGTGGAGAGTTGCGACATCAAATTAGAGCTTTGATAGCAGATCCAGGGCAAATAGCAGTATATGCATAACTTTACATTTATGATTTGGGTGCAGCGTTAGACATTCGCCATCAACATAATCCACATTTGGATAAGGAAGTTTTGAAAATTATTCAAGAAACTATGCTGCATTATAACCCGTTCTCCAAAATATATCACCATGTCTAGAAGGTGTTGAATACAACAATTGAAAAAGGTCGCAACTTCAATGTGCCAGCTTACTTCATTACAGTTCTGCAAAGGATCGACGCCGTTACAATTCTCCAATTACGGATGAGATTGTAGTTATATTACCAGGAGATGGGAGTGAGGTAAGCAGTACGCGAGATATTGTTATACATTTAAGAGGAGGGCAAAAATTGATGCGGATAAGTGAGTGCCACCTAGCTTATCAACCTTTGCATTATGTTCTCACGTTTCCTCATGGAGAACTTGGATGGGCACCTGATCTTAAGCATTGGGATGTTGTCGATAACCTTAGTATGACCCAATGGTTAACTCAAATGGAATTCTATGCGTATCATCTTTTCAATGCCCTACAGAATATTCATCCATTCTGTGTGAAAGTAAATTATTTCAAGAGTTTTTGGTAGATGCTTGGGCTACAACTGAGCAAAATCGTTTGTGTTACTTTAGAAACATCCAAGACGATCTTCGCGCTGAATTATATCAAGGTTTGACAGATATTGAATCAGAAGGTCCGAATCCTAACGAGGTTGGTCAACGAGTTATATTACCATCATCGTTCACTGGTGGCCCAAGACAAATGTTTGAAATATTCTAAGATTCAATGGCCATCACGCGCTACAACAAGCACCCGGATATATTTCTTATAATGACAACAAATCCTAATTAGATAAAAAATCAAAATGCACTTGTGCCGCGTCAAAATGCCATAGATCGCCTTGATTTGGTTTCTTGAGACTTTGAGTTAAAGCGTAAAGCTTTATTAAAGGTAATAGAGGACAAACATGTTTTCGGTAAAATTGCCGCACATGTTTTTACCATTGAATTCCAAAAACATGGGCTTCCACATATGTACGCACTTTTCTTTCTGCGCCATGAAGACAAAATTCGTGGGCCAACTCAAGTCGATCAGGTAGTGTGCGTAGAATTTCCATACCCAAACATTAATCCTGTTATTTTCCAAACTTTGAAAAAGTGTATGGTTCATGGGCCATGTGGTCCTAGGAACATGAATGCGCCATGAATGAAAAATAGCAAGTGCACAAAAAGATATCCTCGGGCCTTTACAGATGCGACAACTATAGATCAAGATGGTTATCCTATTTATCGTCGTTACAATACGAGCAAAGTGTATATTGTCAAGGGACAACAAGTTGATAATAGAAACATCGTACCGTATAATGCATATCTATCAGAGATGTTCGACTGTCATATTAACGTGAAAGTTTGCGCATGACTTCAATGAATTAAATATATTCATAAGTACATTTATAAGGGGCATGACCGAACAACAGTAGTACTTGATGGAGAAGATGAAATTAAACAATATCTTGATTCAAGATATATTAGACCACCAGAAGCAGCCTGACGATTATCTGGACATCAATTACATGAAGAGAGTCCAACAGTTGTACGCTTGGCATTGCATTTGCCTAGGATGCATCGTGTTGTTTTTAATGCTTCAGAATTAATGGATTGTATTCTTTCAAGAGCTGAGCAACAGATGTCAACTTTAATTGCATTATTTGCATACAATGCTTCTAATCAAGATGGGCGTTCATTTACATATCAAGAATTCTCCTAACATTTTGTTTGGAACAAGCAACGAAAAGTATGGACATCAAGGAAACGAGGTTTTGCAATTGGTTGAATGTATTTTACAAGCCCTAATTGTGGTGAGAGATTTTACCTTCGTTTGCTTTTGACCGTTGTTAAAGGTCCACATTCCTTTGAATGTGTACGCATAGTAGGTAATGTTTACACGATACATTCAAAGCAGTATGTGTTGCACGTGGATTGCTAAAGGACGATCAAGAATGGATACAATGTCTACAAGAAGCTGCCATAATGAAAAGTGGATATCAGTTGAGAAGATTATTCAGTATTATTCTCTTGCAATGTTATCCTGTACGGCCACATAAATTATGTGATGATCTGGCACACAAGATTGGCACATTATTTCATATTTCTAATCCAATCGATAGTCAGATAACAGATTATGGTTTATATCTATTAAATCAAATTCTTTTAGAATCAGGTAAGAGTCTTGCAGACTTTCCGCCAATGCCAGAACCAACAGGAATATGGAGTGTAGTAGTTGACAATAGACTTATATGGGAGCAACAACAACTTCAACATGAAGGACAACATGCTCAAGCACTTGCTAATGTTGATCGTCTTAATGAGTTACAAAATTACGCTTATAGTGCAGTGATTGATTCTGTCATTCAAAATAAAGGAATGCTATTCTTTTTTAATGGAGCAGCTAGGACGGGAAAAATGTTCGTATACAATATAATTACAGCTAAGTATCGTAGTCTTGGGCATATTGTCATTATGGTTGCTTTATCTGGTATTGCATCGTTATTACTGAACGGCGGTCGGACTGCTCACTCAACATTTCACATCCCATTGGACGTGATGGAGAATTTAGTGTGGGGTTTTTTTAAGTAATCACTTCACGCTAGCCTATTCAAAGAAACAAAACTCATTATTTGGAATGAAGTTTCAATGCAACATAGGTTCTGTGTTAAAGCAGTCGATCGTACACTTCAAGATATAATCAGCAATAACAAGCCATTTGGTGGAACCACTATCGTTCTTGGTGGAGACTTTTGCTAAATCCTACCAGTTATACCAAAAGGGGTTCGTGAGCAAATTGTTGCAGCGTCATTAAGACGATCCTTACTCTAGAAACATGTTCACGTTCTATCGTTGTTACAAAACATGTGATTGAATAATGCTAATCCTGAAAATGCTACTTTTGCAAATCTCTTGATGGAGGTAATAATTATTTTTAATGTTATCATTTATCACATAGATTGCGACTGTATATGAAATAATATGAGAATCTTATTCTTTCGAATTTCTTTTAGATTGGAACCAAACAACAAAAAATTATTCAATTACCATCAACAATGCACAAATGTGAGAATCTTCAAGAACTAATTTGTTCAATTTATCCCCAATTAAATGAAGCTTGCACGATCTTAGCGAGTTTTCTAACTGAACGCACCATTCTTTCTGCACGTAATGACGATGTCAATGCTATCAATGCTGCAGCTTTAGATATGTTCTCAGGAGCAAAATGGCAGAAAGATGCAAATCATCGTACCAATAGTCGATATCCAAATGAGTATTTAAACTCACTTGATCCTCCTGGGTTACTACCATTTATGCTCAAACTCAAAAAGGGATGACCAATAATGTTGTTAAAGAATCTTGCACCAAAGGATGGGTTTTGCAATGAAACGCGATTGATGGTAATGCGTTGCGCAACATGCATAATTGAAGCTCAAATTTTAACTGGAAAAAAATTTGGCAACTTAGTCTCCATTCCTAGAATATCATTGACACCGTCATCATCTGAGTTTCCCTTTCAAATGATATGATGCCAGTTTCCTATACAATTGGCGTATGCAATGACAATAAATAAATCACAGGGTCAATCAGTTAAGTACGTTGGAATTGATTTGTGGACGCCACTTTTTAATCATGGACAATTATACGTATCTCTATCAAGATGTACTTCTTCAAATAGAATCAGTGTCATCTTCCCACCAAATACTTCAAATTCAACAACTAACATTGTTTATCCTAAAGTATTACTTTAGTAGTTACTTAAGGTACATTATATATTGATTTTTTAGAAAATTTTATTGCTTATTTTTTCTAAATATAACTCAAAACAAAGGTAAACCAATTTATATTTGCAGAGTAGTTGGGATCATTATATCGAACGAGAAAAAGAGAAGATATATAAAGATAGGTGGAGAAGATGGCCAAAGTAAGAAATCATCTATCACTAATTTAAGTAAATTTACTATGATTGTTTATATTTATTGATTATTGATAGAACTATATATATATTTTTTATAAAGTATAAGGTTGATAAGGGCGAGAAGGTTCATTTGATTGTCCACTGTCCGAAGTTGCCGTAGTATGCACATATAGATGAAGGTTTCATTTTCAAACCTAATTTTGAGAACCATAAGAAATCTTCAATCAGAGGTACATTTAAGAATATACAAATTTTTTATTAATTATTTATTACTATATTTATATTTTTACTAGTATATATTTTATGTTGTTAACAGTGATACGCTGATTTAATCAATGGAAATATGCTATGGGTGAAGTGGATTATAATTAAGAAAAGCACTACGAAGGGTTCATTGTAATTTTGACTTTTTTTTTGACAAAATAGAAATGCACAGTGTTGTATTTTTTTTGTAAATGTAATGTGATCAACAACAAAAAATTTATATGATATCTACATTTTTTTGTTATTTATAGTGTTTAATGTTAGTTGGACTGTAGTGCCTACGAAACCGATTGGTGTGCAAAAGGTAAACAAATTGATTATGATAATGTCTTGGCGGTTGTAATCATTTGGTTTATAATAGTAGGGTGGTGGTGGAGGTTTGGTTTGGTTTTCAACTGATGTCACCAATTTATTTTGTAGAGGGGGTTTGAGGGTATTGCAAACCATTTCCAGAGTCACCCCATGAGTTTCTCCCTTTGTATTTGTTTGTCTAACAACTTTTCTGTTTCTCAGTTTCACATGAATAAAGATTATTCGTGCGATACAAAATGCAATTGTGCAGCACTCCACGAAAGTTTAGGTAATGTGAAATGTTTCTTTCTACATTTTCAAGGTTGAACTTGAAAACTAGGTAGCCTGATCTGATTATATATGATTGGATATGACTATGCTTTTAGTAACATGTTTTAGTATTTTATAATCACGAATAAGAAGGTTGGTCATAAATTTCTACAACCTATCTGAGCAATAGTTGTAACCATTAATTTTGGGCTTTTTACTTCGCTTAAGTTTTTGGACATATGTGTGACAGATAGCATAAATTCCTCATATCAATATTTTCATTAATGAGATATGCATAAGCAAATGCTTGACTTAAAGAAGTACAAAGAATTGCATATGCTTTACTGATAATTTCATTGTATAACTCTTTCTACTTATAAAGTTTTTATTATTACATCCCATGTGCGACATAATTGAGCTCAAGGTCTTAAGTTCTAGGTTTGGGAAGTTGTCGTTCCATCATGGAGGTGGTGTTCAATGGTTTATTTGATATGTAGATATTATTTGTTGGATCTCAGGCCCATATTATATGTTATCTATTTGTTATTAGTGCGTTGTAGCGAATAAGTGTTGCTTGAAAGCAAAAAGAGCAGAAACTCTGTTAGAAAAAGTTCCATTAGGTTGTGTAGTAAAGCTTTCTATGGGGTATCGAGAGAGAGAGAGAGAGAGATCAAAACTTTGGTCGTATTAATTAAAATTTGATTTTCTCTTTGTGATGTTTCAGTGAGTTTTCTGATATATTTGCTTTGGAGCATCTGATGTCGAGATTGGTGGAGAAGAAGTGGACCCCACTTTATGTCTCTCCCCGTTGGATACGTGCACGCTACCTCAAGCGGGTATGTGTGAACTATGAACTTTAATCTTCTAGAACAACATCCATTATTTTTTTTTGGTTGATTTTTCAAATTTACTTTCTCTTTCTGCTTCTTAATTCTAATTTATACTCAATTTAGATGTTAATTGGGAGAAGCTAAGGGTTTAGGGTGGTGAGCAACTTGTTTTTTTTTATTTTTTTTTATTTTGAGTTCAAAAATATGGTTTGTGTTTCAAAAAACCAACACAAATTTACTAAAGTTTAAATGTGCATTGTGAATGTGTTGCTAAAGTTATCCTTGAAACTCATTAATCATTTGCTTTAGTAGTCTACTCAAATAACATAATTGAAAATGATGTTTGCAATTTCAGAATGTACTGTCTTTGTTATTTGTGCATGTGTTGTGGTACTAATTTTTAAATCTTCTTATGTTTGCATGTTCATTCTGCATTCAGCCTCTACAATAATATACTTCGTCCAGGCAAGTTATCCGTAGGAGTGGACTTCCATTGTTTAGAGCACAAAATTGAGCCGAGGGAGTGTACCATTAGCTTTTCCAGAGGGAAGGCTAATACATGATGCGGTTGTATACGGTATGCATTAGATTCCTACTAGAACAATTTTTTGAATATGCCCCTCAATTTTTTGAATACTTATCTACTAGCTATTGGTGGTGATTGAAGAAACACGTTACTTTTAAGTGGATAATATTTCATATCTTGGGTTTGAATGCTAAGGCACTCAAATTTATTTGCGTATGCTTTGTTTGGGAGTGCCATTGGCATGGGTCATTTAGGAAGTGGGTTTGAGTGCCGAAGGCACCAGTTTATGCAAACACTTTGTTGGGGTGTGCCGTTGGCACGAGTCACCCCTAGTCCTCTAATACACTTGGTTCCCTCCCCCTCTCTTTCCTCTCTTCTCTCAATCTCTCTCTCTCTCTCACCCTTTCTCCCTCACACGATCTGTTCCTCCCATTGGAGCTACCGCCCTCGCCTCCATTAAAACCACAACACCATCTTCATTGGGCTATCATCGACCACCACCGTGCATCCTTGTTGCGCCTCTCACCGGTGCTCCTCCACAATTCTACACCTATACCCACCATGCGATTGTTGACTCCTCCCCACACCGCCTACAACACCATTGCCTGCACGGCATCACCACAACCGGCGTGCATCCTCCTTTTTCTTCTTAGCCATTGCGTCCACCTCATCTTCTCTTTTCACCGGCGATCCAAGCTGCTACCTCCTCCCTGCTATTTTCTCTAGCCGCTACCACTCTCCACAGGCTGTGAGTCTCCACGGGCTCCATCCACCGGTGATCATAGCCACTATCTTCTCTATGCTGTCACCCCAACCAACGATCCACCTCGTTGCTACACCTTTCCCAAACCTGCAACTCGATGGCTGTAAGCTGTGATAGGGTGCCATCCGCACCCTTGGACGTGGCTGACATGTCCCCTTCTTCTCCAGCCAGTGTGCATCTTCCTATCCACATTGATGCACTCCACCACCGCACCACCGCATCATCTCTTCCATGGCCTCACCCTAAGGCTGCCTCTCTACCTTGTGACTGTCTAACACGTCCTCACCAAGATCCTCACGGTAAGCTCTCATACCCCATCTCATCTCTAATATCAAAGATCTCTAGCCTCTTATCACTATGATCCAGCCGACCTCTTCTTTAGGGATGCACTAGATCTCTCTCTCACTTTTTCTCCATTTTCTCTCTCTACTTATCTTTTTCTCTATTCTTCTATTATAGTTCTTCATTGCTCTCTAGATTAGTTTAACTATTTGTTTACAAGCAATTTGATTCAGAATATGCAAGTTACATTTGAATTTGATTAATAAAAGTTTGATTATTTATGTTCATTTTCTATCATTAATTACATCATTAATATTTGAATTTCGGTTATTAATATCATTGGTTTTTTATAAATCTCTCTAAAAATCTCAAAAAATATTTTAAATCAATCTCCATCTCTCTCACCCCTCCATTCTAGCATTTCAGTTTGATTTGTCTCTCATATTGTGCTTCACTAACCCGATTGTGGATACGATATCCTACTTACCATTTACTACCAAGTTTACAGAAAAAATGATCAAATTAAAGTTGAATTAAGGTTCCAATTCCAAACGATAGAAAAACTCTATTTTCAAATGGCGTTGTTACCGGGGAACATAAACGTATTAGGTTGCAGTGAGAGGCACCAACACATCTTTGTTTGAGTCCTGTCAATCAGATCATAAACAAAGATGACAAATATGGATAAGGATTTTACTCCCCCTTAGTATATGGTCAGTTTAAATCTTATGAGAGTTTAAGTTTTTAGAATTTGTGGTTTTACCATTGTCCATTCATTCTCCCCCTTTTTGTCAGAATTTGACAAAAGGAGAGACAAGATCAAAAGATTAAATATGAATACAAACCCTTAAGGATTGCGCAAAAAGTCAAAGCGCTGAGAGTGTAAAGGTTTAGTGAAGATATCGGCCAATAAATTTGCAATAGTAATATATTCGACAGAGATAATCTTATCTTCTACCAATTCTCGAATGAACTGATGTCTAATATCAATGTGCTTTGTGCGAGAATGCAAAATTGGATTTTTAGAGATACTATGATTGCACTAATATATTATCACAGAATTAGTTCATGGTGTGTTGTGTGATGCCATAATCAAGAATCATTTGTTTCATCCATAACATTTGTACACAACAACTACCAGCAACAATGTATTCAGCTTTAGCAATAGATAAGGATATGTGAATTTTATTTTCTGCTATAACAAGAAACTAAACAATTACCTACATAAAAACACCCTCCACTAGTGCTTTCTTTATCATCGGCGGCATTACCTGCCTAATCCGCATCTGAATACCCAACAATGACATTATTTGTGTCAAGTGGACACCAAAGGTCATATTCAATAGTCCCGCTCACATGTCATAATTAGGATTCTCTTTAATTGCAATTAAGTGAGATTCTTTAGGACATGACTGATAGCGAGCACAACCTCCTACATTGTAGGCTATGTCAGGTCGGCTCGTAGTAAGGTAAAAGAGACTTCCTACCATGCATCTATAAATTTTTTCATCTATGAGTTTTCCAGTCTCATCAGTTGTAAGTATTACTTGTGCTAATGGGGTTTGTAAGTTGGGTTAGCATTTTTCGAGTTGAATTTTTTAATTAATTCTTTAGAGTATTTAGCTTGAGAGATAAAAATCTCAATTTTTATTTGTTTGATTTGAAGTCCTAAAAAGAAACTTAACTCACCTTCTAAATTCATTTCAAATTCAAATTTCACGATTTCAGTGAATTCTATGGCTTGTTCTTTGATGGTAGAGCCAAACACTATGTCATCGACATAAATCTAAGCGATTAACATGGCATTCCCTTGTTTCTTGACAAATAGGGTTTTATCAACAATTCCTATTGTGAAGTTATTTTCTAATAGGAAAATGGTGAGTATTTCGTACCAGGCTCTGAGGGCTTATTTTAGGCCATACATAACTTTCTTAAGCCCGAATACATGGTTTGGGAAGACAGGGTCTTTAAAACCCTCAGGCTGTTCTACGTATACTTCTTCTTCAATGATTCCATTTAAAAAGGCACTCTTGACATCCATTTTAAATAACTTGAAGTTAAGATGGCAAGCTAATATAAGAGTGTTGAAGTTGTAAGTCGAACTAGTAATGGGGTAGTGGGACCACAAGACCCGAATCCAAAATTAAACAATTTCTTCTTGGTCCAATCAATTGGTTTGAAGGTCCAATTGATTGGGCACTTGGTGCAATCGATTGGTCTGAGGTCCAATTGATTGGTCTTGCTCGGATGGGTTTTTGTTCATCAGTCTAATTGATTAGTCCTTCCCGGATGGGTTTTTGTTCGTCTGTCCAATCGATTGGTCTGAGGTCCAATCAATTGGACTTCCATGAAGTTATGTCCCGTAGGGTCCAATCGATTGTTCTTGAGTCCAATCGATTGGACAACCCTTTAGTTCTTTTTAAAGGCCTATTTCATAGTCTGAGCCTCGGTCTTGTCTTATGACAAAATTTAGCCAATATATTTTAGTCAAAATACTAATAATAAGGTCATTAGGTCACTTACCTTCCTATGCGAGTGGGCATGATCTTTGACTGACAAATTGTAATTCGTCAGATGACTCGTTTGTCAATCTTCTGAGTCTTCGTCTTTTAGTCTTCACGCAGTCAATGAGGGATGTGTACCACAACATTCTCAAAGCCACACTAATACTCGTAGGAACATTTACAAATATGTTTTATGTCAAACGGAATTACGCCAACTAGAATGTAAATATATTCCTTACAGATGTATATATTGCGGCACCAAACCACTATGCATCTTTGTGTTGTGGCTTGTTTGTCTCTAAGTTCTAATTTGCTTAAATTGATTCTTGTTCAGCATTCGTTTAAGTTAAATATTGCTTTATTGATTATCAACTTAGCAATAAATTTAAAATAGACATATTCACACCATCCCACCCCACCCCCTCTAGGTCTTTTCATATCAATACTAAGGGAGTTATAGTACCTTTACTTGAAGTCTTTTCTCTCCATAGAAAAATTCAACAACCTTTGCCCACTTGCAAAGGAAAAAAAGAAGAGAAGGACATAAGTACTGTCCTAGTGGCACCTGCACTTGTATACTCGCACACATGTAGAACTTTACAAAACAAGGTAAGTTTTTCTCCTCCCTTTTGTTTCCATAGTTAATTTCAAATCTAACTATATCCTAGATGGATGTGTTAGTTGATGTTACATATTTTTATTATGTTAAAAATTTCGTTATGTAGATTAGATGAATTATTTTTTGATTTGTCATGCATGTTAGTAAATTTAAGATGGTTTTTGCATGATTTAGAACTACATTCTATTTTTTTATCCGATTTTTACATGTTACATGTTTGGGATTTTTCCCTTTTATACTTGACATACATCTCCTTTATCTTCAATTACATTTATTATGCCTTGGTGACCAAAAAAAGATAATTGGGGAGTGCATAGAGTCACAGTAGTTAGGGTTTGGTGTTATGTACAGTGCTATGTGCTATATATATCATTAAAGAATCCAGAGGGAAGAATACCCAAATGTGAAAGACCTGAAACCCCTTTTGATCCATGTGGTGGATTAATAGTGTTTTGGTACATGCACGATCATGAGAAAACTTTTCTTTTGGTTTCGCAAGTTCAGACTTGCTAATGAACATGCTTTACTTTTATTGCATCACTACATTGTATAATTTATTATATTATTTTTTGTTATTCTTTTCCGTGGTTAGCCGCTCATCCCCATGAGTACATGGGTGGTGGAGTGTGCCTACTGAGCTTTTCAACTCATCTCCTACTTACATGTTTTAGATTTATCAAAAGAAGCAAATGACTAGTTGTATAAAGTCAATGGAGTTTTAGCAATTTGTTTTTATGCATCTAATAGGAGTTATTTTATTGCTAAAATGTAATGGATGGATTATTTTATGTCGTCCTCAACTATTTGGATGATGGATTCAATTTGGAATGAGTGAACATTAGTTAGCTTTATTGTTTATATGTTGTTGATTTTATGTACCTTGCTACGGTGTTTCTAGCATACCTTATAGCATATATAACAGTTTTAATTCATTCCAAAGTCATTCTTTTCCATTGATAAGTATATATCATGATCTAGACTATTAACGAATATGTATGCCAATTCGTATCGATTCATTTGTATCAGTATCCATTATTAACCACATGTCAGGAACCAGATTAAACTAGAGACACAAATATATAAGGGTGTTAACGGGTCGGGCCAGGCCAGGCCGAGATTTAAACAAGTTGGCCCACAAGCCAAATGCCAAGCCCAAGTAGACTGGCCTTAGTCAGATTTTATGACTGATGGACACAAAAGGGAGGGGTATACATTATTCAACTTCACGGGCTTGACGGGCCAGGCTGGCTCCAAAATGCCAAGTCCATGATCGCACAGCCAAGCTGGGTCATAGTCTCGAGGGCCAGATTTACACAGTTAGACCCAAGCATGGCAATTTGGCCCGTCGAGCCGGGCTGACCAAGCCCGTTAGCAACTCGGGCTGGGCTTCACCAAAAAATAATAACCCAGGCCCAGCCCGTAGCCCAGTCTATGGTCGGGCTATCAGGCTTAGTCACTAGCCGTGCCGTAGGCTTTTAAAGACTTGGGTTTTGGGCTTTGGTTTCAAGCTTGGGTTTTGGGCTTTTAAAGGCCGATGTTAAGTTAATTTTTTTCTTCTGTTTTTAGATACTTTTATCCATCATTATTCTTGATAAGTTTAACCACTGTTTTTAAACCCGGCCCGGCCTGGCGGGTTGACCCGGTGAACCGGTCATACCCCGACCTAGTAATTTGTTAAAAAATCGTCCATTATGACGTGACCCGCTGAACCCAGCCTGTTGAACCGGTGACCCATCTGACCCGTCCCGGGTTTTTGCTAAAACCCAGCTTACCCATAGGAAAAAACTAGAAAAGTAAAAAGGGTCGGGCTCCGTTGACAGATATAAAATGACAGGTAAAATGACAAGGACACAATATAAGCCAGGTGGCACACTGTTACAGAACTCTGACCGTACGGATGTTTGTCTTATCCCATAGTGGACCTAAAAACCAAAAATCAGCCTGATTAGTGATTTATACGTGTTGCATCTTTGTACCTCAAATACTGCTCAAATTCCCACAGTTGAGATCAGCCCATGAAAATAAGTCCAATCCAAAGCCTATAAATCACTAATCATGCTGAGTTTTGATTTGTAGGTCCACCATGGGATAGGACAAACATCCATACGGTCAGAGTCCTGTAACTGTGTGACACGTGGCTTATATCGTGTCCCTGTCATTTATCTGTCATTTTAGATCTGTCAACGGAGCCTGATCCATGTAAAAAACAACATTCTTTTTCTATTTTTCTAATTTTTCAAAAAAAATCATATTTTGTAAGGGCTAGGATCAATGGCTGATTTTTGGTGAGGATGAACTCCTCACAAAATATATTACCCCTACATATATCGGTCACGGGTTGACCCAGTGGTTGAACCGGTGACCCAGTCCCTCGACCGGGTCGATGACCGGTCCGGGTATGAAAACATTGAGTTTAACAATAAAACAAAAAAAAAAAGAAAAAATGGCAAAATGTAAACAATTATTTGCCCTCGATGGTTGCCTTTATTATGGAAAAAAGGGTCATGATGTGACATTTATACCTGACTCTTTGTGGAGGTAGCACAATTGTTATACTCACCTGCCATCTGGGCCCACTGACCACATGGATTATGTTTAGCCCATCCCTTGGTAGACATTCTTACTAAAAATTAGCTTGTTTGATGAATTTTAGCCGTTTGTTTTAGTAATCAAAAAAATTGTTGAATCCAACGGATAGAATCACGCCTTAAAAAGTACTAAGATCTAATGGCTTGAAATTACCAATCATGGTGATTTTTAGTGTGTCTATCCACCAAGGGGTGGGTTAAACATCCATGCGGTGAGTAGGCTCAGAGGGCAGCAGCCTTGAGTAATAAAAAAAGCGTCATTTATACCTTGTTACATCTTTTTCTTAGAAAAAAAAAAATACGATGAAGACAATTTTTATTTTTATTTTTTTGTAATCAGTACAATGAACATCAAAAGATACACATATAATGATTTTGTGGTGTTACCCAATACAGATGGTAATGGCGCCGTCCGCGATATCTCCATTACTTCCATCCATGACGGTACCTGCAGCAACAACACCTTAGAAAGAAAAACATCACCATTAAAGCTGTAGAAGGTCATCCAAAATCACTTGGTTTATGAGTGAAAACATCCTAATTATTTAGGCCTTTCCCATGATCCCATCACTCAAAAACGCTCCCTCAACCTGCACAAATAGAGAAAAATGGGTTCTATTTATATTATTGGTTTTCTCTATCGTGGAACCATGGAGCATCGAAAGTGAAAGTGAACTTGATAAGAAGATGAGGCAGTCCCAAAGAGGAAGTTGCTAGAGAATGGAGAAGGATCATCCCTGCTCTATTTATTCTCATCTATGTGATCACATGATGCCAAAGAGAAGTGAGAATATTTAAGGACCGTGGCCCAGCCCACGCCAAGCCTATGAATCATATTTTGGCTGTATTTTGGGACCCAGGCTCGACCCATACAATTCACGGGTCATACCGGGTCGGGCTTAACATCGGGCTCGGTCCGGGCCGCGGGCTGTGGGCCAAATTGCCACCCCTACTGACCTGGTACTTAGGGCTTATTTATTGGCTCATCTAACGTGGGCCGGGTCTTTATTGCCCATTGACCCAGCCCACTGCTGCAAGTTCGAAAAGCTTCGGACTCCATCGAACTCTCAACGAAAATTTAAACCCTAGCTTCATGAGACTAAAAAACAGAACAGAACAGTAGAAAATTTGGAGAAAGAAAATGAAAAAACTGGCGATTTTTCATTGGAGGAGGTGGGTCTCGAGAAGCTTTTCTTCTCTCTCTTCTCATCCTCTACGCGTCTGTATAGTCGGAAGCGGACCTGCTGGTTTTTACACAGCTGAGAAGGTAAATTTTGATCTGTTTTTTTCACTCTTTTTTTTTGCATTTGAATATCGAGTAATTTCGTCGATCTCTTAAGGTTATGAGGTAAAAATCTGTTTTTTTATGGTTTTTTAAATCCCAAATTTTTGAAAAACAGATTTTTTTTCTTTGATTTAGATATGGAAAAACGTATTATTTAGGTTACAGAAACGAAAATACGTCTTTTAAGGTGTTTTTTTAGTTGCAGAAATGGAATCCTATCTTTGTCGGTTTCTATGAATTATTGCGGCTTTTTTTTAAAGAAAATTTTCTGTTTTTGATTTCTATTGAGGTGATGTTAAAGTTGAATCTGTTTTTAAGGATTTCTCTGACATATTTTTCTTCTTTTTTTTATTGTTCTGTTTTGATGGTATTACTAGATGTTGAAAGCGCATCAAGGTGCAGAAGTTGATATTATCGATCGATTGCCAACACCATTTGGATTGGTCCGCTCGGGAGTAGCACCAGATCATCCGGAAACAAAGGTGAGGAGATTAAGAAAACCGTTGAATTTTAGTTTTTTATCACAGAAAAATCCACTGCAAAAGTGACCAATTCCAAATTTCTCGAATACTAGTTATACTGTTATTGACTATAACACACACACACGCACACACTCCTTTCTCTCAGAATGTTACAATGTGATTAGACCCATATCATATTATGGTGGCAATTTGCAACTTTATTTTTTCTGCCATTGAGCAACAGCTTTGTAACACTCCTCTTAATTGAGCTTATTTTACCAGAAAACTTGCAACAGATTGTGGTTAACCAGTTTTCTCGGGTAGCATTGAACGAGCGATGCTCATTCTTTGGGAATGTGTCTCTTGGGACCTCTATTTCACTCTCAGAGCTTCGTGAGATGTATCATGTGGTAAGATACTGGCTCTAGACGAGTTCTTGTGCGGATAAGATTCCTTAATATATTTCGTTCGTGATTTTTTTTCCTGCTATTGTGGGTCTTTTGTTTGACTGACATGGGATGTGATTGCGCAGGTGGTGCTTGCTTATGGTGCTGAAAGTGACAGAGTTCTGGGTGTTCCCGGTGAAGTATGTTTCCTGCGGCTACACATAGTTTTCTTTGCCTTGTAGGCTAGTACTATAATCTATGTTACATTGATACGGGTATGGTTGTCCGAGTCCGAAATGGGTGCAGAGTGTCCAATTCGACAAACCTTGAAAAATAGGATTCGTGGACTCGGCAGTATACTACAACTAATGTAAAACAAAGTAATTGGTTTTTTATACAATAATGAGGATAATAGTGGATACTTTGATAGGATATCTTATGATATCTACCATATGCTTATAGACAAGAATACGCATATGTAATGTTCTCTTTGTTGCATAGAAAATGTCAATTGTAAAAGGTAGAACTCATAGCCTATGACAAATGTTAATTAGTATCTTTTAAGGAATGAAAAAACGAAACAGAAATTGGAAGTATCACACCAGAATCCGTATCATGTCAGTCATGTGTTATACATGGGTACTTCACCCATTTAAAAGAATCCATACAACATAGAATGTAAGTTCATTATTTTAAGATAAATACTACTAATCTTGTCCTATTAAATCTGTATTTGTATTCTACAAAATCATCCTTAGCAGTCAGATTTGAAACTTATGGTTTTCTTGTTCCGTGGTTGGATGTTGCAAATGGAGTTGAGCGTTCTCTTTTCATCTCTTCCTTATGTGCGCTTTTGTAGGATTTAGCAGGGATATACTCGGCTAGAGAATTTGTGTGGTGGTATAACGGTCACCCTGACTACAACAATCTGGACCCTGACTTGAAGAGCACTGAAACAGCTGTCATTCTTGGTCAGGTATCTTGATAGTCTCTGTTTACAAGGATGTGAACTCACAACTATAATGATTGACCCTCACGAATAACAGGCATGTGATGCTAAGAGATGTCAATTCTACAATATAAATCCCATGCAACTCATATAAGCTTACAGAATATAGAATAAGTAATATTGTTAGAAAGAAAAACCATGAAAGAATTGAATCAGCTGGGTATGTCTATAAATTCCAACCTGTTTCTAGGTGTCAAACCAATCGCAGTCTCTAGCAGCCATAACATTTATTAACTGGTGACCTTGATAAGTATTGTTATTTGTACTTTTAGAGGGAGAGTCAGCAACCTTTCCTAAGTAAATTAAAGTTCTCATGATGATAGAATTGGGCATCTCCTACAGAAGCCACATGTTCACTGTTATCTCTCTGTTTTGCTTCTCCAGGAAACACATCGGTAATACTTATTATTTTGTAGATTTTGTGTGGTTAAGTCACTGGTGCTAATTTATTGTATTAGTCTTTGCATGGAAACATGGATTGAGATTTATCTCTGTTCCACTTGTGGATAGAGCAGTTTAGTGCATGTGCTATTAAGAAATACTGTACAATAGTTCAAAACAAGTGATTAGCCCATGTAAGAGGTAAATGACATTCATGGACAAGTGTGTTCACTCAGGGTAATGTAGCTCTTGATGTTGCCCGTATCCTTCTGCGACCAACAACAGAATTAGCGACAACAGATATTGCCAACCACGCTTTGGCCTCTCTGCAGGAAAGCTCTATAAGGTTTGTTGTCCTCAGTATTAATAGCATTCCAAAGGATATTGTGCACAATGCACATACCTACTACGGACTTGATCAGTTTTGCTGCCTAATTAATGATATGGTTACAGGAAAGTGTATTTGGTTGGGAGACGTGGACCAGTTCAGGCGGCTTGTACCGCAAAGGAACTACGTGAAGTTCTTGGTAATTGCCAATTTGCCAACTTACGAGTAATATCACAAATGGTTGTTTTAACCATGGCTTTCATTTTCTTTTTCATGGAATACATTCACATGTTAATTCTCGCTCTTATTACGTAGATATGGTAGACCAAACCAATTTGATATTCGGTGTCAGAGAACAGTCGATTGCCACATGTTCTGTGAATTATCTCATATTTGTATTACATCAATGAAAATTTATTGAAACTTATAATTAACAATTTGATTGTATGATTATGTCGTTATATGCTTCTTATCATGTTACGATCTGATTAAATTTGATAAACTTGGGAATGATGTTTTGCAAAGGCCTTCCTTCAATGTGGGCATCTTATTGCAGGTATTAAAGATCTGTATATTCACATTCAGAAGCAGATCTGCTCAAATCACCAGCAGATGCGGTATGTCGTAACATTTATCACAGTCCATTGTTATAGTACTATCTCACAATTATTACAGTATACTGTTACTTTTTCAGCTATCTGGTCCTTACATTTGGTTGTTGTCGCTATTTGTACCTTGATGTTGTCACTGGTTCAAGGAAGAACTGAAGAATAGTCGAATCAAAAAACGGGTATATGAGTTACTCTCCAAAGCAGCTGCCGCCCAACATTCCCATCCCATTCCGGGTCAGCGAGAACTCCATTTTGTGTTTTTCCGGAGACCAGACAAGTTTTTGCACTCGGATGACAGCAGTGGCAAAGTCAATGGTGTGCGCTTTGAAAAAACGATTCTGAAAGGTTAGTTGCACCAGTACATATTTGCCTTTCAAAGTTTACAAGTGGCATGCGATCTACCTTTTTCTCTTTTTAGAGGTTAATGTTCACGATCTTGGTATGCATTGCTATAGTTTGTAACAACTTTTTAACTCAAAACAATATGTTTGTTTCTATATATTTTGTAGAAAATGGTGGCACTGGGAAACAATCTGCTGTGGGTGCTGGAGAATTTGAAGACATTGAATGCGGGTAGTTCCATCTAAACCAAAGCTATCGATGTTCATGTCTTCTATTGCAATATATGGTCGTTTGATCTCTATAAGCCTAACAGGGATGTTTCATTTTGTGTGTACGTTGTGGCTTCTAATGTGCAGGTTGGTGCTGAAAAGCATTGGTTATAAATCGGTGCCAGTAGATGGGTTGCCCTTCGATCATCACAAAGGTAAGAATAGATGAATTCATGCACTCCTCACAGACATCATACAAATTTCTTGTTTGTTACATGTACACTATTTATGTTAGTTAAAGCCGCAGTGTGCACAATCAATCTGCCATGACTAACAAGCGAATTTATGCACTTCTAATTGTGCTGCAAAGATTGCATAGAAAACTTGCGTCTCTATCCCCACTTATAGATTCTTTTTCAGGTGTGGTTCCAAACTATAGAGGCCGAGTTCTAAGCAATAGCAATACATCAGTAGACCCCGCAATCCTTGAGAAGGGCTTATATGTGGTTGGGTGGTTGAAGAGAGGACCTACTGGGATCATTGCAACAAACCTCTACTGCGCGGAAGAAACAGTAAGCATGCTCTCTTGGGGTGGCACTATTATGCCATATTTCCTCTTAAATTAAAATGCAACTATAATTGACGGACAGCATGTTCTAAGCAATACATGTGCATGATGACTAAATTGCTAATTGGAGTGGTGGCATGGCAGGTTGCCAGCATCTCTGAAGATGTAGAACAAGGAGAATTGACACGTTCAAGCTTACCAAAGCCCGGCAGAGAGGGACTCCTCCAGTTATTAGACAGCAGAGATGTCAGATTTGTGCCATTCAGCGGCTGGGAAAAGATCAATTTGAAAGAGAAGAGCACGGGTAGTTTGAGAAACAAACCCAGAGAAAAAATAACCACTTGGGAGGAGCTACTGAAAGTTGCCAAATGATTGAACAAATGCCCCAACCAACTTATGAATAAATGCTTTTCGAATGAACCTCGAACCTTCCTTGATCTAATGCCTTCCAGAAAAATAAATCCCAATTGTCTTCTTTTTCCCTTGGAAAATCAATTCTTTAGTGTTCCTGTTGATTAAGCCATGGTAATAACCGACTGGTTGCACCAGGACCACTGGAATGATTTTTGCGAAAGAATTTAGATGAGTTTTCAGCATCTTTTACCATGGAATTTAGGCAGACTAACAAAACAATTTCAAACAATGTGGAATGAGGTGATCAAATACAAGTTCTGAAATTTTTCTAAACAGATCATCTGTATATATTTCACCAGATAGCTGTTCCACTTGATCACATTATAAGTGCTTTAAAGCGAACTACAATACGGAGACAGGGCTGTCCGAGGAAAAGTTGGACAGCCCAACAAAATCGTGTCGTAATAAGAACCAAGAACTGCTTCCCTGGCGCAGTGCAGAGGCATAGTTGAGCATTTTTTGCTCAACAAGTCGATGAGCAAAGACAAGGCTCCTTAGAAATCCCTTTTAAATAAACAAGCTGTCCACATAGTCAGCAATTCGGAGTGCCCTCACAACAGCCTTGTCTTCTGCGTGGCAATTGCCAACTTGATTGTTGCTGTTTTTCATGAATGGAACGCATTGGGGCCGATGTGCGCACCTCGGGCAAAAAATGTGTTTGCTAACACCAACACACACGTGTTGTAATAAGCACCAAGGCTGTCAATGTGGGCCAAAACGCATGTTGAAATACTCTCCACATCACTTGTCTCATGTCGATGGTCTTAATTTAAGTGGGGAAATTGGATTGTGGAGTTACAATTTTTATACCCCAGTATCCTAATTTTTCGAAGAATTCAACTTGTGATTCTCAAGAATTTGGCCACAAAACATGCCAAATTGCAATCTAGGGACTACACGTCCAATTCCTTATTTTTGGTTCCGAAGCAGGCTATGCGTAATGCACCATTATTGTCTCTATTATTTTTAAAGTTCACTTATGAAATTCACATCTCAAGTCCATCTCTAGGATACGTACACTTTCTGGCTTGCAACCATTAGCTTTGGCCACCGAGTCTTGGAAAGCTGCCTACTTAATTACGAACGGAAAATCCATGAAAGGGGTGACTGCACGTCCCAATGAAATACACATGGGTACTTGATCAATCGATGCCCAATAAGACCCGGCCCGATAATCCTGGTTCTGAGACTTCTAGGAACGAAAACTGATAGGGACTGATAGGGTGCGGTTATGGGTTTACTAGTACCCGAACCTAATCACAATCAGAATGGAAATATATAATAATGCTATAGATGTCTAGTATTTGGGCATGAAAGAGAGAGGACGTTTGGAGACGACGAAGTGGGTGCCCAAACAGGAGGGGCTATTTTGTCGAAAAAAACATTTAGGAGAGAGAGTGGGTGCCCACGAAATTATAGTAGCACCCCTTGAATTGTGAGGGCATCCAAACTAAACATTCATCCAATGATTATGTGGACAAATTATAGCATTACATTTTTATCGGCGGAAGCAGGACGGTCAAGACTCAAAAGTGAAGACAACTATTATTCAAAAAATGGGTCCCATGTCGAAAGATCTCCATTAGTCCAATAAACAGATAAATGATCACAACCCTTTTGATCTCTTGGATAAATCTAAAAATGGTCCGGGTTAACCAAAATCAAAATGGGTCCCTGAACGCTTGCATGAAGTTGCATGTAGTGATCTCGAGTCTAACTTGTGGAGGCATTTTTATAAATTAAGCAAATTCAAGCACAATTCGTAGGGTGCTTTCGACAGGTCGGGATGAACTCACACTCGTAGGGTGCGACTAAAATTTCCCCCAGCTTATAGGCATGGGTGCCCGTAGAGGGACCCTCGACATAAATGGCCCTTCTCACTTGACATTTGACTTTTGAGACGACCTAAAGATTTTTTATTTGTTTTTGGAACTAGAGGATGCAAATAAAAGGGGTCGTTTTAATGGTATAACGAACTGGGGTTGTTACCATTTTTCTGTTAAAGCCGCCGTTAACGCTTGGGGGTAAAAACGAAAAATAACGGAAAAAAAGAAAAAAAGTCGCTCTAAAAATCAAATTTTCAAGAAAAAAAAAGAACGGAATATAACAGAAAATAACGGAAATATAACAGGTTTTTTTTAACAAATTTTCTTAGCGTTACAACGGTACATAACGTAACATAACGTAACGGGGGAGGTCCGAATCCATTATAACAGTCGTTTTTAAACCATGGAAATATTATCGTAGTCGTAGATCGAGGTTGGTTCTTGTTCTTATTTGGTGAAAAAAGACAACTGCTTGATCCATTTTTCAACCAGTGCCCATGAAGCGAAACTTAAATCATTGAATTGGGAACCTGGGAAAGTAGTAATCATGGAATGAACAAAGAGATTTTATTTGCATGTAAAAATGATAGATGAACATCACCCAATTTTCAAGAATTGTAGAGATGTAAGCATCAACAACAAAAACAATCTAGAAAGCTATGAGGATAGGCAAGACACAGTAGGCGATGTGGCGGTAGATCTTCCATGGGCATTAGTGATTTATAGGCTTTGGATTGGACTTATTTTCAGGGCTGATCTCAACTATGGGAATTTGAACAGTATTTGAAATACAAAGATGCAACACTTATAAATCACTAATCAGGCTGATTTTTGGTCCGTAGGTCCACATGCGAGAGGAAAAACATCCGTACGGTCAAAGTCCTGTAACAGTGTGCCACCTGGCTTATATTGTGTCCCTGTCATTTTACCTATCATTCTATATCTGTCAACGGAGCCCGACCGATAAGAAAACCAGTCACTTGTTATATTGATAGTGGGTGGCCCGTGCCCTCGACACTCCCTGTGAAAGCATTTGCCAAAATCAGGTGTGAGTGGCTGAGATCCACCGTCCATTTGGGGGATAAGATCTCAACCCTTCTTTGTTGAAACAGATAAGAAGGGGTATAAGTGGAGAAACAACTGCCCTGTTTTGTTATATAGATATTAATATATGTGGTATAATTAAAAATTTTAACTCTCAGTGTAGTAGAAAATCTTATTTAACAACAATTCATGATAATCAAAAGCTACGAAAAAATTTAGATGCAAAGGACTCCCGTGGTCCCATTTCAGTCCATGCAGAGGGCTCTCGCGGCTAGCGGTACATAGATCATTTTTTGGGCCTAATGACTGTGTGGATAAACACACTAAAAATCAGCCTGATTAATATCAATTTCGAGCCATTAGATTTATTATTCCAAAAACATGCTTGAATCCAATGGCTAGAATCAATCTTAAAAAGTACTACAATCTATGGCTAGAGATAACCAATCAGGTTAATTTTTGGTTTGTATATCCAACAAAGGGTGGGCTAAACATCCATGTGGTTAGTGGACTGGGGGCCTTCTCTCACCTGGGGACTAAGGCGACCGCCTTATTGGCCTTATGGTAGAGACGGCCCTGATAACGGTCCATAACATAATGGAGGAGGTCTGAATCTGTTATAACGGCCGTTATTTTCGTTATAGCGGTCGTTTTTTAAACCATGAAAATATTAACGTAGTCGTAGAGCTTGGTTCTTCTTAATTATTTGGTGAAAAAAGACAACTACTCGATCCGTTTTTCAACAAGCGCGTGAAGCGGAACTAAAATCGTTGAATTGGGAAGTTGGGAAAGTAGTAATCATGGAATGAGCAAAGAGATTTTTATTTATGTAAAATGGATTAAGAGATGAATATCACCCAATTTTCAAGAATTGTAGAGATGTATGCATCAACAACAAAAACAATCTAGAAAGCTGAGGATAGGCAAGACACAATAGGCGATGTGGCGGTAGATCTTCCATGGGCATTGATGCAGTAGGAGGAAGTCTTGTTTATTGACCCTGTTGGTGTTATGTTGACTTGGTCCATTACAATGTTGGTGCAACCCACACTTTCGCTGCAACTCAGATTGATCGCCTCATCCCTGATCGAAGTCCCATGCACTCCACTGTACGTAATGTCACTCACTTGAACAGCCATGGTCTTTTTCATTGTTCATTAAAGTGCAAGTACAACCCATCAGCATTTTTGATAGATAGATTCATAAAGATTACCTAAATGAGGGTTTGTATCCTTATTTTTCAAAATATATTTATTTTAAAAATTTATTTTTCCGAAAATGTATTTCTGAAATGTGTTTTTCTTAAAAAGATCATTCGAATCTTCATTAATGCAATGGAGAGGGGTAGGCGAGTAGGGTTTTCGTGTTTGTTATGTAAAAAAAGTCTTTTTTTCACTTTGAAAACACCTTTTTGTATTTTTTTATAAAAAAACTTTTTGGCTTAAAAATAAATTTTATGGAATAAATACTTTTTTTAAAAATGGCCATCCAAATAACTTATTATTTTCAAAAAAAGTCTTTTTGTGGGAAAAAATTACTTTTCCAAGTCTAAAAATGGTGATACAAAGTACAAACACCCCCTTAATCTCCAAATATTTTTAGGCTCTGTATGGTGATCAACAAAAGTTTTACAGCAATAAGATTTGTACCTTAGAAAATGTTGATGCAGAAAAAGTTTTACTACGTTTACATGAAAATATAATTTCTAGAAAACTTATTCGGAGCAACCACACAGAGCCTTATATGCAAAAATCATTTCTAGAAAACTTATTCAGGGCAGCCGTGGAATTTTTGAACTTTTACTTATCTAACGTCACTCTTCATGTACCTTATTTGGGCAGTTGTGAGCGCCATTGCAGTAGTACTGATCAATGATGATGGGGTTGTCGACTGCTATAAATGTGATTTGCTCAAATGAGATCTTCCTAGCGAATCCAGAGCCCCCCTATACAAGATCAATGGACAGAATTATAAATCAGTGAGACAAGCAGAGTAAATCGTGTGGATGAAAACCCCAAGGGTTGGGCGCAGATGGCCAGGACCTCGTTTTGGGTCCGTATCTTTCCTGAGTTCAAATCCCCCTGGGGCCACCCCCTGGGATATTTTCCAGTAGACCTAGCACGTGTGGAAGGGGTAACATATGTGTGTCCCGTGGGAAAAGTCGATGGTATAAAAAAAAATCGTGTGGTTGGTATTGGTTAATCACAAACATTTTTACCTGCCATGTCTTGATCCTTACTCCATTCTTAGTTCCTGTACAATTGCAACCTCGCACATGTACCTCTTCCACTGTTTCATGAGCTCCATTGGCTCCTAAGCTTCCCACACTACAAGAACAAAAAATGATAAAGAAAATTAATAAGGCGGGAAACTGATGTATCTGATTAAATAAAATATCAAAAATGATGTTTGGCTGTTTCAGGAGCTGCCACTTATACGCTTAGGACACCCCCAACAGAACTTTACCCCTTTCAATCATAAGGGTATTTTAGTAACAAACCCCTGGAATTTAAAAATAATTAGTAATACCCCCTTATACTTTAACACTTATAGGAATACCCCCTTGACCTTGTTTAGCCATCATTTGACTAACGTTAAAACGTGACACATGCAACTAAGTAAGAACCATAATATTGCAAGTAGAATGCTAACGACATGTGATTCAAGTCCGTTCTAACTGAAGTCAACTACTGTTAAACTAGGTCTAGGGGGGTAATCCTAAAGTTATAAAGCATAAGGGGGTATTACTAATTACTATCAAATTTTATAGGGGTGTTACTAAAATACCCTATTCATAATTATTCTTAAAATCAGAGTTGAAAGATAATGGGCTTGTGACAAACCTTATACCATGGCCCGGTCCACATGAGACACCAGTGATGTTAATGAAGGATGAGCCACCATTAATGGCAATACAGTCATCACCTGGACAATGTAAAATAAATATATAAATAAATAAGGTTGCTGGGCCATTTTCGGGCCAGGCCAGTTCGGGCTGGTTTCGGGCCTGGGCTGGCCTGCAGGCCAAAATTATGGCCTGAAAATTAGCTAGCGTATTCAAATCATCATGTCAGTGCTGTTAGGACAGAACATCGGAGAAGATGTACCTGATTGGATAGAAGAGTCTCTGATCTGAATGTTAGTGGAGGAGGAGATGTCGATACCGTCGGTGTTGGGACTGTCTTGAGGTGCAGCTATATGGATGTTAGAGATGGTAACACCATTGCAAGAGTTTATGGAGATATGATTTCTTTGGCTGTTCACATGGTTCAGTCCTCTTAGTTGAAGGTCGTTGCAGTTGTGGAAAGTTAGTGCCTGGTTAATTCCACCACAAGAACCAATTTCTTTAGGCCCAACTACAACTTTATGCTAAATAAATTATTAAATTTCGAATAGAATTTTTGCTGACTGATGGTGGTCAGCAAAGTTGTTTACTGCCCACAATATGAGCCACGTGGCTTATTGTTAGAGATTTCTGACCGTATGGATGTTTGACCATTATATACTTACTGTAGGAATCGGACAGCTGTTGACCTGAAATATAGAGATTATATTCGGATTAGCCAAAGAAAAGAATAAATTTAAATTCGAGAAGAACATATTTTACTAACATCTAACTCGTCAAATTTGCATACTGGGGACCACCATTCACGTCCCTGGCCGTCGATTTGTCCTGACCCGTCGATGATCAGCCCACGCACATTTTCGAATTGAATCCAGGTATTCATGTCGGTAATCCATGAATTCTTGAGGGGTGCAACTATATTCCCTAAAACCTGCATTCTCCATTGGGAACAAAATTTGATTTAGCTCTGCAATGAAAGTGATAATAATTACGAGGTGGTGCCCGAACTGTCTCGCGACGTTCTGATGCCCGATGCCCGGCCTTAAGTTTTACCAAACACATCAATGAACACCATACAAAGATACCTCTGAGAAAAAATCAGTTTGATCTCTCTTGTTGATTGTCCAAAAAGAATGCAGTAGGGTGAGAGATAAGATAATGAGTTGATAAATCTTCTGTTTTTACCTGAACAGGAACAGTTGTGGACTTGCAGGGACCCGAGAAGTTCACAGGCTTCAAGAGGAACGTCTTCCCTGCTGGTATGATGAGGGCTGCCCCTGAACTTGCTCCACACAATGCTCCCCACGCTTTTAGAAAAGCCTTTGGATACCATCAAATATTAGACTTTATTTGCTAAAGAAACTAAGGTGCTGTTTGGATCGCAATTTTGGGGCAGAAATAAAATTAAAAGTATGCATGCATGCATGTGCATATGTATTAGGAGGACCTCCTCCTAATATGAGCCACGTGACACATTTTTAGAGGACAACACTGACTGTATTAATGTTTGGCCAATCCCTAGGTGGACCTACAAACCAAAACTCAACCAGCTGATTAGTGATTTCTAAGCGTTGGGTTGGAGTCATTTTCATGGGTTGATTTTAAACCGTGGAAAACTTTTTAGGGTACAAGATGGAAAGGTTTGAAATCACTGCATAGGACCACCTAGGATTGGCCAAACATCCATCTGCATCCTCTAAAAATGTGCCACATGGCTCATATTTTGAGCAGTCATAGCTTATCTGACCGTCGCCGGTCAGCCAAGTTTTACTCAGAGCTTGTAGTATTACTCAGAGCTTGAATTTTACTACACAAAACAAAGTTGTACAGTACGTAATGGATAACACATGAAGGATTTTTACTTGAGAATCATCAGTTTTGCCATCTCCAACAGCTCCAAAAGCAACCACGTTAAAGTCATTTGATTGACTAAACCCGGATGGAGCTATGCATAAGATCATGAAAATAGTACTGATGATCAATTCCTGCATGGGAAGGAAAAACTCATTATCCGAATCCTAAGACCTTTCAACATATTCTAATCACAAATAACGCAGAAGATAACCGGGACTCCGTTCCAGGAAGCGAGAGATTCTGAATTCAACTCTCCTTGAGGCCACCCCCCCGGAAGAGTAACAATAAGTGGCACAGTCCACATAAAACTCTTCCAGAACACGGGGCACGTGATTGTGGACGGGTAACTAGCGTGTCCTGGGGGACTAGTCTGGCTCTCTAAGAGGCCCGGATACTCTTTATTTTAAACAAAAAAGAAGAAGATGGGCATGGATTTGTTGAACATTTCTCACCATTCTATGAAAACCAAAATACGAACCGTGACAACAAAAGATGATATGTTAGTGACCATTTGTCGCCCTATATATACAGTTTCAAACTCCGGCCTGTTTTCGCCTTAATGAGTCTACAACTCACAATTTAGCTCGGGAAAATCCAAACACTTCATCCATTAAAACTTATAACATATATCTGTAGCTGTGATAAATATAACAGTGTACACTCTTAATTAATCACTCCACCCTCAAGATTTTACAATCTACATAAACATGTTAAAATCGATTTGACAAGTCACAAACTTTGGGAAAACCAAAATTTACCAAATATATCTTAAAAGTTTGGCCAATCCCTAGGTGGACCTATCAGCCTGATTAGTGATTTCAAATTTTGAATCTTTGTACCCCAAATAACGGTCAAGATCAAATTCCCTAGTTAAAAATCAAACCCGAAAATGACTCCAATCCAATTAAATCAGGCTAATTTTTTGTATGTATGTCCATCTAGGGTTGGGCCAAACATCCATACGGTCAGTGATCTTTAAGAATATGCTACGTAGCTCATATTGTGCATACCCCTTGAACAAAATCCTGGCTCGGCCGCTGTGTATGTCTATACTCACCACTCTATAAGCAAATTAAACATCCATATGGGATGCTATAAGCCACGTGGCAGACTCTTAGAGAACAATAACCGTATGAATGTTTGGCCAACCTTAGGTGGACCTACAGATCGATGACGGACGCTCAAATCACCAGCAGATGAGGTATGTCGTAACATTTATCACAGTCCATTGTTATAGTCCTTACATTTGGTTGTGTCGCTAGTTGTACCTTGATGTTGTCACTGGTTCAAGGAAGAACTGAAGAATAGTCGAATCAAAAAACGGGTTTATGAGTTACTCCCCAAAGCACTTTCTCCCAACATTCCCATCCCATTCCGGGTCAGCGAGAACTCCATTTTGTGTTTTTCCGGAGACCAGACAAGTTTTTGCACTCGGATGACAGCAGTGGCAAAGTCAATGGTGTGCGCTTTGAAAAAACGATTCTGAAAGGTTAGTTGCACCAGTACATATTTGCCTTTCGAAGTTTACAAGTGGCATGCGACCTACCTTTTTCTCTTTTTAGAGGTTAATCTTCACGATCTTAATTGGTATGCATTGGTATAGTTTGTAACGACTTTGTAACTCAAACAATATGTTTGCTTCTATATATTTTGTAGAAAATTATTAGTCTCTATTATTTTAAAGTTCACTTATGAAATTCACATCATAAGTCCATCTCTAGGATACACTTTCTGGCTTGCAACCATTAGCTCTGGCCACCGAGTCTTGGAAAGCTGCCAACTTACAGACGGAAAATCCATGAAAGGTGTGACTGCACGTCCCAATGGTATACAAATCATGGGTACTTGATCAATCGATGCCCAATAAGACCCGACCCCCCGATAATCTTGGTTCTGAGACATCTAGGAACTAAAACTGATAGGAACTGGAGCCGAGTATATAATAGGGTGCGGTTATGGATATATGTTACACCCCTGAGCTTCGGCTCGGGTGTTGGCTATGCGGGAAGGAAGGCCAGCACCCACGAGGTTCCCACATCGAGGATCGGAGCGACGGGTACGCGAGCACGGACAGATGGCTTGGACGTGCAACACTATCGTTGGCAGCGATAGGGACGTGCACGGGCAATTAGCCCGGATGTCCAGCACAAGTGTGTGCAAGACTTGTGGGGAAGTACACCGGCATGTGGTTGGGTACTTGGCACACGTGACGGATTGACGTGTGCGAGCATACAGGTGTATGTGGCATGGCAAATACGCGGACGGGCATATGTGGCATGAACAAGTGCGTGTGGCATGACAATAGCGCGGACGGGCGTATGTGGCATGAACAAGTGCGTGTAATATGACAATAGCGTGGACGGGTGGACGGGCGTATGTGGCATAACAATAGCGCGGACGGGCGTATGTGGCATGAACAAGTGCGTGTGGCATGACAATAGCGCGGACGGGTGGACGGGTGTATGTGGCATGAATAAGTGCGTGTGGCATGACAATAGCGCGGACGGGCGTATGTGGCATGGATAAGCCCGTGTGGCATGACAATAGCGCGGATGGGCGAATGTAGCATGGACAAGTGCGTGTGGCATGACAGTAGGGCATACGGGCATGTGGGATGGACAAGCGTGTGTGGCATGACAATTGCGCGGACATGTGTATGTGGCATGGACAAGCACGTGTGGCGAACAAAGCTAGATTGGAAAATACTTGGGGGCGTATGGCATACAAGGGTGCTTTGGAGCAATTGTGGCTTGGTTCAGGGTGAGGTGGTGACCTCAGAGACTGACACTTAGGCGGTGGTTATAAAGTAGTTACCAAACCACCCACTAAGCAGAAGTGGATGGTGGGCTAGGTAGTTACACCATGTGACGGATGCATGGAGCTGACACCCAGGTAGTGGTTATGGTAGTTATCAGCCCATACACAAGGTAGGGTGATGGGCTAGGGTAGTTATACCATGTGTCATTGTATGGGGGTGACACCCAAGGATGGTAGTGGGTAGTTATCAGCCCATACACAATGGGGTGATGGGCTACGGTAGTTATACCATGTGTCATTGTGTGGGGGTGACACCCAGGGGTGGTAGTAGGTAGTTACTGGAAGTTACTGACCCATTGTACATGATTGTAACAAGTGTCTCATGATGGGGCTGAGGTAGTTATTGGGCTGGTCTATATAAGACTAGCCACCCATGTGGTGAGAGTAAGACATAAGTTGTGAGTTATGTATTTCCTAAGTGTAAAGGAATAAACGAGAAAAGGCTGTGGCCTTTGAAAAATTGTGTGAGCTTTGTGTTGCAATTGTGTAAGCCTTTTCTCCCCCTTCTCCCTTCTTGTGTAGGCTGAGACTAAGTCAGGTGGACTTAGTGCCAGTGCAGGTGTTCGGCGCGGAAAAGAGTTCAGCCCGGATTTGACCTCGTGACAATTTGGTATTAGAGCGAAAGTTACGATGGCTGGAGGCAATGTTGTTGCTTTAGATGCTGTGCGTGAAAGAGTTGCAAGGCTAGAAGCATTGGTGGCCGAAGTTTCCAATGGAGCCCAACAAACGACGAAATGAACCTCTTCATTCAAGGCGATGATGGAGAGGGTGGTATCTCTTGAGCAAACCTTGGAGGTGCGATGGACGGCCCGTTGGACCAAGCTCTCCTCGGATGTAAGTGCGCTCACTAATTTATTTAAAAGTAATCTCCAAACCCTTTCTGATGAGTTGTTCGTTGTGAAGAGAGCGGTTAGGCTCACCCCTGTGCATGGTGAGCCAACCCACAAGGCTAAGGTACTGGAACCGAAGCCATTTGCGGGTGTCAGAAATGCGAAAGAGCTGGAAAACTTCCTTTGGGATATGGAGCAGTATTTCAAGGCTGTTCATATGCCCGAGGAAGAGAAGGTGACTATCACGAGCATGTACCTCACCGAAGATGTTAAGCTTTGGTGGAGGACTTGGTCGGATGATGATGGTGCTAGGAGACCCATGATTCAAACATAAGAAACGTTGAAGAAGGAATTGAAGGATCAATTCCTACCATGCAATGTAGCATGGATGGCTAGAGACGAATTACGCAAACTAAAGCACACAGATACGGTGCATGACTATGTTAAGGAGTTTTCCTCTCTCATGATAGAGATAAAGAACATGTTAGAAGAGGATAAACTGTTCAATTTCCTCTCCAGGCTGCAAACATGGGTGCATGCTAAATTGCGGAGGCAGGGAGTGAAGGATCTGCAATCGACTATGGCAGCTACTGATGGGTTGGTGGATTACAAGCTCACCAATTCCTCTGTCAAAGAGGAAAGTGGCACAGTCAAGGAAAAAGGAAAGGGAAAGAAGGCATCCAAGGACGACCATAAGGTTTGGGAAAAGAAAGATGGAAGGAGAAGTCCAAAATAGAAGAACAACCTAAGCAGAATAAGGGTTGGTTCTTGTGTGGAGGACCCCATCGAGTACGGGATTGTTCGAAGAAAGAAAAGCTTTCCGCCCTAATTGCCGAAGAAGATCAGGAAGAGGAAGAACTTATACGGGTAAATCTACTTCAATTGTTGAATGTCCTTCAGGTTCAGGAGGGCCATGTAGAAGGATACAAGAACTCAGTTCCGGCGAGGACGTCGGGTTCTTCTGGTGGGGGTGGTTTGTTAAACCCCTGAGCTTCAGCTCGGGTGTTGGCTACGTGGGACGGAAGGCCAGCACCCACGAGGTTCCCACATCGAGGATGGGAGCGATGGGTACGCGAAGCACGGACGAATGTCTTGGACGTGCAACACTATCGTTGGCAGCGATAGGGACGTGCACGGGCAATTAGCCCGGACGTCCAGCACAAGTGTGTGCAAGACTTGTGGGGAAGTACACCGGCATGTGGTTGTGTAATTGGCACACTCGACGGATAGACGTGTGTGAGCATACAGGTGTATGTGGCATGGCAAATACGCGGATGGGCATATGTGGCATGAACAAGTGCGTGTGGCATGACAATAGCGCGGACAGGCATATGTGGCATGGACAAGCGCTTGTGGCATGACAATTGCGCATACGGGCATATGTGGCATGGACAAGCATGTGTGGCATGACAATTGCGTGGACATGCGTATGTGACATGGACAAGCGCGTGTGGCTTACAAAGCTAGACTGGAAAAGACTTAAGGGCGTGTGGCATCCAAGGGTGCTTTGGCGTAGTTGTGGCTTGGTTCAAGGTGAGGTGGCGACCTCAGAGACTGACACCTAGGCGGTGGTTATAAAGTAGTTACCAGTCCACCCACTAAGCAAAAGTGGGATGATGTGGGCTAGGTAGTTACGCCATGTGGCGGATGCATGGAGCTGACACCCAGGCAGTGGTTATGGTAGTTATCAGCCCATACACAATGTGGGGTGATGGGCTAGGGTAGTGATACCATGTGTCATTGTGTGGGGGTGACACCTAGGGAGAGTAGTGGGTAGTTATCAGCCCATACACAAAGTGGGGTGATGGGCTAGCGTAGTTATACCATGTGTCATTGTGTGGGGGTGACACCCAGGGGTGGTAGTAGGTAGTTACTAGAAGTTATTAACCCATTGTATAGGATTGTAACAAGTGTCCCATGATGGGGCTGAGGTAGTTCTTGGGCTGGTCTATATAAGACCAGCCACCCATGTGGTGAGAGTAAGACATGAGTTGTGAGTTCTATATTTCCTAAGTGTAAAGGAATAAAAGAGAAAAGGCTGTGGCCTTTGAAAAACTGTGCGGGCTTTGTGTTGCAATTGTGTAAGCCTACACAATTTTTGTTAACTACTTTATAAACGTCTACACAATTGTGGGTAGTTAACCCCTCACAGTTCAAGGGGTGGGACTAAAATTTCCCTTTTACTCTCTCTCCTAAATTTTTTTGGACAAAAAAGCCCCTCCTCCTGTTTGGAGAGCCATGCACCCAGATCGTCTTCTCCAAACGTCCTCTCTTCAAATCCCAAATACTAAACGTCTTAGCCTACACACGACCTTAGAGATCATTGACCGTATGGATGTTTGGCCCATCCCTAGGTGGACCAACATGCAAAAAAATCATCTTGATTAGTGATTTCTAATCATTCGATTGGAGTCATTTTCATTGGTTGATTTTTAATTGTAGACTTTGAGCATTATTTTGGATACGAAGTTCCAAAGGTTTAAGATCACTGAATGGAATGGAAGTAATTAATTAGGAGTTCATCTAGAGGTACTATTGAAGCTTAGGGAGAGAGCTCCTTAATGAGCTTTTGTACATTGAGGAGGACAACTAGGAAAAGGAGTAGAACTTTGATGATGACGTCCCTCATCAACGATAATGAGCAACTGCAATATGAGACATGTGGCACACTCATAGCTAGAGATCACTGACCTTATGTATCTTTGGCCCATCCCTATATGGATCTATGTACCAAAATTTAGTCTAATTAGTAATTTCAATCCATTGGACTAGAATCGAATTCATGATTTATTTTCAACCGTGGTTAGAAGTCACTAATCAAGCTGATTTTTGTTATGTAGGTCCACTTAGGGATGGAACAAAATCCATATGATCAGTGTCGAAGCTAGTGTGCCATGTGGCTCATATTGGAGATTTTATTTAATGAGCACACAAAATGTCCAAAGGACCCTGCTAAATGAATAACTTAAAGAATGCTGAAAGTAAGGTTTTTCCGTGTCGTCAATTCAGAAACCCTAATTCAACAATATTTGTAAAATTCGATTATCTGCAAAATTTAAACTTATATAGCAGTATGTGTCGGATGTCGATCCGCACTCGGAGTGAGCTAGTGCAATAAAGAATTAAAACTGACAAACAATATACATAGAAAAATGAGAATGGTGGGAGAAATGAAAAGGGCAAGTCGATTTAAAAACATCATTCATTTGAGATTCAGAACACCAAAATATCAAAACCAAATTGCATTAATTAAAAGTGTTGCTGACATGAACTGAAATTTGCAAAAATAAATAAAGTAGATAAATCTATTCTAAAAAGCATGTAAGAAAGCATGTAAAGGGTTGAGAGAAGAAGGGGTAAGGGAAAGAAATATTCATTGAGATCTCTGAGCTAAGGCGCTATCGATAAAGAAGAGGATCGTCTAAGATTTTGATGAATGCTTCAATTGAGAGAATTCACATCGGAGCTTACCGGCCGACAATGTAGATGTGAATAGGCCTATAATGAAATGATAATGTGCCCTGAGAAACTCACCTTTTGCACTGACCTAGAGGAGTCGGTCAAGTGAAGAGGCGATCGGCCTTAGGGTTCTCACCTAAGTTGTCGCACGTTCTGTTTTCCACCGAGTTGCAGCAGGTTCAAGTTCTGTGGAGAGGGGAGTTGCTGATTTACAACTCATAGCTGGAAGGAAAACTGGCCTGCAAGTTGAGGAGGTGAAGTGCAAGCCGAATAGGGAGGAGCAGGTGTTAGTGCTAGCAGTGGTGGTAGCAGGCGGTGGTGGCGGCGCTGGAGAGAAAGAAGAAAGAAGAAGAAGAAGAAGCAGAAGAAGAAGAAGTTGATGGAGGTGGAGGAGAAGAGGCGCTGGTGGTGGAAGTTAATTTCTTTGGAAGCACACGACTTGATCCTTCAAGTTGCCACGTCGTGGAGCCTTGAAGAGCAGGCTGGAGAGAAGGGTGTGCCCCGGAGTTGCAGGTGGGTTGCCTATTGCATAAAGATGGGGGTTACCGGAGGAGAAGTGATGAAGGGATTTAGTTGCCAGTCAGCAACTATTTCCGTTGGTGGACGGTGGTGAAGACGATGCAACAGATCTTGAGGATTGCAATGATGAAGTAGAACCTCCTCGTTCTCAATTGACCGTATGAGATGTAGCTGGTTGCATGTGGAGGTTAGCAAGTGAAAGAGAAGGAGTGCAGTTGGCTGTTGGGCGGTACGACAGCAAAAAGAGTTGCTGGTACAGGGCTGCAACCATTGAGGATGCAAGCAGGGAGATCGTCATTGCAGTTTCAGGTGTTACTGCCCAAGGAAGGGGTAGCAACAGCTAAAGAAGAGGAGGGTAGTTGCTGGATTTTCTCAATTCAGTTGAAGGAGAAGAGAGTTATGGAGAGAGATAGGCGACGGCTAGGTTTCTGGAGAGATGGAAAGGAGAATGAGAAATGAGTTTAGGGTGAGAGAAGTGAGGGTGACAGACATGGAAGAGAGGTAGGTTAGGGGGGACCGTGAATGAAAGAAAGAATGAGAGGTTAAATAGGGTTAGGTTAGGGTTTTAGAAGAGGGAGAGAAGTAGAGCACGTGGGAGAAATGTGGGAAAGGAGAGAGAAAAATCTCTCTTTCCAATTTTCTTTCATTTTTTTTTATTTCTTTTTCTTCTCTTTTATTTTTTTTGATTTTTGTTTGGGTCGTGGGCATTGTGGGTCATGGATTAAGAGGTTGTGGATGCAAGGTCGTGAGTCTCCAGTGAGTGGGGTATTGTGTTAACGAGGTCGTGGGTCCCTTGCGAGGCCATGGACCTCATGTGAGTGGGTAGTTTGGCCAAGAGGCTTGTGGGCCCGAGAGATTGAGGATGAGTGTTTAGAAAGTGTTGGGTTAGGGTGAGATTAGAGGGATAAGAGTTGGCTTTTAGAGAGAGAAAGTATGGGGGAAGATGAGAGAAAAATGGTGAAGAATCGTTGGATTGTGAGTGCTCGCAAAGTTATGATGGTGATCGAATGGAGAGGAAAGTTAGGGTTAGAGGAGATTATGCAGTTGAATTGAGGGGGTGGATAGATGTTACGAGGATGATGATCAGCCATGGTGAGAGAGTTTGTTAGAGTTAGGAGAGAGAAAATTAGGGTTTAGAGAAGAGAGAATTAGGAGAGATGAGAGAGAAAATGTCAGAAAATGGAGAGAAAAAGCACTGGCAGGGCGTCTGAAACCCAGGTCTTCAATCTATCCTTTAGTTGAGCTTCACCAATAGAGCAGGATAACATCTCTTGTCATTTCATGTGGCTTTTTAAGGCTTTAGCCCGTCTCTTGGTCATCAGCTCTCCCACTCTTGTGGTTCTTTGGGCTGGCTCTTCGATCCCCTTGTTCAGCCCGTACTTTACCCATATCTTCTAATTATAGCTTATTGGCTCTTTAAGCTCTAATAATGGGCTTCCATGATCGATATGGGCCTTCAAGTCTCGAGAATCGTCAATCAGGGTTTCCTGCGACAAAAGAGGCGCGTAATGAGACTTAATCAAAACGGCTTAATATCTAGATTTCTAAGAATGTGTTTAATGTATGCAAATATACCATTTCGTCCAGAAAAGTGTATTTATGCAATAAAAAAGACTCTTACATAGAAAAGTGGATAAATAAAGCAGTTTTACGTAGGAGAGTGTGATAACGCTTAGAGGATAATAGTGAAAAATACGTACTTTTAAGCGAATATCACAACCCCCAACTAGCATATTGCCAATCCTTGGCAGTTAGTGCAAAATAAATGAGCTTGAAAGGGCTCTGCACATGCTGCACACTTTTTCACATTAGCTTAGGGAAAACACCGTTCGTCAAATTATTGGATGGATACAAAAACATTTACAAGCTAGCAGATAGTCATGAATTTTGACAAGACTACAAACTGATAATCACGACCCAGAATAATCAGACTCTACGTGTGTGTGTGCTCAACATTCTCATCGTCAGACAGTGAAGAGTTTCAAATCACCTAAGAGATTGTATGCATTGACCTCAAATCTTACTTGTAAAACACTTAGAAATGAATCACTCGTCAACAGTTTGTTTATATTTTCTCAAGTTATATGTGAGGAGATATATAAAACAGGCAAACATTTCACATATTTGTATTGAAGGAGGACATTACAAAATCAAAAGATCTCATAAGTGGAATATCATTTTACTCGGGAACATTGGGTCAAACACGATAGCTTCTCTTTCTCAACTCTCCACATTTATGATCGTGCTATCCTAGAATCAAGTAGGATTTGAAATGAGTTGTAATGAGGCTTAGGTCAGGTGTAGAAAAATAAGGGGATACGAGATTTCAAAGTTCTGAGAGGATATCTCTATTTTCTTATAATTTTCTTGCAAGTGTAACACCATTTCTTTTTATTTTCCTTCTTTCGTATTTTTCTCTTTTTCTCGATATTTATGAGACTGCTCAATTTCTTTTTCAGCTCTTTTTCATTCTTTCTTTTCATATATTCTTTCAGTCTGAACCACTTGTCTTTTTCTTTGATTTTTTCTTGACTTTTCTTTTCAAGGTACACCCATATCCATTATTTCTCTATCCTTCTTAGAAGTAGGATTGCGAGTCATACTTCGTAACTGGATTGGGTTATTAGTTAATGGGCTTAACAAGAAAATGCTCTTATAAATGGTTCAAAGGGTTTCTAGTGAAGTATAATTCAGGTAGGTTAAAAGTCAGAAAGGTTTAGAAAAATGACCTAAATCATTTTCTAGGGTTTGCACTCTCATGTAACATGTTTTGAATGGATATACAAAAAGGTTCTGCCGTAATAATCCAATTTTGATGTCGTTCTGAGTTCAATGATAAAAAACAAAGGATAATGAGATCTCTCAACGAACTATTGTGGGTATGAAGAAATGATGAGTCAACTTGCGACTTGGATTTGTTGTATAACCCTCCGAATTGATGAAAGACTCGATAGCTCACTTGGTTAGGTCTCCACAAATATTCTTCTAGGATTTCGAGAGATTCTAAATTTAGGATGACTCTATGATGAATGTGTACAATTCGTGCTAAATCTGAGTTTTCTAAGTTTTCAAATCTGCTGTAATCACACTTGACTAGACTCAAAGCTAACATGTAACACGGAAAATGTCATCCTTTGTAAAACGATTTCACGGATATTTCCAGCTAATCAAAGTCAGTGTATTTGACACATTTTTTGAAAGTTCTAGAAAACTTTGAGAAACATTAGAAACCACTAAAAAACACAAGGTTTTTTTTTTTTTTTTAAATTTATCAAAATGAAAACATGAGTTTTGGTAAATATCCACCCCCAACCAAAATATAGCACCATCCTCGGTGCTCATGACCGGGACAAAAAATGATGAAATATCTATAAATACATGATGCGAGGGTTTAGGGAGGATGTTACCAATCGGGCATGAAATGAATACTGTCTGGTACCAGTTTATATTCTGTATTAATGGTTCCTGCATGAAAGATAGATATAGCAATAAAATAAGCATGCGACTCATGTAACTCTAGGGTTAACAGAATTGCCTTTCGAAAGCGCTAAATTTTACAGCTTCAGCTAGATACAACGGGGGTGATAAGCACCCCCAACCAAGTTGAAGCACAGGTAGACTAAGTGAATCATCAGTCATCCAGCTCATCAGTTAGAGTAGGACGCTTCCATTCGAGCTAACCAAACCGAGCAGTAGTACGGGTAGGTTCTTTCTCAGTGGAGACTGAAAGGTTTCTCTGACCGTGGTTAGCAGAGCCGCCACACATGAGTGGAGCGGGATGGGATATCAATAACGGGTCTCTCATCAATAAGAGACCTAGCAATGGGATTCTCTGGCCATGGTTAGCAGAGCCGAAGGCACAATGTGTATCAGGAATGGATTTAGTGGAGCAAACTCCAGTTTACAATAAGCACCTTTATCCAAGATAAAATGCGGTGAGACTAAAATGATTGAAACTAGGGTTTTTCTGTGTCATCGGATTGAAAACCCTAATTTCAACCAAATTTGTATCTTTTCCGGTTCTCTTATCCTATAAAATGCAGATTTGTATAAGATTCGTGTCGGATGTTGATCCGCACTCGAAATTAGTTAGCGCATACAAAGAACATTAAATGACGAATTTTTGCTAGAATTTGATGGAGAATATGGTGAGGTGAGAAGGGTGGACTGATTTAAAATATTTTTTAGTGATTTTAGAGAGAGAAACTACCAAGAATTAGAAATAATCATATGCATCAAATACCCAAATCTCAACACTATAATTGAAATACTAAAGTTCCACAATGAACCTCAATTTATTCTCAAATCAAAGTACGGCTTACAAATTTTCAAGCAAAACATTGACAAAACAACCAACTTTAATTAGAAAGCAAATAAAAGAGATAAGTTTAGAAAGAGAAAGAAAGGAGCAGAGAGAGAAATTAGAAAAAGAATGTGATTTTAGAGAGAGAGAGGAAGAAAAAAGATAGAGAGAGAAACCTTGAGAGAGAAAGAATCTCTAGAAGAGAGCTAGAGAAAGAAAAGGGAAGCACTCCCTTCACTAATGCCGCACGGAAAGTTGCAGGTAGTCCAACATGGGGAAGACGAAGAAATAAGATAAGGGAGAAGAGGTTTACCAGTGGTATGCAAGGCGTTGCAGGAGTGGCGAAGGGAGAACCCCACCGTGTGATGGAGGCGCAGGCGCACTATGCTAGAGGGGACAATGATGCTTCATTCACCATTCGCTACTAGGGTGAAGGACGGTGATGAGCAAGGCGTTGCTGGTGTGCACGAGCAGTGATATTCACTTGAAAGTGCGTATTTTCTACTATTATCCTCTAAGCGTTATCACACTCTCTTACGTAAAACTACTTAATTTATCGACGTTTCTACGTAAGAGTCTCATTCGTTACGTAGAACATACTTTTCTAGATGAAATAGTATATTTGCATGCATTAAACACATTTTTGGAAATCTAAATATGAAGACGTTTTGATAAAGTCTCACTACATGCTTTTCTTGGAAGAAACCCAAAAAGATGTAACATATGGACCAGCAAGATGGACCACAAAGATGGGCCAAAGATGTGACATATGGACCAGCAAGATGGATCACAAAGATGGGCCAATGATGTGACATATGGACCAGCAAGATGGACCACAAAGATGGGCCAAAGATGTGACATATGGACCAGCAAGATGGACCACAAAGATGGGCCAAAGATGTGACATATGGACCAGCAAGATGGACCACAAAGATGGGCCAAAGAATGGGCTAGCAAGATGGGCCAAAAAGTGGACAACAAAGCTTAAAATGGATGGTGGATCACATTCCACATGGCCAAGATGTTATTTTTACAAGTGGCTAGACAGTTGTCAAAAGAAGAGAGAAGCAAGGAGATTTCTACAAGTGGCTGGACATTTGTCAAAAAAAGATGGCATGAAAGGAGATTTCTACCAGTGGCTGGACATTTATCAAAAGAAGATGGCATGGAAGGAGATTTTTACAAGTGGCTGGACATTTGTCAACATTTGTCAAAAGAAGATGGCATGGAAGGAGATTTCTACAAGTGGCTAGACACTTGTCAAAAGAAGCATGAAAAGATGACAAGTGTAAGGTAAGGTGGAAGACTTTGAATGGAGAAAACAAGCAAATTTTCAACTATAAAAGGGACACCCCTCTCAAGGCATTAATCATCTCCACCCCATCTCATTCTATCCCTTCTCATCATCTCTCCATCTCTCCATCTCTTCCTTCTCCAACCCTTCTCCTTTATCTGCCATTAACACCACCATCCTCTCTCCATTCACCTCTTTCCATCTAATTTGAAAAGATTTTTTTAATTTGAAAATTTTCAAAATAGACGGGATTTCAAATCTTCACTTTTATTTCGAAGGTTTCCTTATCTGAGAAAGTTTGAAAAGAGAAAGTTCCGAATCCCAATTCGAACATTTCTATTCTCAACTTCAAACCATAATCGGAAACAAATCTAATACCGGCTAAAACCAATGCGTGCTTCGTGAAACCCTAATAGCCGGTCGAACTTTCCAAAAAAAATCCCATCCCTAGACCCAATCTAACCATTGAGTGCAGGAACACGATCCAATGTGGGTAGGGAGCGAAAGCTCAAAGAGGTGGAGTCGGGCCCAAGCCCATTTGGATACCCCTCCCTATTCCACGGAGGCGACCTCGTGGTGTGGCCCACGGGAGGTAAGTCCCTATCCTCACCTTGAGTGTGATATGGTGTTATTGGGTGAATCATTGCCATTTGTCTTTTTGCTTTCGCATACATATTATTCGATTTGCATGGCGTGGCCGTTAATAATTGAACGTTAATCGAGCAGACCCAGCTCCTTTTAAAACTGGTGGGATTTCATTACCCACCTCATCACTCCAGCTGCATTTGATCCCCTAGATCCATCTCTAATAAAAAGAACCAAAAGCTAGAGCCAAAATAGATCGGTGTTCTAGGACACCCCTACACGTAGTCTTTCCATCCATCCCAGGTCGAATAAGTCCACGAGCGCGGGTCCCTATTGTCTAACACACCCATAGGTCCCTACTACTCAAGTATACCGAGCTCGCCAGTGGCATCCCTTGTTCTTTGATTGGTCTGTTATTTGTTGGGTTAGGAACACGCATCAACCCTAGCTTAACCCGAGGGAACACTCTTCTTAAATAATTGACCAATCTGGTTAGTCTAGGACGTACTTAAATCAGCCATTGTGCCACACATCTGTCTAGGCTTCGGATTGTCTTATTGTTGACTAGAGTTAGTACTAAAGGATTCGCTCTGAAGAGTGTAGCCTGGTGAGAACCCAAGTGCGACAAAGTTAGTCCGACGGGTAACAAGATAAACCAGTGGTTCACCCACTGCCATAATATACCTCAGCCCACCAACTAACAAGATAAATCCTTTAAAATATCCTAATTATTTTAAAAATAGGGTTATCATGTTTGCTCCTTATGCATCATATAGTCTACTTCAGGTTAGTGTTCTCCTCTGGCAACTTTTTGCCCAATTTACGGCTTGCTTTTTCAAGCATATGCCCGTCTGGACCTGATCCTACCGTAGATTGATTCGATCTGAGAGTCAGTCTAATGTTTTAGATTCTTCACTCGTATCTTCACATATTCTATCTCCTACCCTCCCCTCCTCTCCTAGAGAAACTACCTTCGTAGAACTGGCGGCTGAATGACCTCTCATTGAGATGTATGCGCCTATCTTTGCTAACCCACCCACTTGTATTGTACTTCCACCCACGATGGTGGTTCAGTTCGAGATCCAACCACATATAGTACAATTGTTGTCTACCTTTCATGGTCTTCCAAGAGACGACCCGTACACTCATCTAAGGCAATTTTTGAATATTTGCACTCTCTTCAAAATTCAACAACTTGATGACGAGAGTGTCAAATTGAGACTTTTTCCCTTCTCTTGAAAGATAGAGCCGCTGATTGGTTTTATTCTTTACCCGAGAATTCGATTACCACATGGAACGAACTAGCTCATAAGTTTGTATTCAAATTTTACCCCATGTCAAGGATGAACGAGATGAAGCAGATTATCCAAGACTTTCGACAAAAGTCGAATGAGAGATTCCATGAAGCATAGGACAGGTTCCAGGAAATGCTCACGAAATGTCCTCATCATAATTTCGACAAGGGGAGTCTAGTCCACATGTTCTATAAAAGACTCACTGATGAGTCCAGAACTCTGCTGGAGTTGATGTGCCAAGGGAAATTCATGCACAAGACTCCAACAAAAGCCTGCATTTTCTTAGGAGAACTAGGCGAGAATTCCCAGCACTGGAATACCACTCCAGTCCAATGGACTTCTATGGGATGTGAGGCAAAGGGTGACCCCGAGCTACAATCCTTAATTCAGGAACTTACGAAATTGGTTTCCGCCCTTGCTGTCTCGGTCCAACAACCTGTGCACAATTCTCAGTCTCTCGGATATTACCCTCCTGTCGAGCAAGATGTTTGTACTTTCAGTACATTTCCATCTCCAATATAGACTTCCTATGATAACACTTATTATCCGAACAATAGGAGTCACCATAGCTTTTTTGGGAACAGTCTTTTCTCCAGCAGCCACTTCCGCAGGATAATTATCCTTCCGGGTTTCATCAACCCAATGGAGAGTATGACTGGCAATACTCGCAGTCGCAATACCAGCCAGATCCACAGACTGAATATTTTGATCAACAGTGGACCCATCAGGATTCTCTGCGTCAACAGCCAGTCTCAGACTCACTACCGGCCTACCATTGTCATAATCCTTTGGACTACTATCAAGAGTTGGCACCACAGCTTCCCTTAGCTGAACCGCCACAGTCTGCTCCTATAACCAGCCTAGATGATCTTCTCACTCAGTATATCACTCAGCAACAACAATCCATGGAGAGGTTGGAACACCGTTTAAGTCAGTTAGAGTCTGAGAGTCCGACAGTCAACTGTCCTAGTCAACTTATCGCTTATCCATAGGGGAATGAAATGGGCACTGTCTATAATGAGGAATCACACAATTGGACCCCGTACCAGACTTTCGAGGAAGAAATACACGTTGTTACCACCACTAGATCCGCCCAGAGTTTTGACGAGCCAGTGTCTCTATTTTCGGTGTCCTTAAAAGCACAAAATCCTGAACCTCTCCAAGAGAAGCCTATTTTTCACTATACCTTTGTTGCTTCTATCTCATACCATGGAGGCGATATTCCTGACACTGAGCTTTATCTCGATCGTAGGATCCCAACTATCCTAAATCTACCATTCCTGACCTCCGCTAGAGTGTGCCACAAGAGTGATGAGCCAGAGTCTCCATTTCTGGTGCCCTTAAAAGCACCAACTTCTAACCCGAGCCTAGAGATACTCATTTCAATCTTTATCTCTGATGATTCTACCTCTGCACTGGAGGCAGACATTCCTACCATTGAGCCGTCTCTAGAATATGGGACTACAGCTATCCTGGACCTACCATTCCCCACGGAGGATGAACAAATTGAGTGTAGGGATTGGAACATCCCTATCGCATTAGAAAACCTCACAGAAGAGGTCAACAGTTTTTACCAGCCACCCTACGTCGATGTTGTCGATGAATCGTGTGCCATTGCGAGTTTAATTCAGGACTCTCCCAAGGAAAAATCATCCAAGTGTCAAGAATACTTTGCACCTGACTTCATCTCGGAGTATTACAATTCTGGATTCACTAATCTGCTGTAGTCTGCTCCATTCAGATACATTCCCGCTAAACTCAATGAGTTTGCAGCTCTGCTAACCATGGTCAGAGAACCCACTACTACTCTTCTATCAGTCTTTACTGAAAAGCTTCGATCCCTCCCCACTGATCTAAATGTTTTTGCGGGTCTGCTACGAGAGCCTACTGTCCTTCTCTCAGTCTACACTGAGAATGACATGTTCTACACAGGTATACTTAGACAATGGATATGATAATTGCCTCCATTCCACCTTAGGTATCAGGAAGACTGCAGATTCACTTAGTCTCCATGAGTTTCAACCTGGTTGGGGGCATTGAATATACCCCTGTCATGTCTGGCTGAAGACATAAAACGTAGCGCTTTTGAAAGACAATTCCAGTATTCCTAGAGTACATGAGTCTCATGTATTTGTTATTACTGTTATATCTCTAAAAATACAGGTACATTTACTCTGTCGGTCATCAGGTACAACACACTGTCGAATCTCTACCAACTTGGTAACATCCTCCCTAAACCTTTGCATCATCATTATCGATTTTTCATCATTTTATGTCCCGGTCATGAGCACCGAGGATGGTGTTGTGTTTTGGTTGGGGTGGTTATTTACCAAAACTCATGTCTTCATTTTGATAAAAAAAGAAAATCTTATTTTTGGGTGATTTTCGATGTTCTCCAAAAGTTTTCTAGAATTTAAAAAATGTGTCAAATACCCTGACTTTGCTTAGCCGAAAACCTCCATTAAGTTAGTATCGAGGATGACAATTTTTCTTTAAGGTTAGCTTTGAGTCAAGTCAAACGTGACTACAGCAGATTTGAAAACTTAGAAAAACTCAGATTCGGCACAATTATATACTATCAACATCAGAGTCATCCTAAGGTTAGAAACTCTAGAGATCCTGTGAGAATATTTGTGGAGACCTAACCCAGTGAGCTTTCGAGCCTTTAATCATTTCATAGGGTTATACAACAAATCTGAGTCACAAGATGACTCACCATTTCTTCGTGCCTGCAATATTCATTGAGAGATCTCATTACCCTTTTATTTGATCATAGAACTCGGAACGACATCAAAATTGGATTACTACTACAGAACCTTCTCTGTATCGAGTCAAAATAGTATATATGATAGTGCAAACCCTAAAAAATGATTTAGGCCATTTTTCTAAACCGTTCAGCCTTTTAACTTACCTGAATTCTACTTCACTAGAAACCCTTTGAACCTTTCTATAAAAAGCTTTTTTTGTTAAACCCATTAACCAAAAACCCAATCCAGCTACGAAGTATGACTAGCTACCCTACTTTTGAGATGGATAGAAGAATAACTGATATGGGTGTACAGTGAAAAGATGAAAAATCAAAAGAAAAAGAAAGTGGTTCAAGCTGATAAGAAAATATGGAAAGAAAGTATGAAAAAGAGCTGGAAAAAAATAAAAAAATAAAATGAGCAGTCTCAGAAATATCAAAAAAAGAGAAAAATACAAAAGAAGGAAAAGAACCAGATAATGGTACTACACCGCAGGAAAGATACAAAAAAATAGAGATATCCTCTCAAGATCTTTGAAATCCTATATCCCCTTATTTTTTCTACACTTGACCTAAGCCTCATTACAACCTAGGAAAGTCCTACTTGATTCTAGGATAGCACGATCATAAAATGTGGAGATTAGAGAAAGAGAAGCTACAGAGTTTGATTTGACGTTTTCAAGTGAAGTGATATTCCAATCATGAGATCTTCTATTTCTAAATATGTCCTTCCTTCAAATAAGACATATGTGAGATATTTGCTTTCATATATCATAAAGTGTGCAGCATGTGCAGAACCCTTTTAAACTTATTTATTTTCGCACTAATTGCCAAGGATTGGCAATATGCTAGTTGGGGGTTGTGATGTTCACTTAAAAGTGTGTATTTTCCACTATTATCCTCTAAGCGTTATCACACTCTCCTACGTAAAATTACTTTATTTGTCGATGTTTCTACGTAAGAGTCTCATTCGTTATGTAGAACACACTTTTTTAGACGAAATGGTATATTTGCATGCATTAAACATATTTTTGAAAATCTAGATATGAAGACGTTTTGATAAAGTCTCACTATGCGCTTTTCTTGCAAGAAACCCGAAAAGATGTAACATATGGACCAGCAAGATGGACCACAAAGATGGGCCAAAGATGTGACATATGGACCAGCAAGATGGACCACAAAGATGGGCCAAAGATGTGACATATGGACCAGCAAGATGGCCCACAAAGATGGGCCAAAGAATGGGCTAGCAAGATGGGCCAAAAAGTGGACAACAAAGCTTAAAATGGATGGTGGATCACATGCCACATGGCCAAGATGTTATTTTTACAAGTGGCTAAACACTTGTCAAAAGAAGAGAGAAGCAAGGAGATTTCTACAAGTGGCTGGACATTTGTCAAAAGAAGATGGCTTGGAAGGAGATTTCTACAAGTGGCAAGACACTTGTCAAAAGAAGCATGAAAAGATGATTTACAAGTGTAAGGTAAGGTGGAAAACTTTGAATGGAGAAGACAAGCAAATCTTTAACTATAAAAGGGACACCCCTCTCAAGGCATTAATCATCTCTACCCCATCTCATTCTATCCCTTCTCATCATCTCTCCATCTCTTCCTTCTCCAACCCTTCTCCTTTATTTGCCATTAACACCACCATCCGCTCTCCATTCACCTCTTTCCATGTTCTATAAAGCCAAGCTCCTCCTTGAGCAACCACCTACAACTCAACTCATCACCACCTTGCCTTTACCATTGCAGCCATGAAGGACTGCATTTGCTCCTCAGCCACCATCACCAATCCATGCACCATGTGGTGCAAGCCAGCAACCACCAAGGAGTCTCTCCCTCACCTCTACCTTGTCGGCTGGTAAACGACCAAGGTGAACTTCTCTCTCCTCTTTCTCTTTCTATCCCCTCTTTCTCTCTCTCTCTTTCTCTCCTATTTCTATATCTATCACTTTCTTTGTCTACCATTTTCTTCTCTCTAAACCCCTTTACATGCTTTCTAGAATAGATTTATCTACTTTTTTTTATTTCTGCAAATTTTAGTTCATGTACGAAACACTTTTGATTAAATGCAATTTGGTTTTGATATTTTGGTGTTCTAAATCTCAAACGAATGGTGTTTTTAAATCGATTCGCCCTTCTCATCTCTTTCACCATTTTAATTTTCTCATTGTACATTATTTGTTGTTCTTAATTCCTTATCGCACTAACTCACTCCGAGTGCGGATCGACATCCAACACATACTGCTATCCAAGTTTACATTTTGTAATGAATCGGATTATACAAATATTGTTGATTCAAGGGTTTTCGGTTCAACGACACGGAAAAACCCTAGTTTCAAGCAGCGTGGTGGAAGACGCACAGGCCATGTGGTGGTAGATGGAGGTAGCAGGCGGAGCGGAGTGCAGCAGTGTTGCTGGAGACGTGGAGCTCGTTCAGGTGGTGAGATGGAGAACCAGAAGAGGAAGGCGGGTAGAGCAGTGGAGGAACTGTTGAAGTCGTGCTACCGGCCGGAGTTGCAAGCTGCAACTCCAGTAAGAAGATGTGAAGAAGATGAAGAAGACAAGGAAGAAGAAGAGGAGGGAAAGAAGAAAGAGGAGAAGGGGGAAGAGGATAGGGGGAATGAAGGAGGAGACGAAAGGGTGGAGAGATGGAGGTTGCTTGGGCAGTCTGCTGGTGAAGAAGTTGCAGGCACACCTGCAACGGAAGTGAAGACGTTGCTGTGGGCGGAGCTTCGGGCGGTGGTGCAGTGGTATAGCAGCAGCTGCAAGTGGAGGCGTTGTGGGTTGCTGTATGCTGCAACGTAGAGCGCACAGGCAATAGAAGTACTGAAGGAAGAAGAGAAGAAGAGAAGCAAGAGAAAAGAAGAACCGGACGGCCGGAGTTGCTGCCTGCAACTCTGGCGAAGATGGAAGAGGAAAAGGAGAAGAAGACGGTGGTGCTGCTGCATGCAGATGCGGCTAGAAGAAAGAAGAAGAGGAAGATGGTGCAGAAAAGGAAGAAGAAGGCAAAGGAACGGCCGGAGTTCTGCAACTCTGGCCGGAAGGAAAGAAGAAGAAGAAGAAGAAGAAGAAGAAAGAAGAAGGAGAAGAAGATGAGGGAGAAGGGAAAGGGAATGAAGGAGGAGAAAAGGGAAGGAGATGAGGATATGGGGAAAGGGATTAGGGTGCGTTTGGTCGCCAAGTGGAAAAAAATGCGTTTTTCTTAAAAGCCCTTTCTTTTGAAATAATCAAACATGCTCTCAGGGTTTTAAATCAGGGCTAAGTAATGAGGGCCCTCTGATGAACGTGAGATGATTGTAGGTTGTTGGATGATGAGATAGGGTGCTCACTCGATCGATCGGATGATCGACCGATTGATCAAATGTTAGGGATAAATAATCGGATGTTCAGATGGTAGATAGGATGGAGATCGAACGGTGGATTTGGTGGATGATGGTGATAGGTTAAGGAGAGAGAATTGGTTAGAGCTAGGAGAAAGAAAATTAGGATTTAGAGAGAGGAGAGAATTAGGGGAGATGAGAGAGAAATGTTAGAGAATGGAGAGAAAATCACTAGTAGAGGGTCTGGAACCCTGTTCTTCATTGTGTCCCTCCTCACGCTTCACCAGTAGAGCAGACCATCATTTATTGTCAATTAATGCGGCTCTAAACGCTTTGGTCTGTTTCTTGATCATCGATTCTCCTGCTCTCTTCGTTCTTTGGGCCGGCTCTTCAGTCCTCTCGTTCAGTCCGTATTTGGCCCATATCTTCTAATCATAGCATGTTGGCTCTCTAAGCCTTGATAATAGGCTTTCATGATCGATGTGGGCCCACAAGTCTCTAGAATCATCCAATCGGGGTTTCCTACAATAGAAGAAGCGCGTAATAAGACTTAATCAGAACGACTTTATATCTAGACTTCTGAAAATGTGTTTAATGCATGCAAATATACCATACCAGACAGAAAAGTGTATTCTACACAACAGAAGAGACTCTTACGTAGAAAAATAGATAAATAGAGCAGTTTTACGTAGGAAAGTGCGATAACACTAAAATGATAATTGCTTAAAATAAGCACTTTTGAGCGAATATCACAACCCCCAACCAGCATATTGCCAATCTTTAGCAATTAGTACGAAATAAATGAGCTTAAAAGGGCTCTGCACATGCTGCACACTTTTTCAAATCAGCTTAGGAAAAACTCTGTTCGTTAAATCATCGAATGGATGCAAAAATAGTCACAGGCTAGCAAAGAGTTGGAAAGTTTTAGCAAGACTACAGACTGATAATCAGGACCCAGAATAGTCAGACTCTGTGTGTGCTCAACATTCTCATCATCTGACAGTAAAAATTTCTAGATCACCTCTAAGTTCTTCTGCCTTGACCTCAAATCTCACTTGCAAAACTCTCAAAAATGAATCACTCATCAGCAGTTTATCTCAATTTATATGTGATGAAATGTATTGATATATGAAAGCAAAGATCTTACATATGTATCATTTGAAGGAAGGACATCTTTAACAGAAGATCTCATGATCGGAATATCACTTCACTCGGGAACGTCAGATCAAACTCTATAGCTTCTCTTTCTCCAATCTCCACATTTTATGATCGTGCTATCCTAGAATAAAGTAGGACTTTCCAAGGTTGCAATGAGGCTTAGGTCAGGTGTAGAAAAATAAAGAGATACAGGATTTCAAAGATCTTGAGAGGATATCTCTATTTTCTTGTATTTTTCCTGCGAGTGTAACACTATTTCTTTTCATTTTCCTTATTTCGTATTTTTCTCTTTTTCTCGATATTTTTGAGACTGCTTAATTTCTTTTCAGCTCTTTTTCATACTTTCTTTCTATATTTTCTCCACATTTTCATACTTTCAGTTATTATTTTATCCATCTCAAAAGTAGGGTAGCTAGTCATATTTCGTAGCTGGACTGAGTTTTAGGTTGATGGGCTTACAAAGAAAAGGCTTTTATAGAAGGGTTTCTAGTGAAGTATAATTTAGGTGAGTAAAAAGGTTGAACGGTTCAGAAAAATGGCCTAGATCATTTTCTAGGGTTTGAACTATCATGTATACTGTCTTGATTGGATATAGAGAAGGTTCTGTCGTAGTAATCCAATGTTGATGTCATTCTGAGTTTTATTATCGAAGCAAAGGATAATGAGATCTCTCAACTAATATTGCAGGCATGAAGAATAGTGAGTCATCTTGTGACTCAGAATTGTTGTATAACCCTCTAAAATGATTAAAGGCTCGAAAGCTCACTAGGTTAGGTCTCCACAATTATTCTGACAGGATCTCTAGAGTTTCTAAACTTAGAATGACTCTGATGTTGATATTGTACAATTGTGCCGAATTTGAGTTTTTTTTAAGTTGCAAACCTACTATAGTCACGCTTGACTTGACTCAAAGCTAACCTTAAACACAAATTGTCATCCTCAAAACTGACTTAACGGAGATTTTCGGCTAATCAAAGTTAGGGTATTTGACACATTTTTGAAATTCTAGAAAACTTTTGGAGAATATCGGAAATCACCCAAAACAAGATTTTCTCTTTTTTTATTTTTTTTATATTTATCAAAATGAATACACGAGCTTTAGTAAATGTCCACCCCCAACCAAAATACAGCACCGTCCTTGGGGCTCATGACCGGGAAATAAAATGATGAAAGAAATCGGTAATGATGCAAAGGTTCAAGAAGAATGTTACCACTCGGCAGAAACTCGACAGTGTGTGGTACCTGATGATGGGCAAAATGAAAGCACCTGCATGTCCAGAGATAGAACAGTAATAACAAATGCATGAGACTCATGTACTCTAAGAATACCGGAATTGTCTTTCCGAAAGTGCTAAGTTTTACGTCTACAACCAGACATGACGAGGGTATATCAAGTACCCCCAACCAGGTTAAAACTCATGGAGACTGAGTGAATCTGCAGTCTTTCTGACACCTAAGGTAGAACGGAGACAGTTATCCTATCCCTTGTCTAGGTATACCTGTGTAGAACAAGTCTTTCTCAGTGTAGACTGAGAGAAGGACAGCAAGCTCTCTGAGCAGACCTGCAAAAATATTTAGTTCAGCGGGGAGGGATCGAAGCTTCTTAGTAAAAACTGAGAGGAGAGTAGTAGTGGGTTCTCTGATCGTGGTTAGCATAGCAGCAAACTCGTTGAGTTTAGCGGGAATGTATCTAAACGGAGCAAACTCCAGCAGATCAGTAATATCATAATTGTCTGACTCCGAGATGAAGTCAGGCTCAAAGTGTTCTTGACACTAGGATAATTTTTCTTCGGGAGAGTCCTGGAGTAGACTCTCTACGGCGCATGGGTCATTGACAACATCGACGTAGGGGGGCTAGTGAAAACTGTTGACCTATTCCTCGAGGTTTCCTAATACGATAGGGATGTTCCAATCCCTGCTCTCAATGTGTTCATCCTCGGTGGGGAACGGTTGGTTCAGGAAAGCTGGAGCTCCATTTTCTAGACACGGCTCAATGGTAGGAATGTCTACATCCAGTGCAGAGGTAGTAGCTGCAGAGATAGAGATGGGACTATGTTCCTCTATGCATAGTTCAAAATATGGTGCTTTTAAAGGCACCAAAGATTGAGACTCGAGTTCATCACTATAGGTGCACAATTCATTGAGCAATGGTAGGTCTATGCCAATTAGGATCCTATGGTCGAGACACAGCTCAATGTCATGAATAGCTTTTTCAGGGTCCGAGATAGAAATAGCAGAGGTAGGTGGAGAAATAGTTTTCGCAGAGTTAGATTCATGATTAGGTGCTTGTGAAGTCACCGATGATGGAGACACTTGCTCATCAATATTCTGGCCCAATCTAATGGTGGTAACAACTTCTATGTCTTCCTCCACAGTCAGGTATTGGGTCTAATTGTGCGACTCCTCATCATAGACAGTAGCCATGTCATTCCCCTTTGGATAAGTGATAGGTTGGCTATAGAAATTGACTTCCTCTCTCTCATTTTCTAATTGAACTAGACGTTGCTCCAAGCTCTCCATGGATCGCTGGTGCTGTTGCTCTAGGTGTTGCATAGAATGCTATTGCTGTTGTTGGATTTGCCTTTGCTAGGTTATGAATTGAGAGAGAAGGTCCTCTAGACTAAGTTTAGGGGTAGACTGAGGTAGGTCAGCTAAGGGAAGTTGAGGTACCAACTCTTGATTTTAGTCCAACTGAGTCTAAAAGTTGTAAGGCAAAATGGAGTCTGGGACTAGTTACTGACTCTGAAAATCCTGAGGGGCCCATTACTAATCAGAATAGTTATTTTGTGGATAGGATGGGTACTACGACTACGAGTATTGCCAATCATACTCTCCATTGGGTTGATGCAACCCGGAAGGATAATTATCCTACGACAATTATTGTGGGAGAGCAGATTATTTCCAATCAAAGCTATGGTGACGCCTATTGTCCGGATATAAGTGTTATCATAGGAGGGCTGCATCGGGGATTGAGATGTATGAAAAGTATAGATCTCTTCCTGGACAGGAGGGAAATATCCCACAGAATTGAAATTATGCACAGGTTGCTGGACTACGACACTAAAGGCAGCAACTAAGTTTTTAAGTTCTTGGTGTACAGAGTTGTATGCTGGATCTCCGTGATTGTCATACCCCGTAGAAGTGTGTGAGACTAGAGTTTCATGATGATACGCAAAATTGGCATACCATTGTTGAGAGTGATCACCTAGATTCTTACAGAAATTTTAGTAGGTCTCATACAGAAGCCGTTCATCTACCATCAGAGGCGATAGAGGTGTGCGGTAGACTGACTCTCAAATCGAATCAGTCAAAGGTTAGGACAGGTCCAACCGGACTTCTGCTTGAAAAAGCAAGCCCTAGACTTGGCAAAAAGTTGCCACAAGGAGAAACTGGAGTAGTTGTAATACCCTGAACTTTCGTTCTAGGGTATTATGGTAAATTCACCTAATAATGAAAACCTGAAACTTTTTCAGACTCTTATTATTATTCTTATTGTTTAATATCATGTATGAGTATGTGTATTTAATTTGATTTCATTCTGACAACTTTGAAAAACCTACTATTTTTGAAACTCGCTCTTTAGGGCTAAATTCCTACTAAAAATAATGAACCATAACTTGAAGAGGACTTTTTCTTTCCCCAGCTAACATTCTAGAACTTTTATACAAAAATTATTTTGTGGGCCCGAGACACCAAAAATATTCTTATTTTATCATTACTAACTTACCTGTGAAATTTGGAACCTTTCCTGATACATGAAAACCCTAGCGGGAGATTTCAGGAGATTTTGACAAAAATAGTATTTTCGTAATTTTTAACTTTCCTACCATTCTTATATTTTCAAAAATAATATTTTATTATATTTTATTTATTTAATAGGAGTGTGGGACCCACGAATCACTTTCGGGTCATTCCGATGTCACTTGACACTTTTTCGGTGCTTTGAACATTTTTTATGATTTTTATGTATTTAGACTACTTTTATGTGATTTGTGTGTGTGACATGTGTCAATACCTTGTTGTATGCACTTTTAAATTGTATAATATAGTTTAATTGAATTAATGTATAATTATTTGTGTTATGATTGTTGGGTGGGCCCGTATGGCCAATTTAGAGGCCTTTAGGGCTTAATAATATTCTTAAATGAAGCCTATTGATGTATATGGGCCTCGGGCCCATTTCTAACCCATTAGTAGTGTAAAATATAAGTTTTTAAGGGTTGAAAAAGTCATCCATTTGATAGTTACGAATTTCACTCAAATAGAAACCCTAATCCTTCCCTAAACCTATTTATGAAAACCCTAAAGCTTTAAAAGCATTCACAAACCCAACTCCATTGAAGAATAGAGAAAGCTCCATTAAACCTTCATCCGGGTGTCGATCGCACTCGAGCAAGAAGGGAGAATTGACGGAGACTCCGATTTGAAGAACATACTCCAAGGAGAGGACGATCCGACGACTTTCAAATTTGAAGAAACTTTTGATTTTCATTAAAGTTCAAGAAACCTTGAGGTAAGTGTGTTTTGATCCATCCTATACTTGTTTTTCTTCAAGATTTTGTTTTTCTTTCATTAGATAATGGTTGATACTCATTATAAATTAATTTAAACAATATTTATTTTATTCTTATTGGGTTGATATTTATTTTGGGTCACCATGATAGATTTGGCCATGATCTATTTTGTACCTATAACGGATGATTATGTTCTTTATCATTTTTGTTGTATTTTTATGAGTTAAATATTTTTATAATTATTTTTCCTAAATACCTGTATGAATCTATTTTTCAAAACCGTTTAGTTTGTATTTTTCTGATTTGTATTGATTAAGTTATGGTTTTTCTAAGTTGTTAAACTTTATCAAAAAATCCAAAATTTCAGATTTTACACGGTCCACTTCACTTGGAATTTCGATCTCTATTTTTAACCTAAATATTTTTTCTAATTATTTTTCATAGATACCTCTATTAATTTAGTTTCTATAACCTTTGAGTTTGTATTTTTCTTATTTGTATTGATTAAGTTATGATTTTTCAAATGTGTTGGACTTTTCTGTAAAACCCAGAATTTTAGATTCTGTCCGGCCCACTTAATTAAGGGTTTCGACCCATATCTTGAATCTGAATATTTTTCTATTTATTTTTTCTAAATACCTCTATAAATCTAGTTTCTATAACCTTTAAGTTTGTATTTTTTTATTTGTATTGATTAAGTTATGATTTTTCAAATGTACGGGACTTTTCTGTTAAACTCAGAATTTTAGATTCTGTCCGGCCCACTTTATTAAGGGTTTCGACCTATATTTTGAATCTGAATGTTTTTCTATTTATTTTTCCTAAAAATCTCTGTGAATCTAGTTTTAAAATTCATTAAGTTTTTATTTTTCTAATTTATATTTATTTAGTTATGATTTTTACAAGAAACTATGTTTTCTGTGAATTATTTATTTCTTAGATTTTGGACGATTAATGGCCTTGGGAACCCTTAGTGGTTCAGTCATGACTTATTGAATATTAAGGGGTTTAACCGTTGTTGTTTGACTAAACCCGAGATGGTTTGACCTATACTTGTATGTATGGGGATCCCACCCATGTGTCTTGGATCTCTCATAGGGTTCGGCCAAGTGTCTTGGATCCCTCTTTAGGGTTCGACCTTGTGTTATGGATCCCTCATAGGGTTCGGCTTTAGTGTGTTGGATTCTCTTGAGACCTTTACTTATACTGTTAATCAATATTGATCGCGATCTTTGGTGATTATTTAAATATTATTTATGTTGTTTAACCCTAATTCATACCCATTTTATTACTCCTAATGATCATGTGTTTATTTTATATTCTTATTTAAATGTTAAATACATGTGTGCATATGCCATGTAACCCTAGTACCATCTTGTTATCATACTATGATCATCACGTCATTTCATATAAGGGGTGCATAAGGGAATGGGGTTGAAGTATATTATATACGTTTATATTGGTTTTATCAATTAATCAGGGTTTGGTACCCTAGGGTGAAAGGCCCCAGACGTTATTATATCTTGCAGATGGGTCAATGAGACCACTCCCAGTGCGGGAAGGAGATGGAGACCCTATGTGGTTATGGGTACTAGTTGCATTGGCATCCCTTACTCATCTGCATTCATCCTCATATTCTTGTCATCCTTATTATACGATTGATATTCGCTCAAAAGTGCTTATTTTAAGCAATTATCCTTTTAGCGTTATTGCATTCTCCCACGTTAAAATACTCTATTTATCTACTTTTCTACGTAAGAGTCTCTTTTGTTGCGTAGAACACACTTTTCTGGACGAAATGGTATATTTGCATGCATTAAACACATTTTCGAAAGTCTAAACATGAAGTCATTCTGATAGAGCCTCATTACGCGCTTCTTCTGTCGTAGGAAACCCCGATGGGACAATTCTCGAGACTTACAAGCCCACATCGATCAGGAAAGCCCATTATCAAAGCTTAAAGAGCCCACATGCTATGACTAGAAGATATGGGCCAAATATGGGCTGAATAAGAGGACCAAAAAGCCGGCCCAAAGAACGAAGAGAGTAGGAGAGCCAATGACCAAGAGACGGACCAAAGCGTTTAAAGCCACATGAGTCAGCAAAGAATGATAGTCGACTCTATTGGAGAAGCGTGAGGATGGTCACAGTGAAGACCAGGGTTCTAGACCCTCCGCCAGTGCTTTTCTCTCTATTTTCTGATACTTTCTCTCTCATCTCTCCTTATTCTCTCTCTCTCTTCATCTCTCGGTCCTTGAATCTACTGACCTAACCCCAGAACTCCTGCCCATCGGCTCTATCTCATCTCCCTTAGCTTTCTGACCGTTGGATCTTCCATCGGACCGTTGGATCTTCAATCGGACCGTTGGATCTCTCTAGATCCGTCGATCCACCAATCTGAGTCCCAATCAAGTCACCATCCATCCGATCGCCATCAGACCGTCTGTCACATCATCTTGTGAGACAATGGACATCACAAATCCATGTGGGCCAGTAGCCGGGCCCATCATCATCGACCCGCTGTCCGACCAGTTAGTGGACCCCGTGAATTTCCAAAGAATTTTAATTAAATTTCAAAAAAATGGGGGGTCCACTAATTGGGGAGATTCCCCATAGAAAAGTAGTATTTTTTTTATTTCAAAAATACCCTATTTCCATTAATGGAAATATGGAGCTTTAAAAGGAGAAGGAGAGGGGTTCGTTCGAACCCTAATCCCTCTCCCATCTCTTCTTCTCCTTCCCCCAAAGCTCTCCCTTCTTTCCCTTCGCTCGTTCTCCTCCTTTCCTTCTTCCTCCTCCTCTTCTCTTCTTCTTCTTCTTCTTATTTTCCAACACCGATCCGCCCTCCTCCTTCTTCTTCTTCGACTCCATTTTCTTCACGATCTGCTGCATCTTCACGACCTGCAACACTAAGTTGCAGGTCTGCTACCTCAGCCCTCCATTCACGGCCTGCTGTACAAGCCCAAGCACCTGCAACAACTCCGGTAAAACGAAAAAAAAAAAAAAAAAATTTTTAAGATCACCGGAGTTGCAGGTTGCAACTCTGGCAACCTCCATTACCGCCTGCACCATCATCTTCTTCTCCCCACGCTCCTCTTCTCTCCTCTCTTCCCACTCTAAACCACCATCATTCCCCCACTTTCATATGCTTTCTCCCACGTTTTCACGGACTGGATCGCCTCCCAAGCTCCTCAACGTTCTAATCTTTCCTCTCCAAAAATCCCAGCCGTGATCTTCACTTGCTGCCCTCCACCGTTTTAACCACAACAAAAAAAAAAAAGAAAGAAAAGAGAGAGAAGGAAAGAAAGAACAAGAAGATAGAGAAAGGGGTGCAAACCTGGTCCGCATCTCTCCTTGCTGCCACTCTCCTATTTGCCACCTCCAAGATCCACCACGAGTTGCAGGTCAGCCAGCACACTTGCAAACCATTTCCAAGGTTGCAATCTGCAACTCCAGCCAAGCTGTTCCCCTCCAAGTTCTGGGCATTCTAACGAAACTTGCAAATCTTCACCAGCCGGGCTCCAAACAGCAACCCCACCATCTTCTCAACCTGCTTCTCCACCGTGAAGCTCATACCTGCTGCAACCACCTCACGTCTTCCTCATCTTGGGTTGGCTGTTCAGCAACCCATCGTCATCTCTCACTAGCAAGCAGCCCAAGCCTCCAACGCCTGCAAATCCAAAAGAAAAAAAAAAAAAAAAAAAAAAAAAAAGGAGAAGAGAGAGGAGGTACGGTCTTTCTCTCTTGAGCTGGTGTTGCAACTTGCAAACATCAGCAAGTGCTGCCACCAGACGCTTCAGCCACCCCCGGTAGGATCTCAACTTTCTCTCTCTAAATCAGTCTCCCTCTCTCTAGAATTTTTAATTCTCTCTCTCTAGATTTTTTTAATGCTTAGGAGTCATCTTTAATGCTTTGTAACTAGTTCATCTTTCTTGAAATTATAAGTTACTTTCAAGTTATTCTAATAAATAAAATTGTTTATTTCATGCAAAGTACTGTCTTTTATTCTGTGGTTGTTTCTTGAGTAGCTCAAGTCAATTTCTCTCTCTAAAAATCGCCAACAATTATTTTAAATCGATCATCATTCTCACCACTCCATCATTCTTAGTAAAAATTTCTGAGAAACATTCGTCATTTCATGTTCACTGCTTGCACAAACTAACCCCGAGTGCGGATCGACATCCGACACGAATCCCTATACAAATCTGTCAATTTTGCAGGATAATCGGATCATACCATGCACACTGTTGTATTACTGGGCCTTGGCTCACGGTGCTACACCGATACCATTTTCAGATTTTGAGGAGTCGGATACGTGAGATGATTTTGAGGCGAAAGACTCCGGTGCATTCGAGAAGATCGACGAGGATTTGGGAGTCGATCCCACACTTTAGAACACTTTATTTTGATTATTTTAAAACCTTACTTATTTATTTTTACGGACATGTAGTCCTATGATTGAGAGCATGTTCTCATCTCATTCTCTTAACATTTAGTTGATTGATTGAATTATTTTAATTATTTGTTTCCTACATCTATACTCTCTTTTTTTCTTGGTGGGTTTTCGAATAAACCTTAGTAGTCTAACTGACCTAATTGGACCACTAGGGGACATTCATAGATCACCTCTAGGTTCGGGTACGGGTCAATCCACGGATTTTCGGGTCGTATCTGGGTATCCGGATTTGAGGCGTGACAGTAGTGATCCTAAATGATGCACATAGAGCAAGCAAGATAATCTAAAAACAAATCAAGATAAGTTTGAGGATTTATCTTGTTAGTTTTTGGGGTGTGGTAGATTATGACAGTGGATGGACCACTGGTTTATCTTTTTAATCATCGAACTAACTTTGTCGCTCTTGGGTTCTTACTGGGATACACTCTTCAAAGCAAATGCTTCAATACTAACTCAAATTGATCGCAAGATAATCCGAAGCCTAGACAGACGTGCGGCACATCGGCTGACTTAAATACACCCCAGACTTGCCGAATATTTCAAGCAATGGAGATAAGTGTTCCCTTAGTATAAGCTAAGGTTGGTTTGTGTTCCTAACCTAACAAATAGCAGACCAACAAAGAACTAGGGAAGCCACTAGCGAGCTCGGTATACTTGAGTAGTAGGGACCTATGGGTGTGTTAGATAACAGGGACCCGCGCTCGTGGACTTATTTGACCTGGGATGGATGGAAAGACTACATGGAGGGGTGTCCTAGAACACCGATCTAGTTTGGCTCTTGGTTCTTTTTATTAGAGTGGATCTTTGGGATCAAGCTCAGTTGGAGAGCTGAGGTGGGTGATGAAATCCCACCAGTTTTAGAAGGAGCTGGGTCTGCTCAATTAGGGTTCATTAAATAGCGGCCACATCCACGCAGTGTGAATAAGTTGATGCTAAAATCAAATAGACACGCGGCACTAGAATCACCCAATTACTCTGTATCGCACTCAAAGCGAGGGAAGGAACTTACCTCCCGTGGGCTACGCCATGGAGTCACATCCGTGGGATAGGGAGGAGTATCCAAATGGGCTTGGGCCCGACTCCACCTCTTTGAGCTTTTGCTCCCTACCCACTCTTGGATCGTGTTCCTACACTCAATGGTTAGATCAGGTCAAGGGATGAGATTTTTATTGGAAGGTTCGACCGGCTATTAGGGTTTCACGAGCACGCATTGGTTTTAGCTGGCATTAGATTCATTTCTAATTATGGTTTGAAGTTGAAAATAGAAATTTTTGAATTGGGATTCGGAACTTTCTCCTTTCAAACTTTCTCAAATAAAGAAACCTTCCAACTAAAGTAAAGATTTGAAAGCCCGTCTATTTTGGAAACTTTCCACATTAAGAAAATATTTTCAAATTAGAATATATCCTATTTTAGAATTTTTCAAAATTAGAGAATATCTATAAATAGAATGTCACGCCCCGAATCCGGATACCCAGATACGACCCAAAAATTCGTGGATCGACCCGTACCCGAACCCAGAGGTGATCCATGAATGTCCCCTAGTGGTCCAATTAGACTACTAAGGTTCATTCGAAAACCCACTAAGTAAAAGAAGAAAAGATGTAGAAAATAATTAATTCAAATAATTTATAATTCAAATAATTCAATCAATCAACTAAATCTAGCAAGATTTAGTTGAGAACATACTCTCAATCAAAGGACTACATGCCCGTGAAAATAAATAAGTAATGTTTTAAAACAATCAAAATCAAGACTTCTAAAGTGTGGGATTGACTCCCAAATCCTCGCCGATCTCCTCGAGTACACTGGAGTCTTCCGTCTCAAAATCATCCCACGTACCCAGCTTTTCAAAATCTGAAAATGGTATCGGTGTAGCACCGTGAGCCGAGGCCCAATAATACAACAGTGTGCATGGTATGATAACATACTATACTAGTTTTAACCAATGTATGCATCTCAAACATATAATAAGGATGACATGAATATGAGGGTGAATGCAAGTGAGTACGTAATGCAAATGCAACTAGTACCCATAACCACATAGGGTCTCCATCTCCTTCCCGCACTGGGAGCGGTCTCATCGACCCATCTGTAGGATATAATAACATTTGGGGCCTTTCACCCTAGGGTACCGAACCTTGATTAATTGATAAAACCAATATCAACGTATATAATATACTTCAACCCCGTTCCCTTATGCACCCTTTATATGAAATGACGTGATGATCATGGTATGACAACAAGATGGTACTAGGGTTACATGGCATAAGCACACATATATTTAACATTTAAATAAGAATATAAAATAAACACATGATCATCAATAATAATAATATGGGAATGAATTAGGGTTAAACAACATGAATAACATATAAACGATCACCAAAGATCACGATCAACATCGATGAATAATATAAGTAAAAATCGCAAGAGAATCCAACACTCCATTGTCGAACTCTATGAGGGATCCATGACACAAGGTCGAACCCTAAAGAGGGATCCAAGACACTTAGCCGAACCCTATGAGAGATCCAAGACACATGGGTGGGATCCCCATGTATACAAGTATAGGTCAAACCATCTAGGGTTTAGTCAAACAACAAGGGCTAAACCTTTTTATAGTCAATAATCATGATCGAACCACTAAGGGTTCCCAAAGCCATTAATCGTCCAAAATCCAATAAATAGGTAGTTCACAGAAAACATAGTTTATTGTAAAAATCATAACTAAATAAATATAAATTAGAAAATACAAACTCAATAGATTTAAAAACTAGATTCACAGAGGTTTTTAGAAAAAAAATAAATAGAAAAATATTCAGATTCAAAATATAGGTCGAAACCCTTAATGAAGTGGGCCGGACAGAATCTGAAATTCTGAGTTTAACAGAAAAGTCTCGTACATTTGAAAAATCATAACTTAATCAATACAAATCAGAAAAATACAAACTCAAATGTTATAGAAACTAGATTTAAAGAGGTATTTATGAAAAATAAATAGAAAAATATTCATACTTAAAATATGAGTCGAAACCCTTAATGAAGTGGGCCTGATAGAATTTGAAATTCTTAATTTTTCAGAAAAGTCCAGCACATTGTAAAAATTATAACTAAATAGAAAAATATCAAAAAAATACAAACTTAACTAATTTAGAAACTAGATTCATAGGGGTATCTACAAAAAATAATTATAAAAATATTATATAAATCAAAATCTCAAGTGAAGTGGACCGTGTAAAATCTGGAATTCTGGGTTTTATAGAAAACTCCAACACATTTGAAAAATTAGAAAAATATTTAGGTTAAAAATATAAATCGAAATCCCAAGTAAAGTGGACCGTGTAAAATCTAAAATTCTAGGTTATTTTGTAAAGTCCAACAACTTAGAAAAATCATAACTTAATCAATACAAATCAGAAAAATACAAACTCAAATGTTCTAGAAACTAGATTGATAGAGGTATGTAGAAAAATAATTAAAAAATATTTAGGTTAAAAATATAGATTGAAATCCCAAGTAAAGTGGACCATGTAAAATCTAGAATTCTGGGTTTTTTGATAAAGTCCAACAACTAAAAAAAATCATAATTTAATTAATACAAATCAAAAAAATAGAAACTAAACGATTTTAGAAAATATATTTATAGAGGTATTTAGGAAAAATAATTATAAAAATATTCAAATCATAAAAATACAACAAAAATGATAAAGAACATAGTCATCCGTTATAGGTGTAAAAAGAAACCATGGCCAAACCCATCATGGTGGCCCAAAATAAAGATCGACCCAATAAGAATAAAATAAATATTGTTGAAATTAATTTATAATGAGTATCAACCATTATCTAATGAAAGAGAAACAAAATCTTAAAGAAAAATAAGTATAGGATGGATCAAGCGCACTTACCTCAAGGTTTCTTGAACTTTAATAAAAATCAAAAGTTTCTTTAAATTTAAAAATCGTCGGATCGTCCTCTCCTCAGAGTATGTTCTTCTATTCGGAGTCCCCGTCAATTCTCCCTTCTTGCTCGAGTGCGATCGGTGCCCAGATGAAGGTTTAATGGAGCTTTCTCTATTCTTCAACGGAGTTGGGTTTGTGAAAGCTTATAAAGCTTTAGGGTTTTCATAAATATGTTTAGGGAAGGATTAGGGTTTCTATTTTAGTGAAATTCGTAACTATCAAAGGGATGACTTTTTCAACCCTCAAAAATTTATATTTTACATTACTAATGGGCCCAAGGCCCATATACATCAATAGGTTTCATTTAAGAATATTATTAAGCCCAAAAGACTTCTAGATTGGCCATACGGGCCTACCCAAAAATCATAACACAAATAATTATTAATTAATTCAATTATACTATATTATATATTTTAAAAGTTCATACAATAAGGTATTAACACATGACACATACATAAATCACAAAAAATAGTCTAAATACATAAAAAATCACAAAAAAGTTCAAAGCCTCGAAAAAGTGTCAAGATAACCTCGGAATGAGCCGAAAGTGATTCATGGTCCTACACACCTATTAAATAAATAAAATATAATTAAATATTATTTTTAAAATATAAGAATTATAAGAAAGTTCAAAAATTACGAAAATACTATTTTTGTCAAAATCTCCCGAAATCTCCCACTAGGGTTTTTATGTTTCAAGAAATGTTCTAAATTTTACAGGTAAGTAGGTAAGGATAAAATAGGAATATTTTTTGTGTCTCGGGCCCACAAAATAATTTTTTTATAAAAGTTCTAGAATGTTAGTTGCGGCAAGAAAAAGTACCCTACAAGCTATGGTTCATTATTTTTAGCAAGAATTTAGCCCTAAAGAGCGAGTTTCAAAAATAGCAGGTTTTTCAAAATTGTCAGAATGAAATCAAATTAAATACACATACTCATACATTATATTAAACCATAAAAATAATAATATAAGTCTGAAAAAGGTTTAGGTTTGGTGAATTTACTATAATACCCTAGATCGAAAGTTCAGGGTATTACAATCTACCCCCCTTAAAGAAAATTTCGTCCCCAAAATTCGAACCCCCTCAAAGAAATTCTCAACCTAGTCTGTCAAATCTGATTAGTCAACTAATCATTTTAGGCAAACTAAGTTAGATTGGTTGACAAACTTTATAGCTACACACAGTCAAATTAGCCAACTTAATCAATATAGTAAACCTAGCCAAACTGGCCATCTACACCAATCTAGTCCAATCCAGACAAGTTAGTCATCTACGTCTAGTCAACTTAACAATGCTGGTCAAACTAGTCAATATAGTCAACCTTAGTTAAACTGGTAAACTTGATCAATCTAATTGACCTAAATCAGTTGGTAAAACTAATCAATCTATCTCCCACTCAAACTGGTCACGCTAGTTAACTAGCCTATTAGTCAAAATAGTCAGACTGCACAATTAAGATTATCTGAGGATATAATTCTGTTAACATACCATTCTGCCACGATCTCCTTGATAAGGTATGATAGTGTTAGGTTTGCGACATAGTTAAACATAATATAAAATCAAGTATTATAATAATATACTTACAAACAATAGTACACAATCAATATTTATAAGCATTACAAACAATAAGAGTGCTCTAGATTATAGTATTTCTAAGTGTCTCCAATGTATACTAAAAGGTAACAGTCTCAATAGCTAAAATGGACACATTAACTAGATCCCCTAATAGTCTCCATTCCACAGGTCCTTAAGGTAATCTACTGGCTGTCCCATTCCACAGGTCCGTTTCTTGGTCATCGGCTCTCCTGCTCTCTTCGTTCTTTGGGCTGGCTCTTCTGTCCTCTTGTTCAGCCTATATTTGGCCTATATCTTCTAATCATAGCATGTTGGCTCTCTAAGCTTTGATAATGGGCTTTCATGATCGATGTGGGTCCACAAGTCTCGAGAATCATCCAATCAGGGTTTTCCGCGATAGAAGAAGCGCGTAATGAGACTTAATCAGAACGGCTTTATATCTAGAATTCCAAAAATGTGTCTAATGCATGCAAATATACCATTTCGTCCAGAAAAATATGTTTTACACAATAGAAGAGACTCTTACGTAGAAAAGTGGATAAATAGAGTAGTTTTACATAAGAGAGTGCGATAACGCGAAAAGGATAATTTCTTAAAATAAGCACTTTTAAGCGAATATCAATGATCATCAGTCCTCAGAGATGGGATCGATGAGATCTGTTTGCCTAGTCTCTCATTAGTAAGAGACCTATGAGGAGGTTGAGGTAATGGTAAGAGTGTGATGATCGAAAGACTCTCAGATCGAGTCAAACGAAGTGGCAGTTGAACCCATAGAAATAAGCTTCAGACTCGATTGCAAGGAGACACTAACTCATGAACTAACTTATATGATGCATAGAGAACACACAGATAGTCCTAAGCCATTTCTAAACAAACATTAGTTTCCTTGAAGGTTATCTTTTAATTTTTGGGAATCCGATTATGGCAATGGGCGGAATCACTGATTTATTCTTTTCATAATCCACTGGACTACTGCACTCTTGGGTTCTCACGGGCTGTCTCTTCAAAGTAAATTCTCTAGTACTAACTCTAGTCATCTGCAAGATAATTCAAAGCCTAGATAGACCCGCGGCACATCGGCTGTCTTAAGTTCACCCCAGACTAACCGAATTTGTCAAGCGATTAAGAAGAATTTTTCCAGAGTATAAATTAGGGTTTGGTTTGTGTTCCTATTTCAACTACTAGATAGCCAACGAAGGACCAAGGAGGCTACTAATGAGCTCGGTATACTTGATGTAGTATGGACCTATGGGTATGTTTGAAAATAGGGACCCGCGGTCGTAGACTTATTCGACTTAGACTTGTCAGAGTCACTAAACGGTGAATTGTCCTACTAGGTGAGCTAAGCTCTCCATGGAGTGATGTTGTTGTTGCTCTAGGCATTACAAATATTGTTGTTGCTGGGTGATGCACTGAGAGAGAAGGTCCTCTAGACTAGGTTTAGTGGCCAAGTGAGGCGGTTCAGCCAAGTGAAGCTGGGGTGCCAATTCGTGATGGTAGTCCTACTGAGTCTGAAAGTGATATGACTGAAATGAGTCTGGGACTATTTGCTGACTTTGATAATCCTGAGGGCTCTACTATTGATCAAAATATTCAATCTGAAGATCTGGCTGGTACTGCGACTGCGAGTACGGCCAATCATATTCTCCACGGGGTTGATGAAACCCAGAAGGATAATTATCCTGCGGCGATTGCTGAAGGAGAGTAGACTGTTCCCAACCAAAGTTATGGTTACTCCTAGTGTCAAGATAATAAGTGTTGTCATAGGAGGTATGCATTGGAAAATGAACTGTATTGAAAGTACATGCATCTTGTTGAACAGGAGGGTAATATCCTACATATTGGGAATTGTGCACAGGGTGCTAGACAGCAGCACGAAGAGCGGAGACTGAGTTTTCAAGTTCCTGAAGTACAGATCTATACTTAGAATCTCTGTTAGTGCCTAGATCTTCATAGAAGGTGTGCCTGGAGTTGCAGTGAGTTGCCTGTAGCAACCGTGGAGATGGGGGTTACCGAAGGAGAAGTGGTGAAGGGATTTAGTTGCGAGTCAGCAACTATTTCCTGTGGTGGACGGTGGTGAAGACGGTGCAACAGATCTTGAGGATTGCAACGATGAAGTAGAACCTCCTTGTTCTCAGTTGACCATATAAGATGTAGCTGGTTGCATGTGGAGGTTAGCAACATGAAAGAGAAGGAGTGCAGTTGGTTGTTGGGAGGTACGACAACAAGAAGAGTTGTTGGTACAAGGCTGCAACCATTGAAGATGCAAATAGGGAGATCGTCATTGCAGTTGCAAGCGTTACTGCCCGAGGGAGGGGCAGCAACGGCTGAAGAAGAGGAGGGTTAGTTGCCGGATTTTCTCGATTCAATTGAAGGAGAATAGAGTTATGGAGAGAGATTGGTGACGGCTAGGTTTTTGGAGAGATAGAGAGGAGAATAAGAGATGAGTTTAGGGTTGAGAGAAGTGAGGGTGATAGACATGGAAGAGAGGTAGGTTAAGGGGAATCGTGAATGAAAGAAAGAATGAGAGGTAAATAGGGTTAGGTTTAGGGTTTTAGAAGAAGGAGAGAAGTAAGCACGTGGGAGAGTTGTGGGAAAGGAGAGAGAAAAATCTCTCTTTCCAATTTTCTTTTGTTTTTATGTTTTGGGTTGCGAGTCGTGGGCCCCTTGCGAGGCCGTGGACCTCATGTGGGTGGGCCGTTTGGCTAAGAGGCTTGTGGGCCCGAGGGATTGAGGATGAGTGTTTAGAAAGTGTTGGGTTAGGGTGAGATTAAAGGGATAAGAGTTATTTTTAGAGAGAAAGTGTGGGGGAAGAGGAGAGAGAAATGGTGAAGAATCGTTAGATTGTAAGTGCTCGCAAAGTTATGATGGTGATCGAATGGAGAGGAAAGTTAGGGTTAGAGAGATTATGCGGTTGAATTGAGAGGATGGATAGATGTTACGAGGATGATGATCAGCCATGGTGAGAGAGTTGGTTAGAGTTAGGAGAGAGAAAATTAGGGTTTAGAGAGAGGAGAGAGAATTAGGAGAGATGAGAGAGATAATGTCAGAAAATGGAGAGAAAAGCACTGGCAAGGGGTCTGGAACCCAAGTCTTCAATCTATCCTTCAATTGAGCTTCACCAATAGAGCAGGACAACATCTCTTGTCATTTCATGTGGCTTTCAAGGCTTTAGCCCATCTCTTGGTCATCGACTCTCGTGGTTCTTTGGGCCAGCTCTTCAATCCCCTTGTTCATCCCATACTTGGCCCATATCTTCAAATCATAGTCTACTGGCTCTTTAAGCTCTGATAATGGGCTTCCATAATCGATGTGGGCCCGCAAGTCTCGAGAATCGTCCAATCGGAGTTTCTGGGACAGAAGAGGCGCGTAATAAGACTTAATCAAAACGGCTTAGTATCTAGATTTCTAAGAATGTGTTTCATGTATGTAAATATATCATTTCATCCAGAAAAGTGTGTTCTACGTAATGAAAGTGACTCTTACGTAGAAAAGTGGATAAATATAGCAGTTTTACGTAGGAGAGTGTGATAACGCTTAGAGGATAATAGTGAAAAATACGCACTTTTAAGCAAATATCAAATGCAAATGAATAAAGTAAGAGCATTTTCAACAAATACGGGTATTTTCAAGATTTCATCTATTTATAACACAAGAACGGGTTTCTCTCTTTAATAAGTAAAATAGATCAGGGTTTAAAAGGGGTCGATAATATAACAGACTCAGGGTGTTATCGTTTTTTGTTATAATGGCCGTTATAACGAATTATAATAGCATAGGGGCAAAAATGAAAAAAATTGGAAAATGTCAAAAATAGCAAAAATAACAAAAAAAATAGAAAAGAAAATGACGCTAAAATGCGAAATTTCAAATTTAATTTCAAAATTTCAACAAAATTAATAAAGAAAATTAACTTAATAACGGTCATTTTTTTCAAAAATAATGATTGTTATTTAAAAAAAAAGGCCATTATAACTAAATTAAAATACACAAACTTGCGTGATCGATCTGAACCACAAGATCGTGGGATGACCCAAATGGGACTAGCTGCAAGGTTTAGTGAACCCTGCAATAGTGTCTTCTATCTTGAGATTATTATCGAGACCAGTAGACCTTAGATTTAGCTTTGTTGTTAAACATGAGAATTTTTCATCTTTCTATATATTTTTCAGAAAACCTAACATTGTTTCATTTTGATAAAACTCAATTTTTTTGTACTTTTCATTTATTACCTTGGTCAAACTAGTTGTTATTTCTAGGTAACTCCTCTGTTTTTCTACTATTTTAACTTAAATTTTTTTTGCAAACAAAAATTATGATAATTAGGGGACATTTCATATCTTTCAAACCTAACTAGTTTAGAACAAAAAATATTAATTAATTTTTAAAATCTTATACTGAGTTTTTTTATAGTTTTTATTTCTTTAGAAACTTGTCCCGCATGTTGTGCGAGATTTTATGTATAAAAAGTAATATTTCAATTCATAAAAAAATTATTTCAAAAACTTATGTATCTTTCTTATATGTTACTATACGTCTAGTTTTTGTCTTTGGAATCACTCACTTTCGATTCAAAGATTCGCTTCTTCATTTGGCTCGCCACTTTAAACAAGATTCTTACCGTTGAAAACTTGATCATTAGAAAGTGGATTTTTGTGTTATGTGTAAGGCTAGTGGGGAGAACACTAACCATCTTGTACATTGTGAGTTTGCCAGACAGGTACGGATGCCCTTTCTAGCCTATATACATATGAGTTGGGTCTTCCTAGAGGAGGTGGGGGCGGTTTTGGAGAGTTGGCCTCAAATTCATCTGACGGCAAAAGGCAAGCTACTTTGAAAATTGTGCCGCTAGCAATCATGTGGGGAGTGTGGAAGGAAAGAAATATGAGAATTTTCCAAGGCAAGGATGGTACACTTCAAGAGGTTATAGTGAGCATTAAGGCTATCCTTTATAATTGGGGTAGCATCTTTGAAGAGTCAAGAGGCATTTTCTTTAGTTACGTGGTGTTTAAGATGGATCAAATTTTGTGTTGACCTTTTTTTTTTTTGCTTACTTCCCTTTATTTTGTATCTTTGAGATCTTCTCGATCTCCTTACGCAGTATAGGTTTTGACTTATCAAAAAAAAAAATAATGTTATAGATGTCTAGTATTTGGACATGAAAGAGAGAGGACGTTTGGAGAAGATGAAGTGGGTGTGTGGGTGCCCAAACAGGAGGAGGGGCTTTTTTGTCCAAAAAAATTTAGGAGAGAGAGTGGGTGTCCAGCTTAAGGGGAATTTTAGTAGCACCCCTTGAATTGTGAGGGCACCCAAACTAAACATTCATCCGACGGTCAAGACTCAGAAGTGAAGACAACTATTATTCAAAAATGGGTCCCATGTCGAAAGATCTCCATTAGTCCAATTAACAGAGAAATGATCACAACCCTTTGGTCACTTGGATTAATTTAAAAATGGTCTGGGTTAACCAAAATCAAAGGGGGTCCCTGCAGTAGTGGCGGAGCCAGGATTTTGTTCAAGGGTGGGCAAAGTGGTAAGTGATAGTCAATAATAGGTTTTTAATAAATCTGTAGCAGGCGTCATCAACGATGATGACAAACCACAGTATGGGCCATGTGGCACACTCTCAGAGACCACTGACTGTATGGACATTTGGCCCATCCCTACATGGACCTATAGACCAAAAACCAGCCTAGTTAGTGATTTCTAACCATTGAATTGGACTATTTTTCATGGAAAATCTTTAACCGTTGGACTTGAACATTATTTGAGGTAATTAGATCCAAAGGTTAGAAATCACCAATGAGGCTGATTGTTGGGTTGTAGGTCCACCTATGGATGGGCCAAAAATCCATACGGTAAATTATCTCTAAGAGTGTTGAACGTAGCAAATACTGAGGTCCATCTAAGTATGGGCCAAATTCCAAGGTGGGCAATGAAAGTGTTGCACATGGCTCAAACTGGAGACCACTTATCGGATGGGCAAAAATTCAAAGTTGTGGGTGGGTAACCCTTGGCACCGCCAATGGGTCCCTGAACGCTTGCATGAAGTTTTATGTGGTTTGTATATCCAACAAAGGGTGGGCTAAACATCCATGTGGTTAGTGGACTGGGGGCCTTCTCTCACCTGGGGACTAAGGTGACCACCTTATTGGCCTTATGGTAGAGACGGCCCTGATAACGGTACATAACGTAATGGGGGAGGTCCGAATCCGTTATAACGGCCGTTAGTTTCTTTATAACACGGTCGTTTTTTAAACCATGGAAATATTAACGTAGTCGCAGAGGTTGGTTCTTGTTCTTAATTATTTGGTGAAAAAAGACAACTGCTCAATCCATTTTTGAACAAGCGCGCATGAAGCTAGCGAAACTAAAATCGTTGAATTGTGAAGCTGGGAAAGTAATAATCATGGAATGAACAAAGAGATTTTTATGTGTAAAAATGATTAAGAGATGAATATCACCCAATTTTCAATAATTGTAGAGATGTAAGCATCAACAACAAAAACAATCTATAAAGCTATGAGGATTGGCAAGACACAATGGGCGATGTGGCGGTAGATCTTCCATGGGCATTAGTGATTTATAGGCTTTGGATTGGACTTATTTTCATCGGCTGATCTCAATTGAGGGAATTTGAATAGTATTTGAGATACAAAGATGCAACACTTATAAATCACTAATCAGGCTGATTTTTGGTTTGTAGGTCCACCATGGGAGAGGAAAAACATCCGTACGGTCAGAGTCCTGTAACAGTATGCCACCTAGCTTATATTGTGTCCCTGTCATTTTACCTGTCATTCTATATCTGTCAACAGAGCCTGACCCATAAGAAAACCACAGTCACTTGTTATATTGATAGTGGGTGGCCTGTGCCCTCGGCACTCCTTGTGAAAGCATTTGCCAAAATCAGGTGTGAGTGGCTGAGATCTACCGTCCATTTGGGAGATAAGATCTCAGCCCTTCTTTGTTGAAACAGATAAGAGGGGTATAAGTGGGGAGACAACTTCCCTGTTTTGTTATATAGATATTAATATATGTGGTATAATTAATAATTTTAACTCTCTGTATAGTAGAAAATCTTATTTAACAACTATTCATGATAATCAAAAGCTACAAAAAAATTTAGATTCAAAGGACTCCCGTTGTCCCGTTGCAGTCCATGCAGAGGGGTCTCGCGGCTAGCGGTACATAGATCATTTTTTGGGCCTAATGACTGTGTGGATAAACACACACTAAAAATCAGCTTGATTGATATCAATTTCAAGCCATTAGATTTATTACTCCAAAAACATGCTTGAATCCAATGGCTAGAATCAATCTTATAAGTACCACAATCTATGGCTAGAGATAACCAATCAGGTTAATTTTTGGTTTGTATATCCAACAAAGGGTGGGCTAAACATCCATGTGGTTAGTGGACTGGGGGCCTTCTCTCACCTGGGGACTAAGGCAACCGCCTTATTGGCCTTATGGTAGAGGCGGCCCTGATAACGGTACATAACATAATGGGGGAGGTCTGAATCTGTTATAACGGCCGTTATTTTTGTTATAGCGGTCGTTTTTTAAACCATGGAAATATTAACGTAGTCGTAGAGCTTGGTTCTTGTTCTCAATTATTTGGTGAAAAAAGACAACTACTCAATCCGTTTTTCAACAAACGCGCGTGTAGCGGAACTAAAATCGTTGAATTGGGAAGCTGGGAAAGTAGTAATCATGGAATGAACAAAGAGATTTTTATTTATGTAAAATGGATTAAGAGATGAATATCACCCAATTTTCAAGAACTGTAGAGATGTATGCATCAACAACAAAAACAATCTAGAAAGCTATGAGGATAGGCAAGACACAGTGGGCGATGTGGCGGTAGATCTTCCATGGGCATTGAGGCAGTAGGAGAAAGTCTTGTTTATTGACCCTGTTGGTGTTATGTTGACTTGGTCCATTACAATGTTGGTGCAACCCACACTTTTGCTGCAGCTCAGATTGATCGCCTTATCCCTGATCGAAGTCCCATGCACTCCACTGTACGTAATGTCACTCACTTGAATAGCCATGGTCTTTTTCATTGTTCATCAAAGTGCAAGTACAACCCATCAGCATTTTTGATAGATAGATTCATAAAGATTACCTAAATGAGCTTTGAAAGTCCATGATGAAGCTAAGGGGGTATTTGTATCCTAATTTTTCAAAATATATTTATTTTAAAAAAATTATTTTTATGGAATAAATATTTTTCCAAGTCTAAAAATGGCGATACAAACACCCCCTTAAACTCCAAATATTTTTAGGCTCTGTATGGTGATCAACAAAATGTTTTAAAGAAAAAAGATTTGAATGTTAGAAAGTGCTGATGGAGAAAAGGTTTTCTGACACTTAGGCTCCGTATGGTGATCAACAAAAAGTTTTACAGAAAAAGATTTGTACATTAGAAAGTGTCCATATAGAAAAAGTTTTACTACGTTTACATGCAAAAATAATTTCTAGAAAACTTATTCAGAGCAACCATACAGAGCCTTATATGCAAAAATCATTTCTAAAAATCTTATTCAAGGCAGCCATGGAATTTTTGAAGTTTTACTTATCTAAAGTCACTCTTCATGTACCTTATTTGGGCAGTTGTGAGCACCGCCGCAGTAGTACTGATCAATGATGATGGGGTTGTCGACTGCTATAAATGTGATTTGCTCAAATGAGATCTTCCTAGCGAATCCAGAGCCCCCCTATACAAGATCTCAATGGACAGAATTATAAATCACTGAGATAAGCGTAGTAAATCGTGTGGATGAAAACCCCAAGGGTTGAGCACAGATGGCCAGGACCTCGCTTTGGGTCAGTAGAGATCCTAAGTTCGAATCCCCCTGGGGCCACCCCTAGGTGCAAGGGGTAACATACTGGCCCGTGGGAATAGTCGATGGTATAAAAAGAATCGTTTGAATAGTATTGCTTAATCACAAACATTTGTACCTGCCATGTCTTGATCCTTACTCCATTCTGAGTTCCTGTAAAATTGCAACCTCGCACATGTATCTCTTCCACTGTTTCATGAGCTCCATTGGCTCCTAAGCTTCCCACGCTACAAGAACAAAAATGAAAAAGAAAAATAAGGCGGGAAACTGATGTATCAGATTAAACAAAATATATCAAAAATGATGTTTGGCTGTTTCAGGAGCTGCCACTTATACGCTTAGGACACCCCCAACAGAACTTTTCCCCTTTCAATCATAAGGGTATTTTAGTAACAAACCCCTGGAATTTGAAAATAATTAGTAATACCCCCTTATACTTTAACACTTTAGGAATACCCCCTTGACCTTTTGACTAACGTTAAAATGTGACACACATCATGCTTATGTTAATGCAACTAAGAAAGAACCATAATATTGCAAGTAGAATGCTAACGACATGTGATTCAAGTCCGTTCTAACTGAAGTCAACCACTGTTAGACTAGGTCAAGGGGGGTAATCCTAAAGTTAGAAAGTATAAGGGGGTGTTACTAATTACTATCAAATTTTATGGGGGTGTTACTAAAATACTCTATTCATAATTATTCTTAAAATCAGAGTTGAAAGATAATGGGCTTGTGACAAACCTTATACCATGGCCCGGTCCACATGAGACACCAGTGATGTTAATGAAGGATGAGCCACCATTAATGGCAATACAGTCATCACCTGGACAATGTAAAATAAATATATAAATAAATAAGGTTGCTGGGGCCATTTTCGGGTCAGGCCAGTTTGGGCTGGTTTCGGGCCTGGGCTGGCCTGCAGGCCAAAATTATGGCCTGAAAATTAGCTAGCGTATTCAAATCATCATGTCAGTGCTGTTAGGACAGAACATCGGAGAAGATGTACCTGATTGGATAGAAGAGTCTCTGATCTGAATGTTAGTGGAGGAGGAGATGTCGATACCGTCGGTGTTAGGACTGTCTTGAGGTGCAGCTATATGGATGTTAGAGATGGTAACACCATTGCAAGAGTTTATGGAGATATGATTTCTTTGGCTGTTCACATGGTTCAGTCCTCTTAGTTGAAGGTCGTTGCAGTTGTGGAAAGTAAGTGCCTGGTTAATTCCACCACAAGAACCAATTTCTTTAGGCCCAACTACAACTTTATGCTAAATAAATTATTAAATTTCGAATAGAATTTTTGCTGACTGATGGTGGTCAGCAAAGTTGTTTACTGCCCACAATATGAGCCACGTGGCTTATTGTTAGAGATTTCTGACCGTATGGATGTTTGACCATTATTTACTTACTGTAGGAATCGGACAGCTGTTGACCTGAAATATAGAGATTATATTCGGATTAGCCAAAGAAAAGAATAAATTTAAATTCGAGAAGAACATATTTTACTAACATCTAACTCGTCAAATTTGCATACTGGGGACCACCATCCACGACCCTGGCCGTCGATTTGTCCTGACCCGTCGATGATCAGCCCGCGCAAATTTTCGAATTGAATCCACGTATTCATGTCGGTAATCCATGAATTCTTGAGGGGTGCAACTATATTCCCTAAAACCTGCATTCTCCATTGGGAACAAAATTTGATTTAGTTCTGCAGTGAAAGTGATAATAATTACAAGGTGGGGTGCCCGAACTGTCTCCCGAGAAATAAGATAATGAGTTGATAAATCTTCTTTTATACCTGAACATGAACAGTTGTGGACTTGCAGGGACCCGAGAAGTTCACAGGCTTCAAGAGGAACGTCTTCCCTGCTGGTATGATGAGGGCTGCCCCTGACCTTGCTCCACACAATGCTCCCCACGCTTTTAGAAAAGCCTTTGGATACCATCAAATATTAGACTTTATAAATTTGCTAAAGAAACTAAGGTGCTGCTTGGATTGCAATTTTGCAGCAGAAATAAAATTAAAAATATGCATGCATGCATGTACATATGTATTAGGAGGACCTCCTAATATGAGCCACGTGACACATTTTTAGAGGACAACACTGACTGTATTGATGTTTGGCCAATCCCTAGGTGGACCTACAAACCAAAACTCAACCAGCTGATTAGTGATTTCTAAGCGTTGGGCTGGAGTCATTTTCATGGGTTGATTTTAAACCGTGGAAAACTTTTTAGGGTACAAGATGGAAAGGTTTGAAATCACTACGTAGGTCCACCTAGGATTGGCCAAACATCCATTAGCGTCCTCTAAAAATGTGCCACATGGCTCATATTGTGAGCAGTCACAGCTTATCTGACCAATGCCGGTCAGCCAAGTTTTACTCAGAGCTTGTATTATTGGTCTATGTAGACCAGTACCATCTTCACCATTGTATAACCAGAGATGGTCATCAGTATAACCATTTACGATTAAAAATTAAATAAAAATAAAAGCCATTCTTGCGCATATCTTATGTATATGCAAATGCATGC